>JACVEI010000049.1:0-128029 GCA_018115615.1 Pestalotiopsis sp. DP-2020a | reverse complement strand
TTTTTTTTTTTTTTTTTTTTTTGGGCCAGGTAACAAGAACAGCAGGCAAGGTAACAACAGGTCGCCAGGGACAGTACCATATGTGAGAATTGGAAAAAAGACCTCACTGAAGAGACTCCAATCAGCGATTGAGATTGAGTGGTGATACTTGAACATCCCGGCCTATATATGACCAGGCTCTGAGCTCTCCTGGCCTAGGTACTCAGAGTACCGTCAGTCTCAGCATGGCTGATTGGACAATTCACAACGGAGGGGTCAAGTTGCTGCTGTCTCATTGGATCGATGTGCCCTTTTCCCTCCCAGCGCAGGGAACGTCGAATCTTGGCGGAAGCCCCGAAGATGGAGCTAAGCAATAAGTAACATGTTACTTTTTTTCTTGTGTTGCGCGAAACGCGTGCCTAAAGCAGGGATGAGAAGACGTGCAATAGATCCAGTATCTCATCGATAAAAAGTCCCTCATTTTTAATATGGTTGCACATAATCAGAGCGGGCTGTTGGCGGACGGAAAAGGATGGAATCAATGTGTTGGGGGTGTCATTACGGAGTAATGTAGTTTGCAGGTTGGCGGCCTGCAGTGGGATCTTACGGGCAGCCCGCAGCAGCTGAGATGTGCAACAAGAAGGATGAGCATCCTCAGAAGAGAGGCGACGACTGTCGTGCATGTCAGAATCCTTCTGAAGACGCCTGATGCCGCGTGTGTGTAATCACTTTACCACACCAGGAATCCTCAAAAAGACTTTTTCTTGGTGGCACAGAGAGACACGGGTTCAAGCATGTGCGAGAGTCGTAGGTGGACACAGCACATCGTGTGTTTTCTCTCACACAGACATCACACCACCCTTGTATTGTGTTGTGTGTGTATGGGGGTCGGGTTGGGTCGATTATCAACTTGAAGGGACTCCATTCGGCAGGGATCGGAAAATTTACAGACGTGCCGAGATTAATGAAATGACGATTGCCGGACTGCGGCCTCTCGCGCTTTTCCACAGAGCCTCCATTCCGCAGCCCGATCAATACGGGGATACGAAGAGAATCAAAATAAAATAGGAGAAAGCTGTGGCAGCTGCTAGGTAAAAGTGCTACGTACTACCTACTATAACTTTGCGGAACCGCGTGGTTGTGGTGGGAGATGGGGTTGCGCGGCTTACTGATCCGGCGGAGCGGCACGTGTCGTCAAAGGAATGCTTGAAGATCCTAAAATATACTCCCACAAATCCATTGGTGCAACCCCATCTTTAACGACGACGACGACGAGGATTGGCATCCTTCCCTGCTGCAGTGATCTCGCCTTACATATATATATTTCTGGTTCGTCCGTTGGAGGTGTGTATGATGGATGGTGACCTTGACAGCAGCGGCACGGCCAGAGAGGCCCTAGAGTAATCCTTCCCGTGGTCCTCATCGAGTCATGCCACGCCAATGTCGTGACGGGTGTCGCGCGTTGTCATAAGCCGCATGCTGACTGATCGTGGGCGATCGTGGTGGCTGTGAAGAATGGTAAATCTCCATAAGATTGAAGCGCTCATAACGCTTGTCAGCATTGAAACTGTAAAGAAAGTAAGAATGACACGACCTGCCCACGCCCACACCACATGGTGCCCGTCGCTGCACAATATGACCTGGCTCCATTTCCGTTTCCATATTTGCAATATGACATGAATCGACAGAGAAAAACAAATTGGACCTAGCTTCACCTGTACCTGAACCGTCGAGTCTGGACTCGCATCCTCGGATGATTGGCCGCCAGATCTACTAAGCTGAAGCCGTTGTATACTAGCGGCTCGCTACTTGGGAAAGCTGAAGCTCGACGCGGCAACACGCGTTATGAGTGGGGGATATCCAAGAGGCCAAAAACGAGGAAAAGAAAGCGTTCGCAACATAACCTCCCTCGAAGCCCAACGGTAAGGTCGGGGGGTAAAGATTTCTATTTCAAGTACCGTAAAGCCATGCAATGCAATGCAAGCACTGCATGAAGGCCACGTTGTGACCAACGCAGACATGATGCATCGTCTTATTACGGGATGTCCCCAGGGAAGTCAGGAGGGCTATGTGTGCAAGGTGTGCGTGCCACTGCTGTTTCGCACTCTAGATCGAAGCACTAGATGAACTTTATTCTGTAGCACAATCGAACTGCAAGAGGTCAGCAGGTAGTAGGGTCTCTTCTATTATCCTGCCACGAAGCTCTCACCGGTAAGAATGAGATAGATCAACATGACGCTTACGTGGAGTGCATATCAACTTGTATTTCCATGTGCATGGTGTATATACGTAAGTTGCCTGCCTCCAAAAGAAGCGTCTGTAGCAGACCATTTGGGAAACCACTAGCAAAGATCGTCGCTGATAATATGCATTTCTGTACGAAGTATCCGTACCGCTTATTTGGAATACACTAAGTTGCCAGAAACCAAAGGAGTGGATAATGATAAAGATCGCCACGCAAGCATCACTAACATATGGCCAAAAGAAGGATAGATGGAAGGATTTTCGAAGCGAGACTCTGCATATCGATGTTTTCGCGGTGCTGCAAATAGTGCGGTCTCCAAAGATCGATACGTACGGAGTATAAGCATTGTCCGTCAACCTGTCTACAACAATACAACAAACATTGCCTTTTCGGATTCCCGTACAGCAGGTCAATGCCTCGTGCACATTCCAGCGATTGATTAAATTGCTCCGGTTATTTCAGTCAACGGTTTCCAGCAACTTGGACCGTCTTCCGATTTGTCTGGAACGCTTGAGTTCCAAGGCTTTTCCAACCTGCCACCGGCGTAAACCTTGAACTAGGACCCTTGTTTTTTTCCTTTCTTGGTCGCCTACGGATACATGGTCACGAAAGTATCGGTAACACTTGCCTGGGCACCGGCGGGGCAGTCCATTTTCACGTAGTATGTAATCTAGCTCTGCAACATCAGCGTTCAAGCGGTTATACAACACTGGCGATCGCAGAAAGTCGGCTGGCGATGCACGGTGCTTGGAGAATAACCATAAAGACTTTGCTTTGCGCCTTTGCAACGGCCATGCATTGCAGGAAAGCGGGAACATGTTGATCAAGCTACGGGACCAGAGCTTCGTCCGATTATGACGGGCACGGACAAAAGTCAATGCACACTGCTGGGTAACCAACGGCGTATACATCGTATATACTCAGCCAACAGCGGCTGTCCTTGATAGACATGATGGAAATACAGACAGAAAATTCAGACATCTCTCCTTGAACTCTGAGTATATGCCAGAGTCTGGATAAAGAACGGCGGCCGTGCAGATGCAGCAAGACATGGTTTTTATCTGATCAGTCTCAAGCTGTTGGGATTTCCGGCAGTTCGGACGCTGTCTCAAGCCCGAGGTAGGTACTTCTGCAGTCTTTCATTTGCACCACATGTACTTCTTCCGTTATCTAGGTGAGGTATGTACTCGCACCATGCCCAATCCACAAACAGCAATCAATCAATGGCCTATGCACTTTTTAGTCCCAGAATCTCGTGCCAGGTGCCCGCGGAGTATTCGTCAACGCTACTTGCCACGTGCTTATGGGTCAATTGGGAAACAGGAGGAAAAGGAAAAAAAAGTTCTTTCCCCTTTTCTCCTCTAGTCGCTGAGCTAAGCAATTTGCCAGGAGCCCATTCAGGATATCTGCCCATTCTTCAGCGCTTGTGGGAAGCTCAAGCCGGCAACCCGAAGTGGTGCTAGACGCTTGAGCCCCTCTGGTAATGTACCTCGCCCATCGTCATCAGATAGGTATCCTTCAGGGACCTACCTAGCCTAGTTAGGTGGCTCACGAAGCAGACGATTTTCCGTTGAGCTTCAAGCAGGGCATTGATGGACATCTGGATCTCTGCAGCAAGATTCATGTCTCTGATCTGGATCTCGCCCCGACAAAAGGAGAAGGGGGACAAAGGTGACACCCATCAGCTTGACGTGGGTTACCTAACTTTGGTGGGTCACTCAACGACTATATCATTCTCAGCCGCTCACGAATCGTTCCATATGCGCCAGGCATGATCACATCGTGTTCTTCGAAGCTTCTGGCCTCTGGTCGGGCGAGACACTGACAGATTAACTTCCTGATGACTGGACCGGCGGCAACCTCTACAATGCGAAGCGCTACCTGATAGTAGATACCATGATATCGTACGTACACAGTAGTCGTTCATCTGGTATCTACCGTAGGTAACCTGGCTCTCCAAGGTTAATAAGATTGGCCGGCACTCTCGTGAGAAACGATTGGACTGTGCCCTCGGTCGAGGATAGGCGGCTTCTCAAGCAGCATAGATGGTTTGATTGACCATGGTCCCTTTTTCAGATTTTTGTATGCAAGCTGATATAGTTCGAGCAGCTGCTCCAGCGACTATTGCTAGCAGGATGCTAGATGCCTCAGCCGGCTTGGAATTAGCACCTGATCTAGGGCGCGCTATTCTGAGTAGGCGGTTCCCTCGAGCCATTAGTGTACAGACGACCAACGACGGAGGCAAGGAGTGCCTGCGCAGCGAATTGCTGGCCATAGATGGGAAGAAAATCATCAGGATGATAGACCAGAGACCTGGCTGTAGATCGCGCACGGGCATAGAGAAATCGGAGCATTGGAACGTCTTTGATATCTACCCCAGTGACTCTAGAGGTAAGGTAGGTCGTCTACTATACACGGACGCACGAACACATTGCTGCAGGCGCAAACACACAAACCTACCAGCACTATATGCGCCGCAACCATTCTTTCAGACTGCCCGCACGCGGCAACGCAGCGACCAAGCTGCGCATCCATCTGCCGACCAGCACCCGCCAACAGGAGGAACTGGACGGAGTAACACAGTACATCTCCTCGCCCACTGCGCTCACATCAGGGATGGAAGCCCGGCCGGGGGGGGGATGCTGCCGACCAGGATCCTTGAGCATGACTCTGGGATTTTGAGTCTACCCTAGCGTCCAGCGTAGGCACGAAAATCACGGACCCCTGGCGGGACATCCCAGAAGGGGCCTGTCGACTCCACTGGCTGCATGGCCGTATGCGGTGCCCACCAGTCACCCAGCCAATTTGTGTGTGTCGGTACATTCAACCTCTAGCCGTCCATCTGTGCTGGAGAGGTACCGCACCTGTACCCTCCCGTCGCCCAAACCGCGGCCGGGACTGGACTGAACTGGGAAGATGCTGTATGTACGTACCTCGGGCAGGCAGGTCTGGTATGTAGAGGTAGGTATCGAGGTTAGGTTAGGTAGGTTAAGGTAGGCCGTCCGCCGCTCCTCCAAGAGCCATCTGAACAAAGAGGAAGAGAGGACGCGACGAGGGTCCAGAATCCAGATGCGCCAGGCTCTTTTGTCGATTCTACCTTAATGTAGCCTATCCCCATAACCTAGGTTAGGTGGTTCCGGCGGCTTGTCTTGACTGGCATACCTTGCTCTGGCAGAACGAGCCTTCTCCAGTCTGTGCAAATGAAATAACATCCCCCATGATCCCCAGTTTTCCTCTACTATCATACCTACCTGTTTGATTGCCTCCTTTCAGACACTTGCTTGGTGGCTCTGGGGAATAATCTTTTTTTCCTTCTTCCTCTTCTCTCCTCCTACTCCTCCCTTCCCCTCCTCATCGCCTGCGTGCAGTCTTCGCAACCGCCGAACTGCGTGAGAACAGCCACCGGCCTGCCCGTTCGCTAGCCTTGGGACGTGACCACCATCAACGGCAACCGAAGCAGATAAAAAAGTAACGACGCACGATCACCACGCGCCGTAGTCTCAGATCCGCCGCCATCGCAAGCTGGGGTCGGCCTGTTCCGCAGTCTTAGAAAAGAATCAAGGCAAGACATATTGCGGATCAATTAGGAAAGAGAGGGACCCATTGCCTCCGCTTGTCACACCTTTTTCGACGGCACCTCTTGTTTCCCAAACTTCTGCAAGAACAAGCGGCGGAACGAAGTCATCGATTCGTCAATTCCTTGCGACCATAGTCCAGCCAGAGGGGTGAAGAAAAGGGCCGGTAACATATTGGTTCTTGTTTCCGAACAACCGCCTGGAAAGGAAAGCAAAAGAGCACTATCGGATGGAGGGGTTCGTCGCATGATTGGCCGCATTTCTTCTGACCACACCCCCACCAACGCCCGCGCGCCCGACTCTTGTCTGTCCTGGTTCCCCGACCACCGACCAGCGACGCTCTCGCCAGTCACCGATCCCAGGGAACATCAATCCTTCGGGACTAAAAAACCTCACCCGCGATACAACCAGAGACGCACAATTCTTTTCGGATCTCGTCTGACTCAACCTTGTCATAAGCCACGTGGAGGACTTTTGGTGCTACCTCGCCAGGCTGCTCTGGCTGAGTCTGACGCTCTTCTCGCCACACTCCGCGCACCAAGAGAAGAAAAAGATCCTGATGCGCCCGGCACTCTTGAGCACCTTACGTCGCCCGCATTGAAAAGTTCCCAACTGTGAAACAGGTTGCAGGGCATGTAGGACGATTGTGACACAGCCACCCGAAAGAAAGCAAATCCTTGGAAAACCGTCTACTCCACTATTATACGCCGAACACTCGGGCCTCAACTCAAGCTTGGGGAGCTGAACTCTAAGTTTCTATCAGTCGACTGATTGATTATACACCTACCACCACAACATAGTAATCCCCCATTGCGCACTGCCCTCTGCCACATGTTTGGTCGGTCGGCATCGAAACAAAGCGGATTCACAGGTGCATCGGGTGGGAGAGAAAATAGAGGGAGGGATCAGATTGGTGGTAACCTGCGCGAACTTGGAATCCTCGGCAGTTTATCATCGGAGTCGAGATCATTGCGCAGCCCGTTCAAGAGGAATAAACAACGATCACAACCACAAACGCCTGTACAGACAGACTGGGACAGCGGGTTCGACCTTCAACCTTCTTTCCCCGAAAAGAGTGAGTTCTCCTCGTACACAACCGAAAAGGCCTTCCTTGCCCACGGCCGTGCCCACCACCCCCCCCCCAGCTGCAGCACGAGGGAGGGCGAGAGGGAGCCCGGAGCGCACGATCTGATCGCCACTTTTCACGACCGCCTCGGTCGCCGAGGACTTACATAATCACGCCCACCGGCCTTGTTCTTCTGCTTCTATTCTGGTAACAGTGGCTGACTTGAAAACTCGCTCTAGATCACTCCATCTCTGCTGGAACTTCTCGTTCATTTCCCAACCGAGCGCCTTCGCATCGTTCGGTTGCTTCTATTACATCTTCGGCTTCTAGGGACACCGTTCGGCAGTCCAGCCACCGCTCTGCCACAGCCATGTCGAGCATGATGAGTGCAGATCGCACTCGTAACCGAAGGGAGCGCACCTTTGTTGGCAGCGAATGCGCCGTCTGCGAGGAGCCGCTAGAGCACACGCTCCGAGGAGAGAGGATTTTGCAGTTTTCTTGCGGCCACGTCTCGCACGAAGCATGTTTCTACGAGTTTATCCGCGAGTTCGAGTCGCAGTACTGCCCATCATGTAATGCGCCGTTACATCTGGACACTAGCCGCGGAGGCAATGTCCTAGATATCGGTAAGAGCAGATCGTCGGATGCTGCCAGGGCCATGACTGACGAGGTTTCCAACCCCACAGAAAAGATCACAAGCATGGTGCGGTCCGCATCTACCAGTGAAAGAGAGTCGCAACACACAACAACGCCGGCATCAGCTGCACCTTGGGAGGAGCCAATGGGTCACCACAGAGGCCCGTCTGCCAGCAACGGTCGCGAGAGTGGAACGCGGGGAAGTTTGAGGGACAGTCGCGAGGCGCCCTCGTCATACGGCGCACATTCCCGTCACGGCCGCAGCGACAGCGAGGCCACTGGAGTAGCATCCTCAGGTGGCTACCCAGAGACGACACAGAGTGGACCAGCCAGGCGCCACGATTATGACCTTCAGGCCATGGAGACGACGCCTACGAGCCCCCAGAGGATATCGCGAAACCCCATTCCTGCACCAACCGTGACTGTCCGCTCGGAATTCCCGACCATCAGCAAATCAAGACAGCAGCAGACCCTGACCTGTCTCGTTACGGTCGAAGTACCCGACAACAAATGGAGACCGGATCCGGAGGACCTTGGATCAGTTGTGCCGGCTCCGCCCATGCGCGTGGAAGAGGCATATACCCAGAGGCCACCTTCACCTGCAAAGAGCAACAAGCCTCGATTCTACCCCTACGAGTCGCCCGAGGTCCTGCAAGAAATGACCGAAAACTTGCGAGACCGAGTCGACAACTGGCATGGGTTGGACTTCAACAGGTAAGTTGTGGGAGGTCCATTCTGTCAAATTCAACAGGGAAGCTAATCATACGCAGATTCGGAAAGCTGCGCCTGTACGGAACGCTACGTGTCGGAAAAGATAAAGTGTCGTGGCAAGAGCTTGAATGCTTCCTCTTTGCTGAGATGCTCATCTGCGTCAAGGAGAAGAGAACCGCCGCTGCCCAGCAATGGGATGAAAACGGCGCACCACGCAAGGCCACACGTTGCACTCTCAAGGGTTCTATTCTTATCAAGAAGCACCTGAACGACGTGGCCGAGACTGGTTCTATTGACGAGAACGTGCTCACCCTCAGTCTATCCGTCTCGGAGCTGCCGTCATTCCACCTGAGATTCGACAACCGCAACCAGCTGAAGCTCTGGCAACAGGCGCTGAGGGATCTCAACGCGACCGAGGGGTCGCCGGTTCGGGGCCCCGACTACGAGCGCGCCGAGACGTCCGAGACAGACGAGGAGGATTGGGGCCGTCAAAGTGGACCCCGACGAGTTTCTGCTGCTTCTTCTGGCTGGGGCGGGCCAAAGTCCACGACTACGGCCCCGACCGAGTACACCAACTTTGCCAAGAGCCCCTTGTTCTCTTCGGTACATGTGCCAATCGATGTCGTTGTGGTTGTCCCCATCTCGTCATCGATGCAAGGAGTCAAGATCAACCTGGTTAGGGACGCTGTCAAATTCATGGTTGGCAATCTCGGCGAGAGGGACCGCATGGGATTGGTAACGTTCGGCTCTGGCGGCGGCGGTGTTCCCATCGTCGGCATGACTACGAAAGCATGGTACGGTTGGAACAACGTCCTAGCCTCGATCAAGCCTGTCGGCCAGAAGAGCCACCGAGCTGACGTGGTGGAGGGTGCCAATGTGGCCATGGATTTGTTGATGCAACGCAAGCACAACAACCCCATTGCCTCCATCATGCTGATTAGCGACGCTTCAACGTCTGACGCCGATAGCGTTGACTTTGTTGTCTCGAGAGCAGAGGCGGCAAAGATCACCATCCACTCCTTTGGGCTGGGTATGACGCACAAGCCCGACACCATGATTGAGCTGTCCACCCGGACCAAGGCCTCTTACACATATGTCAAGGACTGGATGATGCTCAGAGAGTGTCTTGGAGGTTGTTTGGGATCCATGCAGTCCTTGTCGCACCAAAATGTCAAGCTCAAGCTTAGGCTCCCAGAAGGCTCGCCAGCCAAATTCTACAAGGTCAGCGGTGCGCTGCAGGTGACGAAGCGCGCCACTGGTCGGGATGCCGAAGCCTCCCTGGGTGACCTGAGGTTTGGCGACAAGAGAGACATATTGGTTCAGCTGGTCATCATGCCAGATACGACTTCTCAGGATCAGCTTGTGCAAGACCCATGGGAGACCATCGTCTCTGGCCTTGAAGCCCTCGGCGGACCCATGGATTCTGACGACCAGAGGACCCTCTCTGTCGAAGAGTTGCCTCTCATCCAGGCAGACCTCGTCTGGGGCGACATTCTGCGCGAGGGCACCATGATGCATCTGCCCAGGCCTTCTCTGCTCGCAATCACGATGCTGCCTCCGGTGGCAAGCTCAAGGAAGTCTTCGTGGCAAAACAACCCACCGATTCCTCCTCACCAGAACATTGTTCAGCGCCGTATGGAGCTCCTAACGTCGGACATGCTGACACGAGCACTGACGCTTGTGTCGCGGGGCCAGCACGACCGCGCCCACACGTTGCTCAATGAAACACGTTCAATATTGAAGGGACTGGGCAAGGGTGGATTGCCCCCAGTCCCGCCGCCGCCGGGCAGCAAATCAAACTCGGGCTTGGAACCGGAATCCGCAACGCCTGATCGCAAGCACACGCCCTCGCCAACTGCATCAGCGAATGGATCCGTGAGCAACGGTACTGCCAATGGACGCCCCAATGACGGCCTCACTCTGACTTCCTCTGGTGGAATAGATTCCAGCACCGTCGCCGCTCTCGATGCCGAATTGGAGGCCAGCTTGGAATGGATCAGCCACCCAGCCGTCTTCGGGCGAGACAGTCGCAAGCAGGTGCTGCAAGCCATTGGCGTCATTAGCAGCCAACGCGCATACACTTTCCGCACTCCTATCGAGAGCCTCTGGGCTGCCAGAGTCGGTGGTGTCAAGAAGTTGACTGACAAGAGCCGCGAATGGAGAGAGGAGGCATCGGGTGAAGGCATCATCGAAGAGGCATAAGCGCCGGTCCTCATATTTTCGAAGCGATTTCTCTGTCGTTATCCACAATTATTGTCACAGCGCTCGCGACCATTTCTGCATTTTTCACCGATCAGCGTCTTATACTTGGATGCATTCAACAGGTCCATCAGCCCAACAAACTCACGGCCGGATCATACCCCCTTTTTCTTTTTTCTTTTNTGCATTCAACAGGTCCATCAGCCCAACAAACTCACGGCCGGATCATACCCCCTTTTTCTTTTTTCTTTTTTATCATGGAAGCTTTGCCACAGGTGGTGTGGAGCGATACTTGCCCGGATAGTTCATGTTCTTCATATCAATGATACCACTTGTCGATTTCTTTGCCGTGGGCTGCCGCATAGCATCGCGCCTGTTGTTGTTATTACCTGTACCAGCCCTGGTCAAGGGGCGATAACCCCATTCGTCTTCTCTTTTCCCTCTATTATTCTTATTCCCTTCTTCTCATCCACTTCTTATACGTTTACGATTATGCATTCATCAGTTTCAGCCGCTCTGGAAAATATACAACAAGAGGGCCGCAGGCTTGGGGGGGAAATGACAAAAGGAGAAGGGACAATCTTGATTTCTGATTTCTTCCCGATTGAGCTTGAGGAAGGGCTTTGGAGTTGATTTGGGGATATTTGTGGACTGTGGTATGATGGCTATTATTCCCAGGTATATAGAGAAAGATGAGATGCATAAGCATCTCGAGTAAATGAAGCTCAAATCGTCTGACGGCATGCAAATCTGCTCCACTGTATCAAATTCTAACGGGAACTGTGATATGGTTCTAGTGACAGGGAGCACAAGCAGTCGCATCTTAGTAATGAAAAGAATCAAGCTCGTGTCATGAGGTAAACATTATTGCCACTCAGGTGTAACGTTGAACAGCTCTGCTCTGGCCGTACTCCTTGTCTCACTTTTATTCTCCATCTGATGTAACGCGATCTCGGAGAAGTTGCCGACGGCACAAACCGGAAGTGTCAATGATTCCCAGCAAGTCGGCATGGCGCACGTCGGTAATGGGACATTTGCCGAGTTGGAGTTCTGCATGTAAGTTGGAGTCATCACACTCAGAATGATCGATCAGCTTCTTCCCCGCATGCACACACACCTACATGTCCCGTGTCTGTCAGAAAGAAAGTGCCAGGCGTCAGAACAGGTAGCTGCATACATACATAGTCCGATGAATGAATTTAATTCTACTTCTGAAAACATATTCCTTCTCAAATCTGCCACCTGCGAGTTATGATTTCGAGTTCAAGAAGTCTTAGAATCCCAGCAGTGACCAGACCCTTTGTAATCGTGAGAGTCTTGACCCGCTTGCACAACACTACCACAGCACAACGACGTATCGGGGCTTCGCACACGGCCTATAGTCGCACCGGAAGGGATCTTGCATCTCGTCACCAGAGCACAGCTTCAGCACCCAGCCGAACGGCACCCCAGGACCCGGCAGCACAGCCGCCGGCGCACAACAGCAGCGCAGCAGCAGACGCCATGACCAAGGACAAGTACACCGAGTTCACGCCGGAGCTGTACCCGCCGTTCCCGGAGGGCCTGCCGACGGTGGAGCTCGAGACGATCCCGCTGGCGGGCCTGCTGGCGGGCGACCCGGCCGAGCAGGACCGCGTCTTCGAGGCGTGCAAGGGCCGGGGGTTCTTCTACCTCGACCTGCGGGAGGCCGGCGCCGAGGAGGGCCGCGTCCTGCTCGACGGCGCCGAGCAGATCGCCCGCGTCGGCGAGGAGACGTTTGAGCTGCCGGTCGACGAGAAGATGAAGTATGCGCAGGGCGCAAGGGCCAAGACCTTGTTTGGTTACAAGTGTGAGTTGGAAAAACCTTGTCATCTTCTTGGTCTTCTCGAGGCTCTTTTTGGCAGAAGAAGAGTCCCCAAAATATGTGGCAGTATATATATGAGCCCGCGAGAGACTTTAGAGCAAGGAAAAGCTGGTCGCTAACAAAGCTGGTCGAACCACGACAGACGTCGGAGCGACCGTGACGGACAAGGCCGGCACCAAAGACACGGCCGAGTTCTTCAACGTGTCCAAGAACGACATGATCGTTGCCGACGAGGACATGCGGTACGAGTGGCCGCGCCCCGTGCACGAGGCCAAGCCGCTGTTCCGCCGGTACATGCAGACGGCGCACGCCGTCGGCATGGCCATCCTAGGCACACTGGCCGAGAAGCTCGGCGTCGAGGCCGCCGCCATCACGGGCCAGCACCGGATCGAGGAGCCCGCCGGCGACCACGTCCGGATCACGAGGGGCCCGCCCAGGAAGACGGAGGATATGCCCGAGATCCAGACGCCGTCGCACACGGACTTTGGCACGTAAGTTTTCTTCTCTCAAGAGCTCGTGGCAGAAGAGGACAATATCGATTATGGGGATATATATGCTAAATCGGCAACGAGTACAGCATCACCATATTGATGAACTGGCTCGGCGGCCTGCAAGTATGGTCCGAGTCGGCGCGCAGCGCCCAGCTCAACGACGGCCAGCCCGACTCGCCGGGAGAATGGCTCTGGGTGAAGCCCAAGAAGGGCTGTGCCATTATCAACCTTGGTATGCGTTTAGGATGTCCTTCTCTCCATGAACTTTTCCAGTGTGTATAAGATTAAATGTCAGCTGCTAAATAAACACTATTCAGGTGACGCGGCAGTCAAATTCACCAACGGAGTGCTGTGTTCGGGCCGCCACCGCGTCATCCCGTCGCCGGGAGCGCAGGGGAAATTCCCGCGGTACAGCATCGTCTACTTTGTCCGGCCCGAAGACAATACCATACTGAAGCAGTTGAGAGGAAAGGGCATCCCGGACGGACCCGAGGAAGAGGGACTGACTGCAACGGAATGGATTTATAAACAGGCTCAGGGGCTGGGGACCAAGTTTGACAAGTGAACAAACGAGGCCTGTTTGACCGGTTGGTTTTTGAGGTGTAAACCATCAAGTAGGATTTAATCTCGTGGATTGCCATTTTTGAGCCGACCACGCTGGTTCTTGGCAGTTCTGCGTGACACAAGATGTTACGATACCATCACCGGCTTCTACAAACGGCCTTTTCGAGTCTTGAGAGAAATACTACCTAAGCGCTGAGTCAGAATAATCCAATGTTACGTGACCTGGCGTAAAATGAACTCAGATCCATGGATGGCTGTGCACGGACAGCCCGAGATGCGAAAAATGAAAAACTTATATCTCGTTGAGCCATTCTGAATCATACCTCGAGGTTCCAACCAAAGCAGCGTTTGGTTGGCTGGACGTTCAGCGCATAATCCCTAGACGTTTACCCATACCCATTAACCTAGTCGCTTCACTAAGCCACCGAGTACAGAATATGGATAGGAGCGCATAATTTAAAACTTGATTGATGATTCGAGAATGGTTCAGAGTACAGATACTATGAGACAGCAGGCGCTATGCCGAATGAGCCACGCCGAAAAGGTTCGCGACTGCTGATCTCATCAACTAAATCGACCGTCAATACCTCTGAATATCCCCTACGATTACGGGTATAAGTCTGAACTTATCCTCGTAGAAGATGGACAGGAGAATCATCGATACGTGAAACTACCCCTTTTCAAACTCGTCCTTCATTCTCTAGGAGTAATCGACTCCGAAACAGACACAATGGGGAACCATGAACCGCAAACCGAAGCATTCACGAACGCAGCATCTGGCACCGACACCTTGAACGCTTCGAAAGACACCCAAACAAACGAAAAGACTACAAGAATACGCACAAACGATGGCGAGGACTCCTCGCAAGGTCCAAAAGATGATCAGTATCCTTCGGGCTCCAAACTCCTTGTCATAGTAGCTGCCCTGGTCTTGGCTATCTTCCTGGCCTCGCTCAACATGACCATCGTGGCGACAGCGATCCCCAAGATTACTGATGAATTTGGTGGACTCGACAAGGTGTCTTGTAAGTAAAAGCGCGTGGTGTGCCCTCTCGTCTGGGATCAGCAGTGCCTTTACGTTTCTGTTCTCGGGTCCGTATTTCCTCACAATCTACTAGTAAGTAGTAACCCACGGGAGAAAAACAAAACGTCTGCCTTTGGATGATGTTGTGCTGACTCTCGACTCGGTAGCCTGCCGATCTATTTCCAGAGCATCGACAACGCCAGCCCTACCATGTCCGGCGTGTATACCCTGCCCCTGATCCTGCCCGTGACGATCTGCATGACGCTGGCGGGCTTCTTCGTCAGCGCGACCGGCCACGCCGCGCCGCTGGAAGTGCTCGGGAGCGCCCTGGCGACCATCGCCGCGGGCCTCCTCTACACGCTCGACGTGGACAGCGGCACCGGCGCGTGGGCCGGCTTCCAGGTCCTCGGGGGCGTCGCCTGGGGCCTGTGCTTCCAGCTGCCGATCGTCGTGGGCCAGAGCGGCGCCGACGACCCGGCCGACCTGTCGTCCATCACGGCCGTCGTGCTGTTCTTCATGAGCCTGGGCGGCACCACGCTGCTCTCGGCCGCGCAGGCGGCGTTCGTCAACACGCTGATCGCCGACCTGCCGGCCGCGGCGCCCGGCGTGGACCCGGCGGCCGTGGTCGCCGCCGGGGCTACGGAGCTGCGCGGCATCTTCCCGCCCGAGCAGATGCCCGGCATCTTGGCGGCGTACATGGCCGGGATCAAGGTGGCACTGGCCATTTCCATTGCCTCGACGGGTCTGGCCTTTGTGGTCAGTCTGTTTAATAGGTGGGAACGGCTCGACGCAAAGGCCGTGAAGGGATCCTCAGGGGCTCTCTGAGCCATATAGATGTCATTTGTTATAGAATTAGATAGACAATAGATTGGAGGAGTTATGTACCTCTGACCGTTGCGCGACGCAGATCTGCACAGAATGTGAAGATATGTACAAGTCCTCGTGCTAAATGCTCACATTCATGCCTGGAGGAGAAGTGCCGAAGGCTTCAGCAACAGCCAAAAGATTGATGCCCCAGAAAGTTTGTCTTGATATAACGTTTTTGCAAACCTTGGCAGCTTCATAATACACGTAATTTGTACAAGTTGTGTTTTTCCACATTCTTTTCTCTCTTGGTCGTAATAATAATTCTACAGCTTCTCCCAGAGCTTGGTGTCCTCCTTCTTCTCCGACTTGAGCTTCTTAGTCTTGACGAGCTTGCTCGGGGGCACCCTGAAGAAGAGCGAGGGCGACTCGCCGGGCTGGAGCATGTGGCTCAGGTAGCCCCGGTGGGCGGGGTCTCGGTAGTACTCGACGTCCCAACGGCTGGTCGGGTCGGGCAGGCGGTAGGAGAAGCCCTTGGCCCGGGCCTGCTCGAGCACGGGGCCGACGTGCTCGGCGCCGACGGGCAGGGGCAGGTCCGTGTTGACGCTCTTGCCCTCGACCAGCCTCTTGATGGACTGCCGCGTGTAGTAGCGGGTGACGACCTTGCCGCCGGCCTTCTCGATGGCCTCGATGGCGGCGGCCGAGACGCGCGAGACCATGACGTCGATGGGCTGCTTGAGGGTGGTGGCGCCGCGGGCGAGGATCTTGACGCCGTCCTTGATGCTGCCGACCAGGTTCGACTGGATGATCTCCTTGGGCGTGATCTGTTTCGTGGGGTCGAGGCGGCCTTGGTCTATCCACTCCTGGAGCTTGTCGAGGTTGACTTCCGACATGACGGGGGCGCGGCTGAGAAGGTGGAAGTTAGCTTTTGTGTAAAGAACTTCCTAATGGTATCAATAAAGACATACAGGTTCTCGAAACCCAGGCGACCTCTAGAGTAGATCAAGGGCGTCTGACCACCCTGGAACCACGGGTTGACCTTGCCGTGCTGCTTCTGACCCTTGTGACCTCTTCCGGACGTCTTTCCCTTGCCCGACGAGGGACCGCGACCGACGCGGATGCGCTTCTGGTAGGCGGCGCGGTTGTCCCTGAGATCGGCGAGGATGGAGGCGTGACGGGTCTGCTGCGTCTTGGACTGCAGCGACAGGGCGGCAAAGGCGCCGATGAGGGATTGCGACTTGGTAGAGGGCTCGAGGGCCGCCCTGCAGCACTGCGCCGTCAAGCGCGCCGGTATCCTGGGAGGCATCTTGGGGATATGTGTTGTATGTCTCTGCCAAAGACTTGCTAATAATCAATCCCCCAGAGCTTCAATGGCCCAAATGTTCCCGACTGACGCTCGTCTCGATAAATTTTAGTGGCCCGAGCTTGCGCGCTGGTCTGTGCTGAGCCAGGTACCAGCTGCATAATTATGTACCTGGTAAGTATACTACCACGACTACCCGGTATTGATTCAATAGGATGGGATTTATTTGTTCTAGAATATATTATTTTGTTTATTTTATCAAGCGAATTCATTTGATTCTATTTAATATGTTGGGTGGGTGTTATTTTGATAACATCCTCTCCGAGGCCTTTTCACCGTGTACGAGTTACGTCCATGACCATGTATCGACTTATACGAACGAAGTACATACAGAGTACGAAGTATTCACGATTCAAATCCGACAAGGTCATTTGCATCATCTTTTATTTCCATTTCTTGGTATTATGTTTCCACGTACTTGTTGAAATCTATTTTCTTGATATTGTATTTCCAGATACTTGCCGAAGGATCAAGGCCCCCTCCAGGGCGGCCTCTTTTCGTCATTACCCTTCTTGGAAGTATATACCCTCTTCTTCTTCTGAGGACGACCCTGATCCTTGATTGAAAGCAGGTAAAGCAAACTTGACAAGGGACCAGTGTCATCATCAGTCCTGTCAGCCAGTCTCTGGCCTCGCGCAAACGGCCCTCGGACTGACCCGGGGACATACAAACCTAGGAATAACTTGATCATGATTATAGTCGCAAACTTTGTCTCGACGCCGTGCTCCATGACAAGCTTGATTCCGTGCTCCACGAGTCCCTCGGGAAACTCCTGCGTAGATTCGCCGGCCTTGCCCTTGATGAGGCAGCCACATGTAGTTGCAAACTCCATACTACAGGGGTCAAACGTGATCATAGCTTCGCGGCCGTTTCTTCTCGGGAAATAAGCGCCGAGACAGCCAGTGTGCGTGTTTCCAATGATAATTTGAGGGACGCCGTCCTTCTCATTGTATCCAAACCCTCCATCCAGGATGCCCTCTCTTACCTCAATGTCCTCCTCCTTTGAAAGCACTTTGGATGGTTGGATGCCATCTCGTTCGGGATTCGGCCCTGCAAACGACATGTTGATTTTTTTGGTTGAAATTATTTTGATTTTTCCTTCGATTTGGAAAGTCCGCAGATCTGGAATGCCATCTTCAGTATTATTTATGCTCATCAAAACAAAGCATGGTTCTCCTTGATAGGTATAGCCGCTGGCAGTTGCTCAAAGGTCAACAATACGACGGCAAATTCTAGCTACCCAACAAAGAAGGCATGTACAAGAAGAGAGAGAAAGCCGACAAAGCTAACGATACTCGACGTTTATAGCTATTCACAATGACCAAAAGCCTTGTTCAACTCCGGACAAAGTTATTGTCTACGTTGAAGAAAGCCACCGGGCAATCCGAAAAATTATAAATCCATGGTTCACCCTGCCAATGTCCGTTTCTGTCAAACTCATCAATCAAAGGATCGACTTTGAAGAACAAATCACAACAACCCTCAAGAACGAGGGAAAACTGAACTTCTCACACAGATCATACCAGGAAATCGGAAATCATGGCTAACCAACTCGTGTCCGATGAGTGGGTGCACCCGGCCGAACGAGGCACGGAGAAGACCTATACGCAGGAGTCGGCACTTGAGTACCTCACACCACTGATGACCAAGTACGCCTACGAGAGGTACCGATACAACCTCACGCCCCGTGAGGTCTACGAAATCCTGTTCGAGGGTTGCTGGGAGAGCGTCGACGGCTTCGTCCAGTACATGCAAGACGTGCCTCCGGCTACGGAGGGCGTACGATTGTACACCTTTGAGGAGTTGGACGCCATGGACGCAGGAGAGTGGACGGAAGAGCACCCTGGCGAGTCCAGCGATGGCGACGACAATGACGACGACTACAACGACGACCTCGAGAAAGACTTCGACCTGGACTTCGACGCGGAGTTCGACGTGCAGTACGAGGAAGATTTCGACATGGAGGTCGAGGAAGATGTACAGATGGAGGAGGAGATGGAAGAGGAGGGTAGTGACGACGAGCTCATGCCTTTCGACCCACTGCCGCTCTATGAGAGGCAGTGTGCCGACGACGAGACTATCATCGAGAGAGGCAGAGCTCCGTCCTTCCTCCAGCCCAGGACCCCTCCCCCCGAGTATAGAACTCAACCCTCGACTCCAGTCACAGCTGAAGAGGTGGCATTACCCGAGGACTCGGATGATGATTCGGATGAAGACCAGCGGATACCCGAGAGCCTGGATGACGGCAAAGTATCTTCATTGCCATCGCCTACAGAGGTGAAATTGACCGAGGACTCGGACGTTGACTCGGAGGATGAATCAGATGACGAGGAGCCGGTATCTGAGAGCCAAGATGACGAGGAAGCAATTATGTTGTTGTCACCGACAGAGGATTCAGAAGAAGCTAAGCTCCGTGCTGATTTCAAGAGGCGGATAGAGCAGGGGTGGCAATTGGACATGTCTGTCTGGTACTCCGGTGACCTCGAAAACTTGGGCTCGGAGAAGAAGACTGACAGCCAAGAGCAGCCAGCTGTGGAGGAAACTACATCGACTGAAGTCACTGGAGGTGAGAACCCGTCTTCTTCGTCCGAGGATACTCAGGAGAGCGCTGTCACCCCAGAAATGCAAGTCAAAGCTGACAAACAGAAGATCCCCAAAGACACAGTCGCATGGGCCGCTACTACAGCTCGATTCCCAGCCAACGTCAACGCATCCGCGCCAGACTGGGTGGATCGAAGGGCTGCGGATCGTATCGCTGCGGCTCAGATCGCTGCCGACCGAGTTGCCGAAGGGAGTCGACGATGGGCCGATCGATTCAAAAAAGATACAGTTCCCGCAACCAAACTCGTCGAGGAGCAATCCTCCGAGGCGGAATCTGAATCTTCGATCACCCAATCTCCTCCCCGACCGGCACCGGCCAGCGAGAAAAAGGTAAGCGCAGCGCTCCCGCCAGCGTCGGAACCGAAGAGTGCTGACACTGCTACTGTCCCAAGCCAGTCGACGATTATTGAGAAGGCCGTCGATACGGCTTCTTGGACGCAGGACAAGGTCGTGCAGTCTCGACGCATCGTTACATCGACTGTAGTCAAGGTCGTACCCGCGGCGCTCGTCCTCGCGGGTACCGTATTCTGGGGTATGCAGTAGAATTCTCCAGAGTGGTATACAGGAATGCTGGCGAGTCAATTACTGCGGCTTTGATGGCTAGTTTGAGTTTTGGTTCATTTGTTTACATTTCTAAGTCCCCTCTAGCCAATAGACCATCGCCGTAATATAACGATCCTTATGCATCATGGAATAATGTAAACATCAAGAATCCTCATCCATCTTGTGCAAGCCTGTGATGATCAGTGATATAAGAGTCGACATGTGGTGGAGCAGCAAAACGATTGCGCATGGAAAGCACATGGAAGAACCATAAGGGCTACTGTTACAGTAGCCAACTTACGTTATTATTTCTCCCCTACACCTTCCACTATCCACGATGGACAACTGAAGGGTGTAAGAATGTAGCCGAAACCACAACCAATGTGTTTCAGTGACTGCTACGGGGAACGTGAATGAAGCTCCTTGAGCGGAGAAACAGCAGACGCTCGGGGTCTTGTTCCTGTGCCAGAATACGGGTTCCACAGTCGTGGGCTGTGGTTCTCTTGCAGGGCAAGGGTGTTTATAAATAGAGCATCTTCCTAACGAGCAAACTTAAATAGAAATAATCATAGCAAAGTTATCAGAGAAACATAAGTTTTCATGCCAGTTGAACCGAAAATATTTCCTATCAGTCAATTGTTATATTGGGTCGAAAGAACGGAGTGACGATAGAATCTCACACGGACATACATGTGTCCTCGGGGATTTATTGCCGTTGGACTAAAGATGCCGGGGTTATACGGGGAGGCTGTCAGGCACAAGTTACAACGTCATTATAGTAGCCGTCGCTCACCAAAAACAAGCGAATTCTGAAAAGGTTTAGCACTCCTCTCGCTTGTGTTCAAATTGTTTATATCGAGATTCAAGAAACTAGTAAGAGGAAGGTGAACAGAATTGATCATCAGGCAGCAGGGGCGCACCAATCGACCCACCTGAAGCCCAATAATTAGAGTCTAACTTGAACCGCCGCAATAGGTCTGTCGGCCGGTGCCGAGGTGACGTTGCTGATCATATTTATACTCTTTCAAGAACCCGGGTGTATTAAGTAGTCGAGCCAATAGGACAATTCAGAGCAACCACAGTCTTATACTAGGGAATCATTGTCTACAATATGGGCTTCCATATCCTGTGAAAGGTTGGACTGAAAAACTGCATTGTGAACAAGACAAAAAAAGGATCGGTCCCGAAGCCCCATTCAGCTAGAACTAGCAGCCAATTTCTGTCTGCCTAGATCCCTAGGAAGAGGCTCTAGCCTACGGCACAGCAGCTGGGAGTGCGATCCCAAAAGGGACTTCTCGGTTCTCTTATTCGCCTACTCGGACGTAAGACCGACCCTCTAATTACCGGCCCGTTTCTTTTTGCATCCTTTCAGATCTCTTTCGGTTAGATGCTGTCCACTTCGTGCCTTGCCCCAATAATAAGCGTAAGAAGTGTAAAAAAAGGTTAAAGAGGAAGAATAAAGTAGTCCTGCCCACCCATGTTTCGCCTTCTGCACCTAGACGCCAAGCTCTCATCCATCCTTCTCGTATTCTACACGCGCTACTGTCAAATCATCTTTTATAAACTGCCAATCGTCTAATACTACTCGTCGAGTCACTCACTTGCATCTCAAAGCACATCGTCAATCGCTTCTTGTTTTACTTTTTCTCATATCGAAACTATCTTTGTCGACCAAACACCATCACCAATATGAAGTACATTCTCTGCCTCCTCCCTCTCGCGGCAACCGCATTCGCCAAGTCGTCTGCCGTAACGGAGGCGCAAGCCGAGGACCCCGTCCTCGGCACCGAGACGGTCCACGGTTGCTACTCGTCCGTCGGCAGCCTGACGTTGAACGGGACCAGCGAGTTCAACACGGGGGGCTCCTGTGCCACGGCCTGCAGCGGAGGCGGCTTCGCCGTGGCCGCCTCGCAGGAGATGGACTGCTACTGCGGCGCCGAGTACCCGGCCGAGAACACGCTGGTCGACGACGCCGAGTGCAACGAGTCCTGCCCGGGCTACCCCAACGAGTCGTGCGGTGGAACTGATGCGTATACCGTCTACAACACGGGCCTGGTGTTGCACGTCGCCTCCTCGGATGTAAGTGCCGTTGTTTGTTCATCGCCTCACGCTTCACCAGCCGGACCATGCTAATATGCCACGACTAGGATGATTCTTCTTCTTCTGCGTCTTCTGCGTCTGCATCTGCCAGCGCTACCGCCAGCTCCAATACATCTACTGCCGCGACGGCGATCGCGACGGCATCGGGCGCAGCCTCGAACAGCACCGGCTCTGCTACTGGCACCTCTGCTACGACTTCCTCCACCGCTGTCGTTGGCATCAGCGGTGCCTCGGCTCAGCTGCCCATCGTCGGCCTCAACATGGCTGTCCTTGGTCTCGGTGCCGCCCTGTTGATGTAAAATAAACATGGACTTTCCGGGCGCCTTGGTTCATGGCATGACATCTATCTTGGAAAATATCCCTGAATCGGAAGGATTGGACAAGAAATGCCACGGTTTTTGTAAAAAAAAAAAAATAGCTGTATAACTTACTATATGCTCAATACATGATCATGCACCAATTGGTGCTTATTATAAGTCCACAACATTTATGCTTTTGTTTTAAACCTCGACCACTAGCGAGCGATCGGGGTAGACCTTCTCGATGAAGCCCAGCCGCACGAGATATAGTAAATATAATATATATACGCTATATTCTGATTATACATGTATTTATATAACAAAGTACACATGAGGCGATGCCGGATAATCATCTTGTCTCCGTCATGAGACGGCTCGGTCTCCCGCTATGGCTTCCCATTCCCTTTGAAGCACGGATGCCTTCTTCCTTTCCCACGCTCCTGATTTCTCGTGGCCCTGTTCTGTCGCCCTCGCCCCCTCGAGCCTCGCAATCTCCCGCGCAGCGTCTTTTACACCAGAGATGGCTGCTTTTCGGACACATTTATACTTTTCCGGGTCAGCGTCGTCCAGCATGGTCGAGTATAGCCAGAACCCCTCGGCCGTGTCCAGGGTCTCGGCGCAGTATTTCCATATCTCCCTGGCCCTCTGGGGCTCGCCCAGGCGCTTGTAGACCTTGCCCATCTCGAGCGCGCAGGTGGCCTGCCACTGCCAGCTGCCGGGCTCCTCGCCGCCCAGCGACGCCGCGGCGCGGAACCACTCGAGGGCCTGCCTGTCCGCCTCGGGCGTCAGCTTGCCGGCGAGGACCAGGCCCTGCAGCGTGCAGGCGTTGGGGTCGTCCCGCCGCGCCAGGGCCGAGAACCTCTCCGCGGCCTCCTTGAACTGCGGCTGGCTCAGCATATTTCTGTTGACGGCCATCCGCGTCATGGTCAAGACGGTCGGCGCGTAGTCCAGCGAGACTAGAGTCTGGTAGATGTGCAGCGCGATATAGAACGCGGGACCAGGCGATCCGCCTACGATCATGGCGGCCAGGTAGTGCAGCATCTCATAGGACAGGGAGTGAGGAGGGTCCCTGAGGGTGTTGCGCCAGCCGGGCCGGTCGGCGATGGCCAGGTCGACGTAGGTGTGGGCAGCCTTGAAGCAATCCGTCGGGTCCAGGCCGGAGACCAGAGGCGGCCGTGCCATGTTCTCCCAGAACGCCAGCTGGGGGACTTCCATCGGCGTGAAGCGAACTTTGGCGAAGGAGCCCGGGGTCTTGCTCCTGGGCGCTGGCCTTGATGCATTGCATTGCCTCGTTGTGGAAAATGGAGAAGCTGAATAATGTTGATGTACCACCACCGACTCCGAGAAATCAGAGTTTCTATGTCGTGTGGCTAGCCGCCGCAGGCATCTTGAATGCCTCCCTGCTGATCTGGCGAACATTGTTCTTCTTCCCTCCGTCCCTAAATTTCGATGGCGTCGCAACTAAGAACAGCCGTGCAACCTCGGATTGCAGCTCCCCTTTCTTCGCAATTGGAGAAAAGTGATCCGAACCAATAGAGGCTTTGACTGGAATCTTTTGAAATTAAGATTGCAATTGACTTATTGTCGTCGTTGTGACTTTCGTCGTCTTTTCTCATCGTTGATGATAATGGTAAGTTTAGTAGTATGCAAGTAACCCATATTATTGACCCTTGAAGTGAGGTGCCGCCTTATCTTATCAGTCCGCTCCGCCCCAGAAAAAAAGTTGGGAGCACCGAGCAAGCAGAAGACGGCCGACACAATTGTGGGCAGCTCTTGACGATTCAACCTTCTCGCCCGTCTCTCGACTTTCCATCCGCGCGGCTCTATTTTCTTGCGCAATACTCGATTGCTCGGCCTGGACAATGGCGCCTCTCACTAGAAGAAGAAAGGCAGCTCTGGACAGCCCACAGCAGCCATCGAGTGCCCCACCATCGTCGGCGGCATCTTCCAAGACCAAGCGCAAGTCTACCACAGCAGAGGAGGCGGCAGAGGCCTCGTCCTCGGAAAACGAACAAGACGCCACAGATACAGTCACTCCGAAACGCCAGAAGCTCGCCGTGCGCACGGTCAAGGCTCAGAAGACGCCGAGCGGCCAAACAAAGTCGATCAAGTCGAAGCGCAGCCGCGAGGACCTGATCGCCGACTCGCAGCAGGACGACAGCGACGCCGAGGCCGAGCCGCTCAACACCCCGTACCAGGTCTCGAAGCAGCTCGAGGAGGAGGCCAACCAGCAATTGAACCAGGAGCTCAAGGCTGCGCAGTCTGCTCAAAAGAAACCCGCCGCCCCGGCCAAGAGCAATCGCATTGTCTTTGGCGATGACGACGACGTGGAGCAATATGTAGCCGCCGCGGCGCAAAAGGCCGAGACCGCCAAGCCCGCTGAGGAGGCGGAGGATGAGGAGGATAGCGACGACGAGGCGCCCGAGGCTGTGTCGGCCTCTGCAGCCGCTCAAGAGTCGAAGAAGCTGGAAAAGGCGCAGGCAGACGCAGCAGAAAAGTGAGTGAAAGATTCTCTTTCTGATAAGTTTCAACTATCATTGCTGACCGCTCGGCAGACAAGCTGCGATTCAAAAGAGAAAGCGCCAACAGCGAGATGACAACCTCAAGCAACAAGCCCAGAAGCGGAAACGGGCAAGCAAACCGAGCCGCAAGACGGAAGAGGACGGCGAGGACGAGGAGAGGACGGCCACCGGCCGTAAGAGAGCCGGAAAGTTCAACCTGCCCGACGAGCTGCCCGCAGAGTTCCTGACGGATTCGGAGGACGATGAGGAGGACGACGAACGGGACCTGAAGGTGGTGCGGAAACCCACAAAGATCAAGTTCGACGACGCCATGCAGGCGCTGTCCATGGAGGGCAGAGCGCCCCGGGACGAGATCGTGGGCTCGACGGCCTACCGGGTCATGGTGGACCAGGCCGACCAGAAGCTCGCGCCGAGGGCGAACCACAACTCCAAGAACGTAAAGGAGATGCTTTTGCACCGCAGAAGGGTCGGTGTGGCGCCTACCAAGGCCAAGGGATTCTTCAAGCGCAGGTAGCAGTGGTGTAATTGAGATTTTATAAAGACGACATACCCAACATCGATGACGGAATTTTTTCACAACCATCTGGGGTTCTGATACGTGAACGTGAAGCCTCTGCAGACACAATTCCCAATCGATCAATGTCTGATCATAAGAACTGAGTCTGGGTCTCAGAGAGAGTGTGTGCTTTTCTCACGTATGCATCAATGTCACGCAGATGTGATTTGCTGGCTAATTTGCCTGCTTGATTTTCTCTTTACTTACTTTTTTTTTTTAAGTGCTCGCTTTCTAGGTGAGTATGTAAATGTCGGCAAGAGTAGGTAACGAAGCACGAACAGCCTCATCCCGTTGGAATCCCACTCGACACCTCACCTTCCTGTCTCATCACATGGCATTCGCGATCTCGGAAGCGCCTCCAAATGGGGCATTGCTAGCCATGTTCTCAGTCCTCGAAAAGCTAATGCAGCCAGCTAGCTATGTATGCATCGACGAATGACATGCCTGTGGTCGCTGGCCACGTTTTTGATATTTCACTGCAATTTAACGTCACCAAAGGCAATAGAGAGATATTCAGAGGCACCACATAGTCGTGCTCGCCTCCATTTGAAGAACGATCCACAAGCTCTTCAATACATGAGGTTATGCAATCGCTGGTTGGTCTGATATTGTCAAGAGCAATGTGTATCTAGAAGCTCCGGGAAAGAAAAACACATTATTTGTAAAGTCGAGATTAGCTCAAACCATGAGAGTCTGCGCGAGCGAGTCTGATGAGCAGCCGAGCACCAACTTGAACAGCAGTGTACGTATACCCACAAATTGCTCACAATCCCAGTCTTTGCAACAAAACACGGCAAAACGCGTCCTTCAAAATTCGTAACCATTGCTCGGTTGCATCAACATTTGAGTCTTTGACACAAGATAGCTTGGTTCTTTCAATAAATGTAAAGACCATAAACATCTGATTCGCTGGTCTGCCCATTTGCTTGCCTGTTCTCGTGTTGTTTCTTTGTTCTTCCGTCCAATGGGAATGTTAATCGAGTGATACGGGAGTATTGGCCAGAGTAACGAAGCTTGGGAAGTCCTCTTGTCTTGATGCAAGGCACCCCTCAGACGACATTAAGTGGGATATTGGGGGCGTTTCGAAGATTGGCATTGCACAACATATGCCAGCTCACAGAAGTTCCGCAGCTGTATCCTAGTCGGCACCTGATTAGCTGGGTGGCCCAAAGTATCAATGCCTGACCAGCTACCGGAGCCAATCATCGCATTGCAGAAAGTCTGCTGCATATTTAAATGTGCCTGCATACATTCAGCTGCAACCCGACCAACATATCCAAATCGGGATTTCACTGCAATTTTAACATCAATAGAGGCAACAAAGAAAATAACAGGGGCTCCTCGTTCTAGTTCTGTAGACAAGCTGTCATAATATAGTGAATAGGCTGCGAAATACGGTTTTCTACTCAAATCTCAAATCTGTACGTTCAAGACCATGGACTATAGTTTACAAAGTGATTTTCTGGTGATCTTTCTTCTGTTTGGAGTATCAGAGCCTGCGCAAAGGCAGTAAGCGGCCTAGGACCAGCTCACATCATCACTACAAAGATGCAGACACTTCCTTACAATTCTGGAATCCCCTTTCAACACAACACAGAGAAAGCGATCCTGCGTATTGATAACCATTGCTCGATATCAAAATCGTATTGAGGTAAATATATATCTACATAAAGTAATCATATCAGAGTGAACACGCTCGCTGGGGGGGTCTCATAACTATCTCTATATACAAATCAGGAGCCTTATAGCTAGTAAAAACTTTATCTTTTTTTATTCTTGTTTTTTTTTTTGGAATTCGCGAGGATAATTGTCCGCAGCACTTCGGGTCTTAGCCAGTAATCTGGAGGGTGAGCGTGGTGCTCGCCTTGAGGTCCCTGGAGCTGGCGCCGACGGCGAGGGTGTAGTCGCCCGAGGCGATGGCCCAACCCTGGGCGGCGGTGTCCCAGTAGCTCAGGTCGCGGCGGCGCAGGGGGAAGCTAATATCGGCCGAGGCGCCGGGGGCGATGGTGACCTTCTCGAAGCCGCGCAGGATGCGGACGGGCTGCTCGGCCTCGTCGGGGAAGGAGACGTAGAGCTGGGCGACCTCGGCGCCCTCGAGGGAGCCGCTGTTGGACACGCTGGCCGTCACGTTGACGATGTCGTCGAACAGGTCCTCCTGGCCGCCGAGCGCCATGGCGCCCGAGGCGTACTTGTACGTCAGGGCCGTCTGGTTGACGACCGTGGCCGTCACGTCGGCGCCGTAGGTGAAGTTGGTGTACGACAGGCCGTGGCCGAAGGGGTAGCGGACGCTCACGTTCTGCGCGTCGAACCAGCGGTAGTCGAGGTAGACGCCCTCGGTGTAGTCGCACTGCTCCTCCTCGCACACGTTGAACTCGGACGGGTAGTCGCTGGCGTTCTTGGGGATGGTGTAGGTGAGCTTGCCGCTGGGGTTCACGTCGCCGTACAAGACATCGGTGCTGGTAAGATATGCCTGTTAGTCTCTGACTCGAATGGTATTCTTGTTTGCATTTTTGGTTCAACACTTACATGGCGTTTCCGGATTCCTGGCCCAGCAGACCACTGTACAGAACAGCGGTGACGTTCTCGTGCTCGATCCAAGCGTCCAGGATGCGAACACCGACAGTGTTGACAACAACGATGGTGTTGTTGCAGTTCTCGGCAACAGTGGTGACAAGGGTGTCCTGATCAGTGTTGGACAGCTCGCTGCGGTCAGCACCCTCGCCAGAGTCGGCATTGATGAAGACGAGGCAAGCAGCGGAGTTGGGAGCATAGTTCTCGATGGAGGGGGACTGAGAAGTACCAGAACCAAGGTTGCTGAGACCACCACCGTCAGTGCTGCTGCCGCCACCCATGCTGGAGCTGCTGTTGCCGGTGTCACTCGAGTTACCAGAGAGAGCACCGTTGGAAGTGCTGTTGTCTCCCATGGTAGGCATGCCGCCGCCACCACCGCCGCCGAAGCCGCCACCAGAGGACGAGGAGTCGTCAGTGTAGGTGTTGTTGAGGATCCACCAGATCATGGAGCGGTCAGAAATGGCGCGGGCAGAGATTGCCTGGTAAGGGGTCACAAGGTAAGAAAGCGAAGGCTGACCGGAGCCTCCCGATCCTGCAAGATGACCTTCGTAGGTGTCAGAAGGAGTACCTGCGACACTGAAAGCCCGGTTGGGGCCGGCCATGGCAGGCCCGGCGTGAGATCCGAAGAGCGAAACAGTACGGGGCTTGTTCAGGGGCAGACCACGGCCAGTACCGTCTTGGGTGTTCTTCAGAAGGACTATGACGTCGAGTCAGTGACTGGTTCAATCAAAGATGTTGAAGGAGGATATCTTACCGAGTGCCTCGTCGCCAACCGCGCGGATGATGTCAGCGTGGTCTCCACGAACATCGCGGTACTCGTAGGTGCCCATCTCAGAAGGCTGAAGACCATCGTCGAGTCCAGCAAAGTAGTATCCAATGACATTGCGGACAGCCATGTCATCCAGTCTGGCTTGGGTAAAGCTGCCGTTGGAAATACCAGCCTCCAGAATATCTTCAGTCCAGTACGTGGAGGAACCAAGGTCGAGACCTCCGTTGGCAGAGCCGTACGATGTGGACTGAGCAGACACATCAGGGAAGACCATGCCGGGGAAACCGACAGACGACTTCAAGTATTTGTTGAGTATATCCGAGTTCTCGCAGGACAGGGTGTTGTTGACCTTGTTCATTCCACACATGGTAGCCATCACTATCGACTATTAGTGACTCTACATTCGAAATGCTATAACCACAAATGAGTTGACTTACAGCCAGACTTGACACCATCGGCAAAGGGCCACAGGTAGACCTCTCTGGTGGTCTTGTCGTCGACGTTGCTCGAGTAGCGGCTGGTGCTGGACCGGTTGGTCTCTTGCTCGTTGAACAAGTAGTGTCTGGCTCCGGTGATGACACCGGCACTGTTCATACCCTCGACACCGAGTCCGACGCAGATACCGTTCAGGTACGGGTCAGGACCATAGCCTTCGGGGTTACGTCCTCCATAGACCACACGACCCATGGGACTGGAGACGGGGCCGTCGATCAGGTTGGATCCGGCATCGTAGAACTCCTGTCCAAGAGCAGCAAAGTTCTCTCGGAACAGGGTACGGTTCCAGGTCATGGCAAGGGCGGACGGAGCCGTGAATCCCGAGACGAAAAAGTTCATGTTGATTCCGGCAGCACCATCCTTGGACTTGAGAGCCGTCCATGTTGCGTTGTCGTCTGTGAGATCCTCGCCGGTGATGATGGAGATCTTCTGGGCATTGGTCAAGGTCGAGACAAAGGCCACAGCCTTTTCGTAGGCATCGGCGGCGACGCCCAGGTTCAGGTTGCCATCTGACAGGAGCGTCGGGTCAGAAGCGGACGAGGTGGTATTAGTGGTGCTGTTGGCACACAAGCCGGTGGTAAAGAGTGAGAGCGCCGAAGCGACACTGAAGGCCCGAGGACCCTTCATGGTGGAAGAAAGAAAGGACTTGGCAGTAAAGAGTGGATGTTGAGGATCGACATATTCTGGAGAGACGGTTCCGGTGCTTGGCTTATATATCTACACTACACGGCGGAAGCTGGGAGATATTGTTTGCACACAATGTTCCCTTTGTAGAGGAAACAACTATCACACCAAGCATGATCCCTACCATCGGATCTCGTCTCGTGGCGAACGACTGGAAAATCCCGTACGGACGGGCCCATCTTGGTCCCATCTTGGTCCCAGCCACGGCCGCGGCCACGTTCTTGGTTCGTACGTATCTAGGTACGCAGTAGATCAGGCGGTCTCGGCAGGCCTGGCAGTGGGAATAGTGGTGTGGACATTTGGTGTGGACAGGCTTGGACGATGATCTTCATAGAAGTCCCGATCATTGCTTGGCAATGACAATCCCGGTTATAGCCATGGGGGCGAGGATTTTGAAACTGGCACTGACGAAGACAGGGATGATGAGAGCCTAAAGGTGCTTCTAGCGCTGGTAAACATTGGTTCGTGGCCCTTCTCGGCGGGAAAAGTGGCTGACAAGCTGAAAAGATTATGACTATGCGTCGACAGTGGCCCGGCAATGCCAGGTCTTGATTGGTACCGCGCTGCCGTTTAGAGTTGAGAGGCATACGCGGCCGCCCCGTTTTGCTGCTCGTGGTGATCAAGGAAGAGGTGAGCTAGGCGGCGGGCCAGGGCGCAAATACCGCCCTTGCGCCCAGTGGTTGCCCATGGAAGCGGAGTCGCCCGGCACTCTAATCGGGCTCTAAAACCACTCGCTGGGTTCTGGCAGAGCCTCTCAACGTCAAGTATATCGATCGTCATAGCATAACAAGTGGCCGACGACCGGATATCCCATTGTCCCACGCTTGACAGCACGGAAAATCCGGTGATGTGATCCTTGTTCCCTGGGCGAGATTGGACGGAATTCCTCTAAAAAAAAAATCCGGCAGTCGACGACTCGACACACTCAATCTGTGTGGATACACTCCGTACATCTTGGGTAAAAACCTATCCGATCAAGTGCCATGCATGCAGACCACCACAGAGGATTTTCTTGTAATTAACGCGTAAGCCATGTTGGCCCAGAGACATCTTTGATCCCTTCATGCTTCGTAAGACCCTGCACGAAAAGAGGGAGGAAAAGCAAAGTGAGGTAATTGATGCTGAACTCGGTTATATGTCCGCACCTATTACTCAGTCATGTATGTACTCCTTATCACCATCACATCACACCTTTGAGGCTGTCCCCTTTCCCGCTCCCAGAAAGCTTGATCTTCACCCTCCTTGTCTCTCCTACCAATCACGACATGATGTGAGCAGGGGGTCACTCTGCAGGATAAGGGTGCCGTCTACACGTATTGCGTACGCGTGTATTTTGTTGAGGACGATAAATTGGCAAGATCCGAACTGCCCCCTCGACGAGCTGCGGATGAATGACCGAAACCTCCAGTGACAGTTTGCTTGGCTGCAGATCGCCAGCCTCGAGCATGTAGCTTACACAACAGCTGGGGTTGAGACCATATCGTATGGCATATGCGGACCGCAAAAGCTACCTAGGCAGTATACATATATATAGCCGTGCCGACAGTTCGTCCCTGGCTGCATGCAGTTCGAACTGCTTCAAATGCCGGCACTTGGATATACTCCATACTACATTATTGCTGCTAGTGTCTTGGCACTTCCACAAATTCGGATGGCATGTATGATCAGGTCGGTTATCTCTATTAGACTTATATGTAGGCTATCACGGAAACACAAGACGAGAATAATGCCGGTCCAAGTCACTGAAACGCGGATTTGGAAAATTGCCCAGAATCAGCGACTGCAAGTGCAGCGAATCCTACGAGTCGTGGCCAATTGCCACTGCGTACTTGTCATTATCCACCTATTCATTTTTAATTGTAGCGTCGAAAGATTACACCAGGACGCAATAGCAAAACTTTTCACCGTGACTTGGCGACAAGATCTTTACTATACTGTTTGAAGAGGGTCAGAAATTCGAGGCGGTGGTTGACTTCAATCAAGCGTGGTCGAGTCTCAGCGCCAAGACCATTTTCTTGAGCGCCAGAAATTACCTCATCGATGTGCCACGGCGGCCGGCCATACGAAGACGGCTCGATGTCGATGTTATTCACAAAAGCTTGTATCGAGTCGGGGTAAAGCAGTTGTAAGATCGGAAGAAACCACCATCATGTTTCCAAATTTATCAAAAGGACTATACTATAAAATTTCTACCACTTCGGCTCGCCCGTGGAATTGAGATGTATCATTGGACGGATGGACGTGAGGCGCTCAGCTACCGTACCTACCTTATTACTGTAAGGCTTGAAGGGTTAAGGTGAGGGACTCGCCAACAACTAACCTAGTATCGTCTTGGCCAGTGGCTCCACATTAGCTCTCTGACCTTAGCTTGGGGTCCTGTTTCAGCGCCGATAGCAACCCAAGCTGATTGATCTGCGAACGAGCCCACGACTAATCACTGCCTGTTACGTCGTTTGTTTGTCGACTCGAAGCCATCACCGCTTTTCGAATCCCTTCACATATCACATTGAAAGAAGTGCGATATCTACTCGGCGCAATCAAGCTGCGCTTCCTCATCACACAGCTGTAATCGTACGTCGTCTTGTCAGCTATTCATTGCCCTCGCCCGACAGCACACCCGCCGTGAGCGAGCGCTCGATCCATAGCGTCATTACGAGGCACATTACAGCGCACCTAAGCAAGCCACCCGACATCAGATCGCAGAGCTTATTCGACCATAGCTGGCACCCGACCAACAACTATATACACATCTGCCACATCTACGATTTCGAATACTGCCAACATGTCGCTCTTTGGCACGTCGCCACCCAGCGACTCCGGCCTACGCCCATCGCGCAATTCCCTCTTCGATGACGACGAGCCAGCGAGTCGCTCGGCCGCCGATTCCCTGTTCAACGACGACGATCTATCCGGGAGCGGTGCTGCCTCGCCATGGGATATGCCCACGCCGCGAAAGCAGCAGTCTCGTGCCGACCTTATCCGCAATCTGCTCTCTGGCGTCCAGGTCCCAGACAGCTACGTTGAAGCCTTCGATTACGCGGTACAAGAAGATGGCAGAGGCGGCAAGGTCTCGCCTGCGGGCATCTCAAGGACCCTCGCAGCAGCCAAGCTCGGGGCCGACGAGCAGGCCCAGGTCATGAGCATCCTCTCTCCCAATGGGGAGGAGCTGGACCTTGGCCGAGACTCCTTCAACGTCTTGCTCGCGCTTATCGGATTGGCCCAGGAAGGCGAGAGTGTCAGTCTCGACGGTGTCGACGAGAGAAGACGAAGTGAGTAGTACTGCATTTGCCATCAATGCGCGTTCTTCATTGCGCAGTAGCCTCACTTTTGCCCATTCGTCAATTTCGCCGAGGCCGACTATCATTGGGCTGGGTTGTCGACCCCCAATAATGGAATAGGCGCGATTGATTGATTGTCCTGTGCTCCCCGTCCCCATCTATCTAACAACAACAAGCGGGTCCCTCGACGCTATCGTAATACCTTACAGACTACTTACAAAAAATAATTCTAGATCTCCCGCAGCCTCAGCTGTCCAGCATCCCCAAGAAGAAAGAGCAACCTGTTTTTGACGCCTCCGAACTCGCCGCCAAGCCGCCGCAGGCCCCCGAGACGCCCCGAAAGGATTCGTTTTCACAGACGGTGCGCAAGATCCGGAAACCCAGCATGACCGATCCCGAAGACGATCCCTGGGGCTCCCCAGATTTGCATAGAGGGCACAACCATGCAGAGGTCTCGCGGTCGAACGGCGCGGAGCCGATCAACGGGCACGGGTACGGGAATAACAACAACATCAACAATGACAGCAGCAACAACCTCGTCGCGCCCGACCTGCATCAACGGACAACTTCCAACTTCACCACTCACACAATCGGCTCCGGAACCCCCTCTGGTCGCCAATCTGCCGCGTCCGGCCCGATACCGGAAACTCCCAGAAGCGCCGGCGGATGGAACTACTTCGATGGTGCAAACCCCAACCCGGATCAAGGGTTTGGAGCTTCGCCATCGAGCCAGCCAGCAAATCCGTTTGGAGGCGTAGCTCCTCAAGAACCCAGAAACAATGCGCCTACTGCTGCGCATTCTCGCACCCTCAGTGCCAGCCGAATTGGCAGCGGCTCAGAGGAGAACATACTCGTCAATTTGATGCCAGAGAAGGAAGGCATGTTCATGTTCCAGCACCATAACTATGAGGTTACAAGCTCGCGGCGTGGCAGCAAGGTGATACGACGATACAGTGACTTTGTTTGGTTACTGGACTGTCTGCACAAGCGGTACCCTTTCCGAGTGTTGCCTCTGCTGCCCCCGAAAAGAGTTGCCTTGAACGGAAACCACCTGAGCAACGATGGAGGCTTCATCGAGAAGCGCAGACGGGGTCTGGCGCGTTTTTTGAACGCCATCATTCGGCATCCAGTCATGGGACAGGAGCAATTGGTCGTCATGTTCTTGACCGTGCCAACAGTGAGTTGCCCCTCCCGATTTGGTTCATTGACTCGGATCAGGACTAACACGAACTCAGGAGCTCTCAGTCTGGCGCAAACAGGCCACAATTTCCGCCCAGGATGAGTTCACAGACCGAGCGCTTCCTCTGGGACTGGAGGACTCGCTGCCCATTGGTCCTCTGAATGAACTCTTTGAACGAACACGAGCGGGCGTCCGCCGGTCTGCGGACTTGTATATTAACACCTGCAACCTGATGGACCGACTAGCCAAGCGTTCCGAGGGCGTGGCAGCTGATCACGCACGCATGGCTGTCTCACTGGCTTCCATGACTGAAGTGAGCGCGGATACCTATGCGACTGACACTAATGATGTCCCACTCTTGAACGACGGACTCGTTGCCATGTCGAAGCGTTTGAAGACGGCACAGGGCCTGCTCGAGGACGAGAGCAAGGCATGGGAAACGGGCGTTCTCGAAGACTTGAAGCGACAGCGTGATGCCTTGGTCTCTGTCCGGGAAATGTTTGATCGAAGAGAGCGTCTCGACAAGGACAACATCCCGACACTCGAGCGACGCATTCAAAACAACGAGACTAAACTTGCTGGCTTGCGAGCCAAGGGCGAGGGACTAGTGAAGCCGGGAGAGGTCGAGCGGGTAGTGGAGAGTATCATCAAGGTATGTACAGGGAAGCATGATAAGCCCGTGGTCCATACAGCTAACAGCAAGCACAGGACAAGGAAAGCATTGTCAACCAGCACAACCGCTCCGTCTTTGTCCGCGAGACCCTGCGCGATGAGCTCATTTATTTCCAGCAGACCCAGTATCAGGTGTCACGCTGGAACCAGGACTGGGCGCAAGAACGCGTCAAATACTCCGAGATGCTTGCCGACAACTGGCGCCGGCTCCTGGACGAGCTCGATGGCATGCCACTGGGAGAGTAGTCCTCAGTCGGTGGCAGCGGATTGCCAAGCAAACATGGGAAAGCAGTCGGATTAGGTTGCTGATCTAGAATGTGATTTTGGGGGAGCGCTCATTTGCATCGCAACATTATTATTATTGTCAGCGCAACATCATTGGTCTTTTTGGTTTCCTTCGTTTTGGAACAGTATGGAGGAACATGTACATGATGGACAAGTTTTGAGTATGATTGATATAAGTAGACGAAGCTTAGTATGCTGCGATACCCTATTGATGCAACAAATATTCCTTTTATATGCAAGCATGAAGTTACAGATCCTGCTGGCCAACGTCACTTGTTGTGATGTTTGTAGATACAAGAACAACTGAGACATCAATGCAGAAAAGAATTGATGCGTGAATACAAAATCTCACCTAACCCAGCCCGGTCCCTACCTCGCCTACCTCCTGCCCTGCCTGAACAGTTCGACCCCACCATAATAAAGGCAGCCAGCAGCAGCGACTGAACCCCACCATCCGTCCTGGCGTTCATTCCGCTGTGGATTGATTGTGAGAGACCGATCTTGTCCTTGGCAAACCTCTTTCTTTCCAACACTCGCCGACGCAACCTCTCGTGAGGAACACCCCCGGTATCTTCAGTCGGAGTATACACTTCTACTGTAACACTATCGTCTGGATTCTCTGCGCCTTTGACTGGCCACGTGCGTGTCCGGCTACGACGTCATTGTCCATTGGCTTGCGCCGCACACCACATCCGGTACCCCTCGATCGCCGACTTGTACATACACACAGTCCGACCATACCAGCGAGCGATCGCGAAAAGCCAAGAATCCACCACGATGCCTACCTCGACGTCCCAAAAGAACATGATCGACCACTTTGTGGCTCGAACTGGTACCGACAGGAGACGCGCTGAGCGGGTATGTTGCTAGCGACCCGACGTGTCTGGACTTACATAGTCAACACTTGCGGAAGCTCTTCGCGTTGCCACTCGGCTCGGTTCGTCTCGCTGACTTGATTCTGCTCCAGTTATTAAGATCGGCCGGTTGGGACCTCGAGGCTGCCCTTCGAACGTAAGACCAGCCAGCTCTGTTTTGTGCAGAACTATTCACTCGGCCGAGCATCGCTAACGTGCGGCTTGTAGAAACTACCCTGGCTCAGCTGGCCCGTCTGAGTCCTCGCTCAAGGCACAATTCGAATCGCTACGAAGTGAATATCACGCTCCAGTCTCAATATGACTGGAAAGCTAACAATTTGTCAGGCAGCGAGGACCCCGCAGATACCATTGGCGCCGATGGCAGCATGACCTACCTGGGGGAGCTGGGTGTCAGTCTGGACGACGCCAGCATGTTTCTCGCACTCCAAGTTCTCCAGGCAGAAAAGATCGGCGAGTTGACAAAGGACCGCTTCGTCAAGAGTTGGAAGGATGTGGGGTACGTTATCTGGGCAAAGAGCCGCTGCCAAATGTGGGAGTGATGATGTATGAGAGGCTAATACTGGGCTGCAGAGTCGAGGCAGATCTCTCTCACCAGAAGAGCTATATCACTAGCCAACTACGGCTGATGCCCACTGACCCTAAGACATTTAGGGAAGTCTACCGACATGCTTTCCTTCTCGGAAAGGAGGGCGAGGCTCGAGCTGTGAACCTTGAGATGGCCGAGACTTTCTGGCAGATTTTGTTCCAGGCCCCCGGCCGCCCCTGGGTCGGCAGTCAAACTGGTGTCAACTGGCTGGACCAGTGGCTGGCCTTCCTCAAAGAGAACTGGAAACGAACTGTGAGCAAGGACATGTGGAATCAGACATACGAATTTGCCAACAAGAGCATCGAAGATGAGTCGCTGTCCTTCTGGTCTGAAGATGGTGCCTGGCCTGGCGTCATTGACGACTTCGTCGCCTGGTACCGCACAAAGAACCCGTACACTGGAGCCATGGATGTCGACTCTTAGAGAGAGAAGAGAAAAAGGAACGCACGAAGCCTGTCGACTCATCCCGCGGCACCAAGGACGAAGAGGATGAAATGGAATGGAGCTCCCTCGACTGCTATCAAGATGGCGAAGCTGAAATCATCGAGGAAGGCTATGGACTAGTGTACTGCAACGCTTCCTGAATACACAGACTGTGACATGCTAGGGGTTCTCCCTAGCCCGCCGTACCCAACGCTGCTTTGAGGGCGTTCGGCAAGGTAATCAGGTGCCTGTGGCGCATGGTGGACAGTGGTATATCGTACGGCACAAACAATTCCCACTGCGACTCATCATGGTTTGGGCGAGGGAAGAGGATTGAAGAATGCTCAAGCAGGGGTTTTGCCGGGGCAGCAACCATAAATAGATGAGCGATCATGATGTCTCGTGGCCGCNGTACGGCACAAACAATTCCCACTGCGACTCATCATGGTTTGGGCGAGGGAAGAGGATTGAAGAATGGTCAAGCAGGGGTTTTGCCTGGGCAGCAACCATAAATAGATGAGCGATCATGACGTCTCGTGGGCGCAAGGTTGGTCCTGCGTTGGTAGTGAACAAGCATTCATGGTAGACGAGATACAAGCACTTGCAAATAAAGCATTTTTCTTGAACTCTATTTGACGGATTGAACATTGTGGTGTATCGGACGANTTGGTAGTGAACAAGCATTCATGGTAGACGAGATACAAGCACTTGCAAATAAAGCATTTTTCTTAAACTCTATTTGACGGATTGAACATTGTGGTGTATCGCACGANATTCATGGTAGACGAGATACAAGCACTTGCAAATAAAGCATTTTTCTTGAACTCTATTTGACGGATTGAACATTGTGGTGTATCGGACGACTTTATCGAGACCTGTGTAGACAATTCCAATTTCATTTATATCATTCATACGCCCCTCGACACCGCAATGATGCTGTTCGCGTCGAAGGCTGGGCAATGCGACTAGTTTACAACCCTGGATAATCATACAATATCTTTCCACGAGGCTTCGGCAGATACTCTGGCACTGCCCCTTCCCTCTTGTTGATCAGAAGAACACAAGCAGTAGCCATTTGCCACACGAGACACTGATCACCGGCGGCAGGTCTGCTCTCAAGCTCGCGTGACGGATCCTCTTTGTCGAGAATAACTCACGGCAACCTCACTGGCTCCTGTGGCAGCCTTTTCGTCGTTGCTCNAGGCTTCGGCAGATACTCTGGCACTGCCCCTTCCCTCTTGTTGATCAGAAGAACACAAGCAGTAGCCATTTGCCACACGAGACACTGATCACCGGCAGGTCTGCTCTCAAGCTCGCGTGACGGATCCTCTTTGTCGAGAATAACTCACGGCAACCTCACTGGCTCCTATGGCAGCCTTTCCTTCGCTGCTCTCATCTTTCCCTTGGGGGGTTCCCTGATTCCTATCCATTTCCCTTGATCCCATCAGATCTCGCGCATATCTGTCCGTCTTTTTCTGTCATCTTCTCGCCCTTGCCCGATCTCTCCTACCGCGGCTTCTTTTCCTCTCTGTCTCTCNCACTGGCTCCTATGGCAGCCTTTCCTTCGCTGCTCTCATCTTTCCCTTGGGGGGTTCCCTGATTCCTATCCATTTCCCTTGATCCCATCAGATCTCGCGCATATCTGTCCGTCTTTTTCTGTTTCCTTCTCGCCCTTGCTCGATCTCTCCTACCGCGGCTTCTTTTCCTCTCTGTCTCTCTCTCTCTCTTACCACCCCTGGGGCCCGTTGCCGCCGTCGCGGCCGAGCTTGGCCAGGGAGGCGAGCTTGCCGTCGCCGAGCTTGACGCTCGTGTGGCGGATCATGCGGGGGTCCTTGGCGAGGACCTGGCGGACGGCGTCCTGGGCGGCGATGGAGGCGTCGAAGCGCATGGCGAAGTAGTGGCCGTCGCGGTGGCGCATCTGGTGCGCCGTCGTCGGCTTGGGCAGCGCGAACACGCCCCAGTTGGACACGCCCCGGATCACGCCCTTGTTCTGCAGGATCAGGTTGCCGGCGGCCATGACGATTCTGTTCGGGAGGCGGGGATTAGCAAGACTGCCCGGCGTCTGGAAAAGGGTCTCTCGGGCTGGACATGGGGAACGTACTCTTTCACCTCGGTCAGGTTGCCGGGCCGTACCTATGTGCGAACCGTGGTCAGCTACGTTGCGATCTCGGTAATGCCAGTTCACGAGTCGCGGAGTTTCGACAGAAAGTCTCGCGGCTCTCTTCTTCCGTATCATCACCACAAGTCGTCCTCAATGCTGCCACCAACGTCGCCCCCCCATACATATTCGCGCGTCGTTCCTCGTGCTGGCTTCGTTCCCGTGTCGCATGAAGTTCCGGAGGAAAAGAGACTCACAATTCCAACCAGCTCGTACAACATTTTGTCTCGTTTTTTTTCGTGTCGCTCGGGATTCCCTTCCAATGGATTCAACGCCCGGCTCCCATGCACTTCAAAACGATTCCCTCCGGCGGGCGTGCTGCACAACGTCTCGGATAGACGAAAGAAATATCGCAATGGCGTCGTCAATTAAGCTTCCAGCAATCGGAGGACCGGGATTCCAGACTGTCCTGTCGCAAAGGGAGTGGGTGGGTTCGTCGTCGAATGCGTTTTGGAGCGTCCGTATCGGTATCGACTTCGAGGTTCGGGCGAAGCTCTCGAAATTTCGTCGGCGCGCTTGTCCAACTGGCAGGGGGTGGGGGGTGGGAGAGCCGCTACAGCACAGCAGCAGAGAAGCCCGTCCGATCCTCCGGGTCTTTCGAATGCTTCTGCGACCTTGCGGCTAAAAGTGGGGAAATATAGCATTCACCTCGCCAGTCAACTCTACGTATAGCTATCCGTTTTATACTGACCATCCATATCTAACCTCACCGTAAACAAATAGCAAAGTCCAATGATTAGCTGCTTTGACAAGCTGTTTTTAGAGATTCTGCTGACATATAAATCAAATCGTCTGCCTTGATCTCATCTTGATACAACGCTCGCTCGGAAATTCCAAATCTTGTTTCAAAACGTTCACGAACTTTAGAGCACACCAGCATCACACGTCTTCATCACCGCACTACAGCAGAGTTCTCTAAATCATAAAATGATTCATCTATCTAACGCCTGATGTACACATCAGACTACATACTTTGTTGTGCCTCTCGCTGAAAACCATTCAGGCACATAAGACACTGCAACTGCCAACCGCTCCTCTCTTAAATCATGATGCCCTCCCTGTACATCACCTCTCATCCATCCGGGAAAGCAAAACATCCATGCAATTTTTGTAGGTAACACATGCGTGCGGGTATCGTTTAAAAGCAGGAACTTTGGCCTGCGAGACAGAAGAAAAGGCCACGTGAGAGCTGAGCCGCCACAATAGCAAGGCGTGTAAAAGTACAAATCGACGGTCGTCCTTCTTGAGAGAGGCAAATCAAAAGCCACAAACGGGCACGAGCAGATCGTTGATCCCGGGTCGTTGATAACAAGTCATCGGCACGTGCCGTGCCGCGTTGATGACCGTTTTTGCTGTGAATTATTAAAGGCATATCGTAAGAACACGGCGAAGGGAATGGGTATTCGGATGGTCACGGGGCTCTAAACGCCACCCGTAGCNCATATCGTAAGAACACGGCGAAGGGAATGGGTATTCGGATGGTCACGGGGCTCTAAACGCCACCCGTAGCCTCTCGTCTAATTATAGTGTGGAAAGAGGCGGTTGTGTAGTAGCGACGCGAGTGGCATATGTTTACTACTCATCGCCAACAAGCTCTTCGCTCTTCATGCTGTTCCAGACATCCTCCAATTGAGCACTGCTGAGGTTAGCTTCATGAACGAAAAAATGGACTCGTGGCACGGTGGCGACTTACGCAGTTGTCTTCACAACATTAACGCCTTGCTTACGAGCAAAGGACAGGAAACGCCTCTTGGTACGCTCGCGCTTGAACTGAGCCAGAACGTTGGCGCGCTCCGGGTCACGAAGTCGGACGGCAATCTTGAAGTCGTTGGAGGCGTACTGGATATCCACAATCTCATCCAGCTTGAGGTTGAAGTTGATGGGCTCCTGGTATACACCCCAAATCACGCGGGGGTGTACGTCACGGAGGACCTGGTGCTCGAATGCCCTGTTCTCCTTCTTGAACGTCCAGTATTGAGGCGCATCGGTACTGGTGATCAGCTGTGGCGTCTTGACCTGGTGCACACGCCAGTCGAGGTGGGAAACAACGCCAGCTGAGAAAGAATCGGTCGAGGTATAGCCATCATGATCCAGATCGTCGACTGTGGGCTCAGGCGCGGCAGCGGCGCGAGGCGGAGGCAGCGGGGCCACGATCTGCGGGAGCGACTGCGGCTGCGGCTGATGATGAAGATGAGCATGTGCGTGAGGATAGGGCTGCTGCTGTGCTTGCTGTTGCGCCTGCTGTTGCGCCTGCTGTTGAGCTTGCTGTTGGGCCTGCTGTTGGGCCTGCTGTTGGGCCTGCTGTTGGGCCTGCTGTTGGGCCTGCTGTTGGGCCTGCTGCTGTTGCACCATCAAGGGCGGCTGAGGCAGCATGGGCGGCAAATCCTCAACTCTCTGTCGCTTCTGCATACGCGGGGTCATTGGATCGAGGAACTCCTGCTGAGGTTGCTGGGCGTATCCGTCGAGACTTTGGGTGTCGTCCATGTCCACTTGTCCGATAGATCTGCGACCCTTGCGACGTCCGCCCATGCCCATTTGCTCCCTCTTGATCTTTGCCTTGCCCTTCTCTGGGTTCTTCTCTCCAACCTTGTAGCCAGATGGGCGACCAATGTTGCCGAAACCGTGCTTCTCGCGCAGGACCTTCAACTTAATATCGTGGTAGAGGTCATGGGTGTACTTGGAGAGATTGAACTTGTCGCCTTGAGCAGTGGCCACCTCGTACATTCGCTGGCGGAGCCATTCCAGAGGAGTAATGTCAAGGTCAAATTTCTTCAACTCTTCATGAATGTTGATGAGGCGGAACATGGTATCGTAGTTGATGAATGTCTTGTAGAACTTGGACATCATCTCTTTGCCGACGTACTGATAAGGGTGAAACTCTGGGTGCTGGCCCTTAAGAAAGTCAATGATGGCTTGTCCGCGATTGACTTGACGGTTGGCGAGGAACACAGTGTGGCGGACAGCCATCTTATCCTGGCGAAGGTTTTCGAGCTTCTGCTTCCACTGATCGAGCTGAGGCTGGATGTGGTCTTCGAGAGGGAGCCATTCGGGGTCCCAGTACTCGTGCTCGGGTGTGATTCGCTCCAAGGGTACTCCAGCATACATGGGCGGCTCCGTGTAGACCTTGCCGTCGTTCTTGAGTTCGAGTGTCTCGCGGTTGATCTCTCCAAGATCCGCCGGGTTGGCTGGCTCTGGAGCTTGAGAGTGGGCTCGAGCGCCCGGCAAGGACCTACGTCCGGACGGCGACCGACCCTTCGAGTCGACGGGAGAGTCTTGTGCATGTGAGAAGACGGAATACGAGCTGGCGTCGACTGGTAAGTATGACATACCTCTACTGATCTCGGAGTGGAAGCCCGGCAGACTGTGGCGTTGCGGCTGCTGTTGCAGTTGCTTGGGCTTCAGCGGGCGGCGTCCAGCGAGACTGGGATCCGACTCGTCCAGCTCGACACCATTGCCATTAGTTCTGTAAGGCAAGCTCCTACCATTGGCGCCGTCGTCGGCATGGCGATAAGCATCCTCATCGCGACCAACGTCCTTGCGACCGTGCGAACCATTGATACTGGTCCAACCGCCACCTTGCTGAGCTGCGACAGCGGCATGAGCTGGGGAAGGACGACCGTGACCGTTCGACTCGGCGCGCTCGCGCTCGCGCTCAAACATGTGGCGATCCTCCTCGAGGAACCTGGCAGTCAGCGCCGCCTGTGCAGCGTCCCATTCTCCGCCAAGTCGGTCTTGATCTGCCTCGTGAACTCTAATCGACGCGGTGACAGCTTGCATCTCGGCCTGAACAGCTAATCGGCGTTCGTACAAGACGCGCAAGGGCGACCTTATAGACTCGTATCTGAGCTCGAAGCTCTTGGTGAGCTGGTCCTGCTCATGCTGTCGTCTGTTGCGGATATCTAGCAGTTGCGCGTCGCTCCAAGCCGGAGCTTGGTCGATTTCCGATTTGATAGACATTTCCACGCGTCCAGGCATGGACCGGACTACTTTCTCGCCACTGCCTAGAGGAGTTGGAAATATATAGTCAGCAAACAGTGGCGGTGGGTGGAAAGAACGCTGACATGGTGGAAAGCTATAGGTAGTAGAGGTAGGTAGTGTGGATGATGCAGTAGCTTCATGAGAGGCAGGCAGTATAGGCGCGCCCCACCCCACTAGAGGCCAGGCATGTGCACCGTGCCAGAAGGGCGAGTAAGGCAATAAATAGCCAGCAGCAGCGAATTGGAGTCACCCACGAAAAAAAGCCGACCTGGGCATAGGAAAGCCTGCGACAACAGTATACACAGGTGTGCAGTGTATGCGCGGATCGGCTAGGGGGAGAGGGAAGAGGGCAAACAAGAGTAGCCTCGAACAAAATGTTTGTCGCAGGAGGAAATGGGGGTAGGGATGCGCCGAATAGAATTGGGCCGGACGGGTAATATTGGAATTGAGAGGGAGGAAAAAAAAAATTATACTCGGAGCCCGTAGTGTAGAAGAGTGAATGAATGACTAGTTTGGGGGGGGGATTCGGGAATGTGGTGTGGAACCAATAGGCTCTGACTGGGTAGCGTGATAATCGAAAATTCCGTTTGTGGCAAGAGCCAGACGGCGTTTGCGAATTGGAGGGAGCAGGCAGAGGGAGGGAGAGAAGAGAGAGTAGAGGCAGGGACATACGAGTATGTAGAGGTGAGCAACCTAACCTAGTGAGAGGCTGCGCGAGTGTCAACAGGGCAGAACCAGAACAGGGGGTGATGTAGGTAGGTGGTGCATGTCAGATTATACACGAAGCCGTTTGGTTAGACGAGCATCACAGCCAGCCTGCTGCGTGAGTGCCTGCCTACCAGACAGCCCAGCCTCGGCGGTGTCACCCTGGATCTTCGGATGGAAAAGCGGTGATGTTGTCAGATATGATCTGAAACGGAAAATCGCTGGTGTGATTCTGATTCTAATGCGCAGCGCTGCGGTGTTGCTGCTGCTGCTGCTGCTGCTGCTGCTGCTGCTGCTGCTGCTGCTGCTGCTGCTCGGGGCGGCCTGGGGAAGAAAGGGAAAAGCTGGAAGAGAAGGGAAAAAGAAAATATACGCAGGTCGAAATTGGGTATACTGACGCGCGCTGCTCTTTGCGGCCACGCGAAGATGGCGGAGGATGAGAATCGAGCGTGCGCAAAGAAAATCTCGTATGCGAGAAATGGGGGAAGCTGAAGAGGAACAAGAAGAAGAAGAAGAAAAAAGACTTACCACTCGCTATCAGAATGCTGAGCGCCGTCAAACTGCGCCCATAACACAACTATCAAGCGCGCGCGCAGGGTCGGGAACGTTGCGTCAATGTCGTTGTGATACCTTTGCGCAGGGTGCAAATCGAAAAAAAAGGATTTGATGCCTCGTTGTAGAAAGCAGTCGCGAGGTAGGAACGGAGTATGTAGTATGCAGCCTGATCTGATGGGTTTAGCTTGGGTTTTGGTTTGGGGGGCGCGCGCGGAAAAGGACGAGAAGGAAGCAACAGCAGGTCTCGGGGGGGGCGTGCCGTTGGTAGGTGAATGAATGAAAGTGGGAGACAAGATTGAGATTGGCGGCGCAACTGGCGGGTACGGCCAGGATGAAATAGTAGAAATCGACTATTTTGCAGCTCGATAGCCGAAGGGATGGGAAATTGATGAGTCTTGGGCGATAGTACGTAGGTACATACCGAGTATTAAGAGTGAGTGAGGAAAAAAAAAAAAAAAAAAGCTTCGATACAAGGAGGCGTGCTAGGCAGCTGGGGTGGGTCGGTATAATTGATCAGACATGAGTGAGCACTATGCGCTAATACAGTGTTGAGTAATGGTTCGCGTCTAGGCTGGCTGGGCCTATTATTCCACTGGCTGCTATTATTCCACCTCGTCACCTCTACTTCTACTATCTTGAAGGCACGTGCTTTGTGTGTCCCCAGTCAAATAATAGCACGTAGAGGGGGGGAGAAGTCAGCGAGAGAGAGAGAGAGAGAGAGAGAGAGGGAGAGAGGCGGGCAAGCACAAACGACGCACACACCGCTGGGGAGTCAGGCCAGAGGAAGGTGCGAACCAGGATGATGAGTTCAAGGAAAAGGGCGTCCCTCTTTGTAACCTACAATAGAGGGAATTGAAAAAAAAAAGGCTATTCCGATATACCTGCGCCTGAACGTGCTATACTCGACAAGGCTTGCTGTAGTATACTGCTGGCGCTTTGATGCAACGTGATCAAAGAGGGAAAGGCTTTTTTTTTATGCCCATTATTAGTGGGCAGGGTTGAACGGGGATGGCGATTGGCGGCACGGTCGAGGTCCTGCCCATGCTCCGTTTCCAGTCACCCAAGATCAAACGGCAGGCAGTGGGGGGCGTGTGCGGAAAGACACCGAGGTGGCATGGATGGACACGGATCAAATGGAAAGAGAAAAATAAATAAGCCTGCGGGCTGGAGACGTATCGCATCGAATCCCAAGATGCTAAGCCGCGATTGATTGTCAGCAAGCTACCTAGTATGACATGCGACAGACAGTATATTCCGTTCTGACTGGTGATCAGTCATATACTAGAATAAAATGGTGTGTGGCGGTAGGCAATCAACGTGGTCAATCAAGATGCGCTGGGTACCTACGGGAGAATAGGGAAGGGCAGCCTGCGAATAAACAAGGTACAAAAAATGGAGAAGGAGCGTCGGGTGTTAATCGTGTTGTTGCTGAGGCGCCGAAAAAGCTGTTACGTATTCACGCCCGTTTTTCCCCTTCCACCTTCAAGCCACCGGGGCAGCAGCAGGTATAGGTTTTTTTCTCTCCCCCTTCGGTCATACACGACCGTCAACCGAATCCGGAGTTGAGTGTTGCCGTTGGACTGGTCCTCTCGGCTGTGCAGATCAAATCTCGGCTGCATATATTGCAGCATGGAATCCAATGGTGGCTGTTGGACTGAGTCGATCCGAGTAACAAAAGGCCGAGGGGATTGTTAGCAAGAGAAATAAGTGCCCAGAGTCCAAAAAAGATATGACAGCGAGCAGTGCACGCACGCAATGAATGACAGATAGTCGGATCGAGTATAGCGACCATTCACATACCTGCTTGTTCGGCCACTAGCGGCCGGGCTAGCTACATAGCTAACTAGGTTAGAAGATGGGCGACAGCGAAGAAACAGGCCACGGCGATGTAGAGATGATGGATGTGAGCGGATATGTACCCCGTCAGCCCCGTACGGCTTTGCGGCTGGCGCAGCAATTCGATTTCTCAACCTGTCGAAATATTTCCTATTCGACCATGCGTGTGAGCGATGTGATATAAGATCGCGCGTATACGTAGAGGCTGAGTGAACCTTGGGGTCAATAGCATTTGCGGAATGGCAGGATTCCACTGCATTCTGTTGGACTATTAATCATGCTAGTGCAGAGCTTGGGGTTGAGGTAGGTAGCCAGGTGTGTAGGTTGGGAATGTGTAGGTAGTATAGAAAGTATAGGTCGATGGGTACGTGGACGCCTGATCGGGGATGCACAACTAGGTATAGCCGTAGGTAGATAATAATGGAACGTGAGTCGATAGATTCCGGATGGGCATGGCAATCTACCCACGGAAAACGATCCTTGCTACAATCACGCCCCCCTTGGACCAAATTTGCGCATGCTCTGCCAACGAAATTTGATGGGCTTGCAGATCGTGCCACCCAGAAGAAACAAGTACGCAGCGCGCTTGACCAACAGAAAGTACAATTAGGTTAGGTACTACCTATATATGCCGTGATGGTGAGTAGCAGTAGCAGTATGCAAACGGCGAATCAGTCGTTGTCGTCCCGGTTGATTCGGCAAGAGATCCTGCGCGCAAGTATGTGTAGCTACCAGCTCAACCCGAGTCTCCCCGTCAATGAGGAAATCCTGGCCCATGCGATGGAGAGAGCAAACTGGTTGTCTCGATCACCGAGGGCCTTGCGTGGCCGTGTCTCTGGCGATGTCGAGAATACCTACGTAGGGATGTCCGTGGGAGGAAAAAACAGGATGTTTGCTTGGCTCGGGCACAAATTGTCTATTTATTCCAAAAGAGAGTTTGAGTGAAAGATAGGAGTAGCGCCAGGACCAAGGAAGTATCGGCCCCAGCAACGCTCGACTATTTGGTTCATGTGATGTCAGACAATAGGAATTTCCCCGGGCTAGCTCCAAAAGATCCAGAGTCCGATAATAAGGGGGTCCCAATAGTGCTGGTGCATAGGTTCAACTTTTCACAGTGGTACGAGCCAACAGCGCGCCTTTATTACGAGTTGGACTATTGAACGTGGATCTGACCTGGGGGTGTATCGCCAAGGTTTCCATCTCTCTTGGGAGTTGCTCTATCAGCTGATGGGCTGACTGGTCCGCCGTCATCATCGCCATCATCAGCATCGTCAACACCGACGAGTATAGTGCACTCCTTCACTTACGTGTCATCCTATTGCATTTCACATACTTGGACTCTTGCGCCTTTGGCCTATATACTTGCAGGCTACTCGGCCGGCTGCTGATTGGGTAGGTGTACTATACGCACCCGAGGGAAAGGGGGCGGCTTCGTATAGCAAATCTGCACAATCCTGTCAATTGGCTACCGTCCGTTATGCCGTCCCCACTCACTTAGATAGGTAAGTGACCGCATATTGAGCTACCACGTCAGGTCCGGGCTGGTTCGCAGGCAGGTGTCTTCTTCCATCTTCTTTTTCCAAAGATGCATTGAGTGTGAATGGCCTCGAGACCGAGGTTTTGGCAGAACGCGCACAAACGTCGAGACATGATGGTGAACCATGACAACAAAAACGCCACCAGGAATGAGTATCTGACTTTACTAGGGTTTCGAGGTGTAATCTTCTGCATACCCCCCCTCAAACCTCGCCCATTAAGCAGGCAATATACATTATGCTGGGCAATCACCGGGCGACGCAGGTACGAGGCAGATGCTTCGTCATGGTCACCGATCAAACCTTGATAGGAAGATCATCATCAGACTTTCTTACGAGAGACGAAAGCAAGACCCTTTTCGCTTTTTTCTTCTTCTCGAGCAAAGCGTGATACCAGGTGAGACTAATGACAAGAGCCGAGATGCACGTTCAACTATATAGAGCGGCAGTATAGCATCTTGAAACGCCAACGAGTAGCAAAGAAGCATCTCGTCGTCGCCTGCTTCATGCGGACCGGGCGACAATTTTTATGCCCGTCAGACTTTCACGCATAGATAGATAGAGCCTATTCATCCTGGTGCGACAGGGTGGTATTTTGCGACAATCTGGCTGACGTCGTGTATAACTGTCGCATTATCCACCGCTGTCCCTGCAATTGGGCGGGGGGGTTCTGTTGGTGACACATTGGCGCTTCATGCTGGGAAATGATTGACTCGTGGGAGAAAGTTTTTTTTTCCTCTTGCCCTCCTATGCAGCACAGTTGTGGGTGACCTTTTCCTACCTCTGGCCAGCACAGCTGCGCCGATAGAACGTCTTACTAGTGGTATTCATGTGTCCACGTTGCCTATACTCTGCACTCGAGCTCGGTGTAGGGCTCCCGGGCTCGAGCCTGCGCAGGCGGCTCATTTTAACGTCCAGAGTCAGGATGCTTCTAGGATGAGATAAGTCTCACCCTCCCAACCTTGAGCCCATCAGATCATACCTTATCAACCAGTACACCGATGTGGGGTGTGCGACAATGCTCATCGCGATCCTGCCCGGTGGTCGAGTACAGTGGTCTGTCTGTATTGGAGCTGGATTGAGACATTTCATCTACCGAGGCGACGAGCAGCAAAACGACTGACGGGCGCCGGAAGATGCAGCGCAGCGCAGCGGCTGCCAGCTCACCCAGATGGTGAGGCCACCCCCAGCTGGGTCAGCTATAGGGGAGACGATCCTGTATTATTAGCCGGCTAGAGGCGTCGGGCCGGGGCCCTTGGTCTCGTTGGTCTCGTTGTACTATACTGTTTATTATTAGGAGTGCATTGCTTTGGGCCTAGTTTTGCCACTGCAACCATGTCGGGATTGAAATAGCTGCTCGCGACTTGTTATTATTCGGCGTTCGCCGGGCCCAAGAAAGGTGTAAGATGCAGCCAAACCCATGCCATGGTTACATTCCGTGGGAATTCTATCCTCCTTCTTTCCTTCTACATAGTAGCGAGAAGCGGCCATTCGAGGACCGCGTATATTCATGCAATACTGTTCATCTTGCTCCAAAGGCAAATCAGCATTGGTGATGCACAAGAATTGATGGGCTGCATGGAGTAGTAACCTACAAAGCTCCTGTAGGCAACGTAATGTTTGCTAGGTTGACAGCCTACCTACATAACGTCGAGTATACTCACTCGGTGAACGAAATACCTAACCTAGGTTTTCTCGTCTTATTATTGCACCATGCATGCGTGTGATTTGGGGGCGCAATTATGGCTGGGATGACCAGCTGAAGGCCCCGGCCTAGACGCCCTGCCATGCAAAGCTATGTCAATAGAAATGATTTATAGGCCGCACAAAACTTATACAACGTCTAATAAGTCGGTGTAAGGGCCAAAATTGAAAGAAAACAACGATTCGAAAACGTATCGATCACTTTTTTACGGGCTGCAGAAGAGCAGATAGATTTGCCCTCCTGATAAGCAGGCCTATGTTTGCTCGCTCAGCGTACCGGGTGGGTTCAGATGCACATCATCATTGGCACCTACGGTAGTATGCACAGTTCTTTCTGGTCTTCTCGCAGGGATCCTTGCGAGCATTATGCGGATGGCGCAAATAGGAGCAGTCTAGCAGAACATGATCTGCTGCCGGTGGACGTCAGATCACTTTACAAATTCTTTTTTAGACATGACATACATATATCAAGGCTCCTTAGAACGCCGGGGGAAAAAAAACTTACTTTTTTGAGGACAAACAGCCGCAATACATAAAATAATAGTAGGTGTCTCGTTCGGTTAGTGGCAACATCGAGCGCCCTGCAACATGAAAGCCAAAGAAGGCTGGCAAGCTGGGCTACCATGCCGCCTCCTCGATATGTGGAAAAAAAATTTCTCGTTCCGCCAAAAGATCTGCCGTATGTACTATGTAAAGGTTTTACAATTCTTTCCCACACCTCGGTCAATCAATCAATAGATCAACATTAGCAAGGGGGGGTATACGTATCCCCGCCAAGGATTCCCAAATCCGATCTCATTAACCGAGTCCGCAAGACACACAAAGTTTCTACGAGTATACCTGGCACTGTTTATCCATTGCTTGCGCGACGCTCGTCGCTCGCACATTATGGCCCAGCAGGGGCAGAAACTTCCCCTCTGGTGGTATATATACCTACGTGCTGCTATATTCGTGAACCGGCTGCGTTTCATCATGGTGTCGCAAGCGAGGATGACGGTGGTACAAGTGTGGGCCGAGAAGCATCAAATAACTGTCCGCGGGAAAAAGGAGAGGACGTTTCTTTCCTCCTTCGCTGCCTTGTTGCCAAAACACTCTTGTTTCTTATGCCGGATCGCGCCCGATGATCCTAATATACAGGAACAGCACAAAATCCTGCAGCGCTATCTGTTGGAGCAACCCGAGGCGAGAAAAGCATGTTGCGTTATGTCTATACATGGCGATGAAAGATAACGGCGGCGGGCTATACGGAAGGAGAAACAAAAGGATATGTCACCGCAATACAGATCAGCAGCCATAAGCGGCTTTGCTCGGGCTCGCCTATGATCTGACACGCAACAGAAAGTCCAGCGCGGTAAATGATTTGACTCACTTGACTAATGATTTGATGCCTGCATGTATGGTTTTCCCATTACGTGCGGAAACACATGCCGAGACGGGCGGGATTCGATCAGGAGCCTCGTGCCATGCGCCTGACAGTGACGACGCCCAGAGCACCAGAACACGAATACTCCCTTTCTGGCCAAGGCTGAGGCGTCCAGCCTCCTCCAGAGTTCCAAATAGGGTAGATGTGCGCGGATTCGAAAAATTCTAAAACTTTAATTCATCTACTTTAGGCAATCTGTCTCTTTCTATATCGTATGTATAAAGGCTTTATGTATAAAGGCTTTATGTATAAAGCTTATGCAGGTTGTGAACTGTAAAACTCGTACAGATATATACCTATAAAAACATTGCAGTTCAGTATAAAGTACATAGTCGAAGACCGTGCTATACTGGATCCCTCGACGAAGTCTCGAGGCACACATCTACTTGGCTTCATGAACGTTGTTATGGCTTACCTGCAACACCGAAGGAAATCGGAGAGCATCTCATAAAATTCGCCAGTCAGATGGCTCTTCTTCACTCTATGAATAGCCGGAGCATGGTTTGGACGAGGAGGCAAAAGACGTGTTAGGTTGAGCTACTTGCTATGGCGTTGAACAACAGCCTTTAGGTTCTTCGCCTCCCCCAGGCCACGTCCGATGAGGACTTCCTGTTGCCATGACTCTTCCAAGTCTGATCATGCTATACCCGTGACCTGTTGTGGTACACGCATGCTTCTGACGCATGGCATACTTCTTGTCCTTCCACAAGTTGTGTGCCGCTGGAATCAGGGAAAACATTACAGGAACCATACGAGACGTCCCCGTCGTTTGACACTGCAATGTGCATCGGTTTAGAAATCCAAATAAACTCGCTTCTGACGCTCAGAATTTTTGGAACACCCCGGACGGCAGCACGATACTATAGCCCAAGAGAATTCTCGCTATCCTCGTTTCGCGAGACGAGGACAAATGCTGGATATAAGATCAAATCAAATAGACATTGAATACCAGCCTTCTGTGTTGTTTGTGAACAAGACGGACAATTGACATCTAGCAGCATCAACTATGCTGACTTCATGCCATCTAAGCTGAACGATACTCTGGCTCCAGGTAGGTAACCCAAATGGTAACGTACAGAGTGACATGGCCATTGATTTCGTTGAGGCCGGGAGCTGATTCGTTGCTCTTCTGTCGATGTGTTCGTCCGGTTGTGGAAGGCTGTACCATTTTGTCAATGTTGATAACAATCAAGCCATCGAACACATGTACTCTCGTATTCAACTTGAGGTGTAATTCGTTCGGGCACCTTGGGCGTTTGTTGTCGTCCTCGGTATACCAGCCTAGTTGATATGAACTTTGTTCAATTCGAAAGAGAAGACTATTGGAGCTGCGAAATTTCCAACGTGACATAATCGCTGATTGGTCGTTGTATAACCTCTGGGGTCCGTGAGACTCTGATACAGCTTGGTCTGCTCGAGTCCGTTTGTTAATGGCCGCTGACTTTCCCACACGTCTACGCTCTAGACACGAGACCCCAGATTCGTTGAGTGCGTAACGGGGGTATGAATGTTGGATTGCTGAAATCTGGAATTCTATACACAACTGTCACCTGTTCTCAGAACCCAATCTTCATTCTTATTCTACAGCTGATGATGCCCTCTGGCGATTGCTTTCTCTATGCCCTCTTCCAGCGCTACTGATACATACCAGATCGCATCGTTTAGCGGTACTCGGGCTTGACAAAGTCGGCAAAGGTCTTGGGCTCCTCGTATCCGTGGTGGTCGTGGTGGCCGTGGCCATCGTCCTGAGGTCCGACGTACTCCATCTTGTAGACGCTGCCGCACTCGGGGCATCGCTCGACGGGGCGCTCGCGGTTCATCTAAAACGATTGACATGTCAGCAATCTTTCCAAGCAGTTGTTCTCCCGCGCTCAGCGGTTCAGGATCTGGACATATCCAGGATTTCGACGGGACAGAATCGGGCGGAGCAATGACGAGAAAGAACGTACGCCCAACCAGGTAACGACGTGAGAGTCGGCGGGGTAACCAGTGCAACCGGCGTACTGCTCATCACCAGCAGACTTGACCATGATGGGGTTGTCCAATGTTCCTTTCCGCGAGGCGTCAAGGGGGCGCATATCGAAGATGTCGACACCCTCCATCTTTCCGAGGATTTCGAGACGCTCCAGACCGGTGGACTGCTCGAGATCGGTAGGGACGGCACCGGGGGCGGCACCGGGTCCGACAAGGTCATCCTCGGTCTTGATGTCTGTATTGGCAGACGTGTTAGCATCAATGGCTCTCGGGACATCCGTCGTGAAGGCAATCGCAATTTTTCGCGACGACAGGTTGGGTTTCCGATATCATCCCGGGCAGGCGCGAATGATGATGGCGGATTGGCGGAGAGGGCAGCTCGTACCGGCGAAAGTCTTCATCTTCTGGCCGACGCTGGCATGGGGCTCGACGTTCTTGGCATCACCTATAGAGATCGCATTGGGTGGTCAGCTAGACTGGGCTGTGAGTGACGTCGCGGGCGGGCGAGAGGAAAGGTTGCCTGCCTCGCGACGGTCGGGTCGGGCGTGATGGATATGCATCTTACGGCGGATGACGGAGGCGGTAAAGCTGCGGCGGACGATGGGAGAGACGGCAGCACGTCTGGCGACGGCCACGGCGGATCGTGACAGGAACATGGTGGGCGGATTGATGTGGTTGTTTGGAGTGGAGAGGTGACCAAGGTCGTGATGATTTTGGCTTGCTACGCAGCAAAAGAGGGATTTCCAATTTGTCGGCTGTCAGTGAGCTCGGATCGTTCGATTTCGGCTGCTCCAATTGGTCCCCCAGCTCTAAACCCAATTGAGTGAGCTAAGGTAAGCAGAGCAAAGCAAGAGCAATTGGCGAGCCAGCTTAGCACGTGATCTCGATTGGTGTGCTGCTGGCTGCTGGGTATACATAGTGCATAAGTTGCATAATCTGCATAAGATACAAAGCCGTCTTACCTCGTACGTACACTGGTCAACTTATAAACTTATATAAAGGCAAAAGCTGTATAGGCACAAACTCGTCGATATATGACCCATTTTGCATGATAATGGTCTTGCTCCAAGATGAAATACCATATCCTCAATGAGAGCTCCAGCACTGGCATTCCAAGACGAAGATTGGGAGCTAGATCCCAAAGTGATTTCGCTTACATGCGCGGCCCCTATCGATGATCCGGTGCCGACAGCGAGCCACTAACGCCCTGAACAGGTAGTCGGCAAGGGATGAGGATACCAGGAAACAGTCGATATCTCTTTTTAGTCGTCGTTCCTTCATTCCCATAAGTCCAACGTTGTGATGGCCTAGGACTAAGGAGTTTCGCATCCTTTTTCTGTAGACCTTCATATTCTTGGCAGTCATTGTGCTCTTTACCATGTTCGTATTCCATTTGGGGAGCGGGACACACCGCCTCGACATCACAATGAGCCTCACATTGGCACAGCTGGCCGTGGCTGCAATTGCTCTGTGGTTGGCCCTGAAAATTGTTCGCGGCGTGTATTTCAGCCCCTTGGCCAAGGTGCCAGGTCCCAAATTCGCGGCCGCCACTTATCTGGACGAATTCTATCACCAAGCTATTCGGAATGACTGGGGGACGTATCTCAAATCTCTGCACCAGAGATACGGTAAGTAACACCGACACCAGCAACACTTGATCGAGAGTATCGAAAGACTCAGACGAGAGTTAGGACCCATTGTCAGAATTAGTCCCAACGAGGTGTCCATCCTCGATCACGACTGGAGCTACGTGCACTTCAACAAGAGGAATCTGGACAAGGAGGAGCGCTACTTCCAGCTGGCTCCGCGGTCGACAGCGACGCTGACGCCGCACTCGGAGCACAAGGTTCGCCGGGACATGATCATGCCCCTGTTCAACGGGAAATCGCTCCGCCAGTTCGAGGCGGCCTCGCTGTCTCCGTACTTTTCGCGGCTCGACAGATGGCTGGCTCAATACGCCGAGTCGGGCGAGCCGCTCAACCTCACCCACCTGATCTGGGCGGCGAGCAACGATATTCTCGTCAAGTATATCTTTGGATCGGAGCTCGGGCTACTGGAGAAGGAAGATCTCGCCGCCGGCTACAGGCTGCGGAGCTTTAATGCCACCAGGTTGGCTTCAGTCTTCCGCCAGGTTAGTACTCGGCGTTGATTGCCCACCCCCTCTTCTTGCCATGTCCGACTTTGACACGGCTTTGTCTACTGTCCATATCGAGACATCCAACACCCCTTGTTACTCTCCTGCGGCCCAGAAGAAGAAATGACTGACACCATTTGCTGAATAGTGGCCGCTCGTGCTTCTCTTCAAGATTCGCAACTTGCCCATTGTCCGTACGATTGCAGCATTGCCGATAGAATCTGTAAGACTCCTGAAACTCCATCCACACTTTCTTCGGGTCATGGAAACTACGGGCTTCACGTGCTAACAATCAGCAGTTGAGTGCTCGCTTGACAGCGCCACTATACAAAAGCAGCCCTGCAGCGGACCAAAAGGCGCCGAACAACTCGGTTGCTAAAACACTACACGAGAATCACAAACTGTACCAGGATGCCTCTGTTCTGAACCCAGAGTGCGCGGAGTTCATGCTCGGTGGTACGGAAGCCATCACGTACGATTTGATTCATGACTTTCACGGGCTCCTGTGTCATCCCGCGAAGATAGAGACCCTCAGAGCCGAATTGAATGCCCTTTCAAAGGATGGCTCGAATATCTGGGAGGATGCGAGAGTCCCCAGCTTGCCTTATTTGGTCAGTACTCTGAGATCATGGTCATTAGCATTGACAGTCCATGCTGACATCCATCGATAGAACGCAGTGGTCAAGGAAGGACTTCGGTGAGGCCATCATCTTCACGAATCAAGGAAGAAGAAGCTAATTGAGCATACCAGACTGAACGATTCGGAAGGGATCCGCTTCGTGCGTCAAAGCAAGGACAAGGTTACATACAATGGCTTTGAGCTGCCTCCATACGTAAGATGCCCCTACAGTACATTACACTGCATGAGATTGATGCCTTCTAGACAACCATAAGCATGTCCGAAATGCTCCTGAACTGGGATCCGTCCGTCTTTCCTGAGCCATCTCAATTCGAACCCGAAAGGTGGCTTGGAGACGATTCAATCGCGGAGCGTGCCAAGAAGCTATTCGTCGGATTTGGCGTCGGCAATAGAACTTGTGTGGCACGAGAGTATGTTCTTCTCAATGCCTATCTATCACCAGAGACAATGGCATTATTTTCTTTTGCTAATTATCTTGATTTTCTAGCCTTTCCTTATCAATTATGACGAAAGTCGTTGCTACTGTGATCGCAAAATACGACATCTCTTTCGTGAACGAGGCGGAAAAAGACGGTTGGGGCATTGGGTATCTTAGAATTTTCCCTTCTGCATCGGTCAAGGGACCAATGGTCATCGTTAAAGCTCGAGAAACATAACCGAAGATTGCGAAGGAGACGAGATTATGTCGGGGGGTATATGAACGTGTAAACATTGGTGTCATGATTCTGGCTTCCGACCTCTCCACTGGCATCATGCCCGTGCCTTCCAGATCTGGAATGCTTGATAGATTGTCTCCTCCTGGTGTCTCGTCGTGTACTGCAAGTCGACATTGCCGGCCTTCTTTGCTCGGGCCTCCTCCTCGCTCACCCAGACGTGCTGGACGTGCTCATTCGGGTCCAGCTTAACCTCGACGTCATCCTCGCCGTGGTCCTTGCCGCGGACCTCGACTTCGACGAGGAAGTTGACCTTGCCGATTCTCCGGCCCCGTCTCGTAAAGAATGACTGCAATCCACCGACGACCTCGACAATTCTGGTGGCAACGAGGCCGGCTTCCTCGTACAGCTCACGGGCGGCACCGTGCATGATGCTCTTGTCCTCTTTATCGACAGCGCCTCCTGGTGTCTCCCAGAGTAGCGGCATGGAATCGTGAGGTGCTCGCTGCACCAGCAACATCTTGGATGTCTGAGGATTGATGACCAGAGCGCCTGTAGCAAATCCGTGCAGGCGAATGTTGTCCTGGATGGGATGAGAGCGGAGAAAGTCCGACATAGATTCGTTGTACGACTCAAGGCCAGGGCCAAAGGTGAAGGTGGGCGGCTGATACGGGCCCTCGGCAGCTGCCATTGAATCCTTTGCAGCCATCACGCCGAATCTGTCGAGGGTCGCTTTTTTTTTGTAAAAATTTGTGTAACGACGAATCGGCTGAGGTAGCTGGTAGATAGTTTGAGCTGGCTTGTGAACTATGACTCAGATATGGACAAGTACGGCTAAGCGGCTGGATATGGCTCTGTGCAAGGCGTTGCTTGTGACGTCTGAAGAATTGGCGATCGGGGTGATTTCGAGACCTTTGGTAAAGATACCTAATTTCTGATGACCAAGCAGGATAGAAGTTCCTCGGCAGATTTCGAGTGATGAAATGTAAGGGTATCAATCAATTGTACAGCGGGTCAGGCAGGTGCAGTAGTCGTAGTAAACACAAGGCAGGTACAACTTTTTGAAGAGGTTTAGTCGTCGTTGCCTGGGCTTATTCAATTTTACTTACAGGAAGGCTCCACCTGCTGCTAAGCCAACAACCAACGCCATTCCTTATATAAAGGCAGGCACACGTCGGGGCCTCGCTTTATACATTATTCATTGCCCGACAGCCTCGTCCCATTTGAGCTTCTCATGTCTCTGGCCAGTCGCAACAAACACAGTTGCCTGTCGGGCGAACCCATCTATGGATGCACGCATGTACGAAACTAAATTGTACGCAGAATTAGCGTGGGCGGCGTCTGTGACTCAGCAAATGTGAGTTGAGCTATGCGGGCGTATCACAGGCCGCGTGGACGCTGTCCCGAGCAGCTGGACCGCGGAAGCGCCTCCGGGAGATAGACGTGCATGCTCTTTGCTGCCGAATCAAGCATGGCCAAATCTCGTATAAGCAAACTTGTTTCCCGGGGAAGACGGATCATCTAACCGTCCTGCATCTTCTGCAGGTCCAGCTCGTGTGGTTGGTTGGTCCCAGAACGGCATTCACGCTTTTCTGCATCATGTAGCCTCCCAGCTCATCGTGTCGTAATCATCACATACCAGGCCATGTTTTGTGATATAAGAGCACACGGAGATCGATCAGCTTGCTTCTTGTGCTCTCGGAAGATCCGAGAAATGACAAATCTACCTGGATCTGAGGCTTGTACAGACGATTCATCCGCCAATGGTGCCCTCAAGCTCGAGGTCGCGTGAACCTCCGATTCCGATCGATAGCTTTATTGACCGCCCAGAGATTGCTTGGATCTTCATTTGCAAACTGTCATCAATCCGCCTCCCACCTGCGGGAGCTCTACAAGTGTCCTCCAAATATTTGGCACATGGCACACGATATGCACCGAGGCATCAACTTTTGCTTGTGGGGAGGCTTCTTCCTGTAATCATCTATGTACACACAACTTGCATCGTACAAATTAAAAATTGATTATAGCAACAGCAAAAACGATGGAATCTTTCCCAGCAGCATTTGCTGTTCTCTCAAGATGACGTTGGAGTATCGCACTATCGTGCTGGACCATTGACTGTAATGGTTCACTTAGGGCCACAGAGCAAGTCTCTGTGGCTCTCGCCACGAGTCGCCACGAGTATCTGTTTTCCCCAGATGGTAACCTGACGACGTGGCAATAATGGCGGATAGGCCATTGAATTTAGCTTATATAGAGCAACTACGAATGCGAAGTGTCCAGCCAGTACAAGTCTTGGTGACGTCGTTTGACTCAGCTGTCTTGTGGTGAGCTGAACTCCAGGTGCGAAAGCGGCGCCAACTACATCGGCTGACGGCTGAATTATCATAAACATGTACCACCAAGGAAATATAAATGTCAGGATATCAATTGCGGTTTTAGGTCTGGAATTCCTGTTGCGCATCATAGGGCTGCATCAATGGTGCTCGCCATGTCTCTCTCTCCCAAGAGTACGCCTTGCATCAAAGCCACACAATGTGCATCCGAGCCGAGCAACATGGACACATTAAATCTTGTGGAATTCGAAGCAATGTTGCCTGGTCTTGATGGTTCATGGATGCCAGTTTGAGCGGCGGGACCCGACCCCTCCAAGTGCGCCTATTATTAGGTGGCCACAGCAGTTGGAGCCCTGGAGTATAGCAGCTATTCCCGGGGAGCACGTGGGGCAGTTGATGTTCTGGTACAGTTCGTCCCTGCAGAATGGCATTCTCCCGCTGCGACAATCGCATCTTCTTGTTCCAATTCGGGGATTATACTCTGTACTCGGAGATGGACCTAACCTACATTGCTAGGATTGCAGGCAAGGTGACAATTGAACCTAGTCGGAGGGTCGCGTTGCAGAGGACTGAGAACTGCTGCGCCCCCCGAGGTTTTCTTCCCACGTGAAACAGCTCTGCTTTGAAACGTCATCAAAGACATATTTCGCACTCCCAAACCGCAACAGAGCAGACAGCGCACGCGGCAGGCCTTGGCAAGGAAGACGAAGGACGATTAGCTTTGAGTATGGCTAACCACGAGTTGCCAAGTTGGGGCCACTAGAGAGTCAGCCGCGGACGATCAACTCTGTTTACAAACCATGAACCTCACTCAGCCTTTTAAGGTTAGTTTAGCCTGGAAGCTGGAGACACGAACAAGGAAATCCTTATTTCTTGCCTTCAACTCGCTGCCAAAAAGTCTGTTCGGTCGGCGTACCTTGCAGCGCAACAGCTCTGAATGCGGGTCCATCCGCCGTGCTGCCGAAGCAAAAAGAGCCTCCAACGACTGACCCATCATTTTACCCTCTCGTCTCTCTCTCTCTCGGAAAGCCTGGGCCGCGAGATTGCGCCCGCCGATCTCTTTCCGACCTCAAATGTTCCATCTGGAACTGGCGACTGTGCCGAAGATGGACTGCGGGTTGGCGTCAGCCACGAGTCGCGTGGTGAACAACAAGCGAGTGCTTGTCGACCCTTGAAGAATAGGCATGTCTTCAATGGTTTGTGTGTGTGTGTGTGTGTGTGTGTTTTCGTCCCATCGAGTATATCTCGCGGCCGTTGTTCTTCGCATTGCTATATTTTCCTTCCATTTGTAAGGACTTGCATAAACAGGGCCGACACACGCCAATTCCCGCCAACGGCTAATTTGCAATTATATCTCGACACGAGAGGACACCTGAGGGTGCAGCGCCCAGTAGCTTGGAACCCTTGGCAGCCCATCCTTTCGAGGTGAGGAGCCTCCTGAAGATCCCTGCCCCCCACCGCAGGAGTTGACCGGGGGAAACTATCTTAGTGTTTGATCCGCCCAGCCAAGGTCAGGTTTACTGCAGGACGTTACAGCTGGATGGAGTCCCTGAGAGTGAGGGAGAAGGGACCGCAGGCGCTTCGAATTCGTGCTTGTGCCTGCGCTTGTAGCATCTCAATCTCGCAAATCTCGTCAGATCTTTCTTGCATTATCGACGCCAAAAAGACGCGGCGCCGGCTCCAGCGTCCACTCAGGGAACCGCTTGCCAACGTCCCACTGCCTCTTCATGGTAGATTCATCGGTTCGCGGCATCCATCCATCCACTCTTCGGCTGCAGTTGGTTCGAGTGCCCAGCGCCTCCATCGCAACCAAGTCTTCCTGGGCACCCGCTAGCCTCTGCCAGAGACCCGTGGAAGGACTGGGGGCCAAGAAGTCCAAGAGTCCAAGACCTCCAAACTCGACTCATCATCGCTGGGCTCCATTCTCCAGTCTCTCTCGGCCTGTCTGGGCATCTCTCTCGTCCATTTCCCTCTTGGTAATTGGGTAGTTCCTTTTCCGCATTTTTCTGGTTTATTTTCATCTGATCTGTTGGCATTGACAGTTCTGGGGACCCTTGCCTGCACTTCGTCTTTTCTCTCTCTGCTTGAACCATATACCCCCGGCGTTTCCCACCATCATCCCGAGCGCACATCTTTACTTGCATTGTCGACTTGTTCTACATCTGGGAATTGATCAGGTTGCTCTTCATTGCTGGAAGTACCGCCGGCACACGGGAGAGGCTGTCTTTGGAGGATCCCCGGGCTCGACTTACACAACCGCGAGTCTGCGACTCATGCAGTACTAGCAAGATTACTAGTCTACCCATTGCCGTTGCTCGTCGCCCGATATGGCACCTCACATCGCCGTCCTCACTCTGGCATTGGCCGCTTCTTGCTATGCCTCGGGGGACCTTCCCCAGGACGACGGCCCAATTGCCAGCGGCAGATACGCCACGTTCCCCGTGATTCACTCGACCAACACGGATCACTTCGGCGACGTGTGGGCAAAGCGCGATGTCTGGAGACGGGGCATCGAGACTCTGCCTCTGGCCAATCGGTCTGACGTTGCCTACTATGCAAAACGTACCTCTACCTTGAACACTCCCTTACGCCTCTGGGCTGCAAAGACTGACCTCTGGCCATAGTAAACATCGGAAGCCCCGGCCAGCCCAACTATGTCCAATTAGATACTGGCTCGTTTGAGCTTTGGGTGAATCCAGACTGCACAAATCTTGATGCCACTTCGGATCAACGCTTCTGCCGGGCTGTGGGATCATACGACCCATACTCCTCCAGCTCTGCTGCCGTCACTTCATCTACCAAGACGCTTAGGTACGGTATTGGTAGCGCCAGCATCCAATATATCAAGGACGATATTGGATTTGCAGGATCAAGTGAGTCATGTTGTAGACCAGTATTGTCCCCGAGACATTTCTAACCCTGCCGCAGACGTTACACTCAAAGACGTGCAGTTTGGAGCGGCAACCGCTACGGTGGATGAATTTTCGGGAATTCTGGGCATCGGCCACGGCGTCAACGTGACCACCACCTACCCCAATTTCATCGATGAGCTGCAGATGCAGGGTGTCACAGAGACCAAGGCCTTTAGTCTGGCGCTCGGGAGCAAAAGCGAGCAGGAGGGCGTGATCATCTTTGGGGGCATCGACACTGGCAAGTTTGCGGGCACGCTCATGACCCAACCGATCATACCGGCGGCCCAGTCGCCCGACGGCGTCCCGCGGTACTGGATCGACATGAACTACATGAGCTTGACGCCGCCGAGCGGGAACGAGAAGAAGTACGACAACTCGACCATGGCCGTGTTCCTCGACAGCGGCGCCACCCTGACGCTGCTGCCCCAGGCCCTGGCCGACGCGGTGGCGGCAGACTTTGGCGCGAGCGGCACCGACTCGAACGGCTTTTACGAGGTCGACTGCGCGCTCGACGACCTCCAGGGGTCCATCAACTTTGCCTTCCCCGGCGTCACCATCCAGGTCTCGTACGCCGAGATCATCCGCGAGCTGCAGACGGGCTTCGGCACCATGTGCTACCTCGGCATCACGCCCAACGACGACTTCGTCCTCCTGGGCGACAGCATGCTGCGCTCGGCCTACGCCGTCTTCGACCAGACCGGCAACGCCATCCACCTGGCCCAGTACATGAACTGCGGCACCAACGAGGTCGAGATCACCGCCTCGACCAACATCAGCTCCATTCAGGGCCAGTGCCAGGCCAGCAGCAGCGGCAGCAGCACCTCGTCCTCCTCGTCGGGCACGTCGACCAGCGGCACGCCCGCTTCTACCACCACGGGCTCTGGGGGTGCGTCGGCGAGCAGCACCGGCGCATCGAACGCCGCCGGAAGATCCCACGGCAGCGCCATGGTTGCCTGGCTTCCTCTGTGGGCCGGACTGGTAGCCGTGCTCGCACCGGCTGGAATTGTATAGAACCAAGGAGGAGGAGAACAAGAGAAAGAAAAGGTGGAAGCGTCGTCTTTTGATTACTACATGCATCCATGGAGGCGTTCGGGTACTGGATATCCCTTTCTTTTTGCACACACATACACATCATACATAACCTTTGCTCAATTAGCATCGCGAGGGTTGCTCACCTGCATTCTAGCATACAAAACTAGACTGATAGAAATAGTGCATAATGCATATTCCATGATTACTCATTTGGAATTCAGGTCTTTTTCACCAGTCAAAACACTTTCGGTCTTGCACGAAAAAAATCTCTTGAGCTGGGTAGATTCTCTTGTTTGATCTGTTTGTTGAGCGTTCGTTGCACCATCAGCAATTCGCCTTATACCTTGCCTCCCTAATCCTTCTATACCGTACGCCATGCAGATATCACATATTTTCCCGTCTAGCAAATTGCCCCAAGCAAAGTACCTCCGTCACCCTTGCGCAGTTTGATGTATTCTTGTTCTCAGTGTTTGTCGTCATGGCACAGCTACACATAGCAATGTTGCACCTCATAACCCAACTCAAAACGAATCCTCCTCCAACTCGAAAGAGCCGACCGAGTGCAGCTCGTAGCGAATCTGAGGCGGTAGTGCGCCGTTGGTGACCAAGTAGGCCGAGATATCCTTGATAAATCTCTCGGGGCCGCAGATGTAGTATTGCGTGGACTTGTTGCTGAAATACATGTCATCTGGATTGAACCACTCAAGGTAGTAGCCGAAACCACTGCTCTCAGTAGACTCGGCCAAGTCCTTGTTGCCCATGCCTGTGTTGAAAAAGGTCGTCCTCATCTGTGGTCGCGTCTTGGCCAACTTATTGACGTGCTCCTCGAACGGGATGCTCTGCCTCGAGCCGTGGACCCAGGTAATGGGCCGCGCTGCCGTCTCCTCCACAACTGTATTCAGCATTGACAAAATGGGAGCCACGCCGACTCCTGCAGAGATGAAGACGACGGGCGTCGAGCCCGAGTCGTTTCTGGTGTCGAAGTAAAAGTCGCCGGCAGGGTGACTGAGCTCAAGAACATCGCCCACCAGCATGTCGTCGATCATGAGGCTCGAGACGACGCCCTGCTTCCTTGTAGAGTAGTTCATAATTCCCAGGAAGCTGTCGCCAGTCGTGCTCTCGACAGCAGTAGAAAAGGAAGACGATCGACTATGAGGCTTATGCAGTGGTGGCGACCGCCTATTAGGCGTGGATAGGCCACTGCCAAGACTGCTTCCACTGTCATAGAGCTCTTTCCTCTCCATGACCTTCTTGATTGTGATGCGAAAGTGATCTGGCTGGGGTCTGTCGCTGAGCGAGTATTGTCTGATCTGCAGGTAGCCGGTTCCGGGAACACGAACGCGGAGTGACACATATTGACCCGGCTTGAACTTGGGCAGAGGTGCCCCATCGACGGGCTTGAGATGAAATGAGACAACGTCTCCCTCTGGCGTTTCACGCGTCTTCTTTTCGACAATGAAGCGACGCCAGCCCTTCCAAGCCTCGAAGTCGCGATACAGCTGTTGCTCTCGGTTGGCCAGCATATTTGCCATGACCCAGTATGCCTTGGTCCAGGCGGTGCGGACCTCGGGGGTCATCCTGGGACCAAGCACGGCGGCAAAGGCTCTCATCAGGTACTTGCAGACGATCTCGTAATGATCGGGCTGGATGCCGAGACTGACGTGCTTGTTGGCAACACGCTCGAACTTGGGCGTGAGCTCGCTAATGTGACTGATATTGGAAGCATACGCCAGTATAAGCTTGGTGAGGGCGCGGGGCTGGGAGCCGTTCTTCATGTTGACGGCATTGAAGTAGTTGTTGAGGTCGGGGTGCTCCTTGAGCATGGTCTTGTAGAAGACGGTAGCGATGTGCTCTCCATGGTCCTGCAGCTGAGGGATGGTGCCCTTGACCAGTCTGGTCTGTTCGTAGGTGAGGGCCATGGTGGTTGTTGAGCAGATGGGTGTATCTGGTGTAGACCTTAGGCAACGTGGGGTCTGCCCATCAAGTCAATGCCTTCGGGAGAGGGGGAGGGGAGGATGACGAGGAGGGGTCTGGCAGACGGCAGTATAAGAAGGACCAGCAGGAGAAAGATAGACGACGGGCGGTTGGGTAGACAACAGGGTTCAGTGATCCTTCGAGATTCGCGATTTCAGATGGAGCAACACGGGACGAAGCTTCGGGGCTGGGAATTTTCTTATGAGAAGAAGGGTCAGGACCAAAGTCGGCCACTGAATAATAAATGTCTCGGATTCGGGACAACTGGTTGAAGAAGAGGGAAGGAACGTTCAACACAACCTAGGTAAAAGGCAGTCGCAGCAGCCGTGGGCACCTTCCGACATTACCTAGGTATGTACTGTATGTATGTACGTATGTATGTATGCCCGCAATCTTGGGGAGTGCAAGACCTGACCGGGCACACACGGCCTAGGTTAGGAATTTCACCATCAGCCATGTTTTTACCTTTGACCATTCTTTTTCTTCTCCTCTTATTTTTCTTCTCTGGCTCCTTCGGTTCATGCGTAATTCTGGAGGGGTACATGGACCTTTAGGCGAGACCCTGATCCCAGACTCTCAGAGCACCCACTCAGCCCGGATGGAGACAGGCGAACGGATGGGGGGAGCCACTTGACTACGGGAGTGTACAAGTGTATGTATGTACGAATGTACGAAGTGGTAGTGTACGTGGTGGTATAGGATATGCCCTGGTGCGGGCTCGAGACATGTGGGAACCCTGCGAGGCACGGGGACGTGGAAAACTGGATATCTGATTATTTCCGTGGTCCCATATGAAATGTTGCATTCTCGCCCTCTTTGCTTCTCCTTCTTCAGCACCGTCATGAGGGGAGCGGTGCGCCCTGCATTGCCCTGCCCTGCCCTTCCGTCGAGCAAGCAGAGACACCCACGCAGGGCTTTTGGGTTCACGTTGGTTCTGACACAACACGTGTGGATGTTCCAAGTACCGGCATGTCACGCGAGTTGGCTGTATCTTCTTTGGAAAGTCCAAGCAGATCGATCGTCAGTGGGTGAAGAAGATGCAGGACGGAATTGTCCTGGAGAATTTTAATCAAGTCAAACTGAGTTTTCCCCAAAGAAAGAAAGAGTTGGGCTGGGGGACGGTCGTTGCGAATGGGCCGATTGACAGGGGGAAATGGCACGATTATCGGCCGAGCCCATGTACTGTCACCTTGCCACGGGCCGCACTCTGCCTAAGCGCCAGAATGAGACATATCTGATTGGTTCGCTGGAGTTCCGTATATTCACTTCACAACGGTTTCGTCTCGGTTGTTCCCACGCGAGGCGTTGAGGCGTCGCGACGATACACAATTTAAAGAGCAGGAACCTACCATCCGAACCGAGCAAGCCGAGCTGCTAGCCTGCATAGTGGTTAGTTCAACTACTAGATTATTTTACTAGACATGACGAGGAGAAGGACCCTGAGATCCTACGTATCAATGGAGCAGAGATTGATCTTTTAGAAAATCGAGATTTGCCCCGTATTCATCCCCCGGAGTCCGGAAGTCGTCAGCTCATTCACGATGGACTAGCAGGCCAAAGTGGGTTGGCCATTGTCTCGTCGGTTAGTAGCTTTGCAGTAGATATACCCACTCACCCATCCCATGTCTCTTGGGGCATACTACGTAGAAAGGATATAATAGTAGCATCTGTCTACCGATTCACCTAGCTCCTACGGAGACCGTTCCGTAACATGGTACGAATACGCCGCAGCAAGCTTGCGGCATCTTATTACTGGCATCCGCGAAACGGACCAACAGAATTAATTTGCTCGCAAGCCAATTTGCAGTATAGTGTATGCATTTGCATATGTGTATGCTGAGCACGAACACACAACATCCAGTACCTCCCCACACCAACGTCTTTCAGTAGTACGTAGCTTTTGTGGCGTACGCCTACATTGCCTCGACTCTCACAAAGACATGTACAATCTGATCACTCGACCATGGCCCATAGGAGTGCGCCGACATCCCTCGCCCAGACACCAGATGGCAGACCGAACGAGTTCCATGACCACGAAACACCGTCCAAAGTGTGCCATCGCCTGATCAAGCTCTCACTTCGCCTTCGTAATTTCACCTTGCAGTATATCACTCGGGCAGCATTTCCCTGTCGGCTAGCAAAACTACTATACCGGAAGTATCCGGTCCAAATTGATGGCTTTCATCCGTTGAGTGGGTTGGTGGAATTTGCAACGTATTTCATTTTTTCTCTTCCACTACTACTTCTTCATTTTTAGTACAAGGCAAGGTTCTAGCGGCCCCTCATTCGTTTCTACCGCCCGTTACTTGTCACAAGTGCGATGCTACCTAGCGATACTCAATACATGGAGGGTATACCCATGGAGTCATAATCAGGTATATCGAGGCTGACGATACTATTAATATATGGCTTATCTGGTCAATCATTCCAGAAGTTCTTTTCCTTTTCTTTTTCTAGATATCTGCCGACTTCGAAAACATGGGACAAATAGAAAAGAAATCTGGCAATGCCCCATCTGTAATGCGCTTACAGCCGTTGGCCGTCCAGGCCCCAGGCTTCCAATGCCCCAAACGTGTGCTGACTGAGGCCCACCAGCCATCCTGCTACCTTAGTGGCCGCTGTGATCGACGACCCCTCTAAAGCTTTCCAGAACCCAGGCCCGACCGAAACCGATCTGCGCCGTATCAAGATCACAACGATATGACACCGGTGCAGATCAGCGGGCCGGGTGGACCACGACGACTGTAATAAGCGAGCCTGAGACCAAGGAAGCCTGATGACCGCCCATGCCCAAGGGATCATCATCAAAACAGCACTTTAGAGTTACGTCCTCACAATGGCAATTAAGAATGTCGCGCTCGTCGGCGCAAACGGCAATCTGGGCGGCCCCATCCTCCAGGCTCTCGTCGGCTCCGGGCTCTTCAACGTCACCGTGTTGAAGCGGGCATCTTCGAGCTCCAGCCCGACATCGGATCCCAGCGTCCGCATCGTCGACATTGACGATGACATGACCTTTGACAGCCTCAAGTCGGCGCTGCAGGGCCAAGATGCGTGCGTCGCCAGCTTTCCGCTGAAAGACACGGAGCAACATCTGCGTCTGGTCGATGCTGCCGCCGCCGCCGGCGTGAAGCGCTTCATCCCCGCCGACTATGGCAGCTGCGATTCGAGCAGCAAGCAGGCCCAGGAGCTCGTCCCGCTGTTCTTGAACAAGGTGCGCGTGCGCGAGCGCTGCCAGGAGTACGCCAACAAGGACTCCGGCTTCACCTGGACGAGTCTTGTGGCCGGCCACTTCTTCGACTGGGGTCTGAGAGAGAACTTTCTGCACTTTGACATCAAGACCAAGACGGCAGACATCCTGGACGACGGAACCTACAGGAGCTCGACCTCGACCCTTGCGCGCATCGCCGAGGCCGTGGTCAAGGTGCTCAAGGACGAGGAGGTGGGACGCAACAGAATGCTGTTCATGCAGAGCTTCTGTGTCTCGCAGCTCGACGTGCTGGCGTCGCTGGAAAAGGCGACGGGCCAGAAGTGGAAGATCAACTGGCTAAAGTCCGACGACTTCATCAAGGAGAACAAGGCGACGGCCGATGCGGGAGACAAGGATGCCGTCGAACATCTCGTCTTCGCCCTTGGTGCCCTGGATGGAGATTGGGAGAAGAAGGACGGATTTGCCATGGATGTACTTGGACTTCAGAACCAGAACCTGGATGAAATTGTCAAGGCTGTGGTCGACGAGCCTCGATCTTAATGGAGGCTATGGTAATATAGGAATCACTCTCAAGAGGCCCGGCCTCGCTAATACAGCAAGTGGTTCATGTCATTGTGCAAATCTGCGCAGAGATGGGATCCAATGACTAAACGACCAGTTTATCCATATGCAAATGACTAGAGACTCGACATGCGATCTTGTTTTCACCGCGATGCTAACAATCTAGGTTAGGGATGAGTATAGATTACAGTGCGTACACAGTAGGTATATTGACTAGGCAGAGAACAGAACTAACTAGAGCGCTATACTAACGACTGGGAGAAGCTCTAGCTGAGCCCTTATAAACATGTAACACTGTGTTCGAAGTCATGTGCTTTCGCTCCTCGCAGCAACTTTAGCGCCCAACACACGGATACCCCGCCACGCGACGCAGACGCGCTCATAGGCAGCACAGAGTCCCATGTCAGATTCATGAACGGAATTTCCTGCCATTGGATCCCTCGATCAACAGCACGGTCGAAAAAGCAAAAGAGCACACCAAACCCCGGCTGAACGCCAAATCACCACTGCCTCGAAACGATGCAGCTGGTAGCTGCATCGGCAGCATGGCTCCCGTGCAGCAGACGTTCTCGCTGATTCCCGAGCTCCCTTCTGCCCTCCATGGCGGCGAGCAGGAGCAGGGTCGCGTGTCCCGACCGCCCATGACGACCAAGCAGGCGAAGAAGGCGTACAAGGCCAAGAACAAGGGCCCGAAGCTCTCCAAGGCCGAGCAGCGCCGCCAGGACCTGATGGAGCAGGACCGCATCCGCCGCGAGTTTGAAAAGGAGCGCAACCAGGCCAGGGCCAAGGCCGCCCGGGACAAGCGCAAGGAGAAGGAGGACCGCGAGAAGGCCGAGAAGAAGAGGAAGGGAGTCCCGCTGGTCGAGGTCCATCCGTCCCAAGATACCTTGGCCCGCTTTCTGAGGAGGCCGATAACCCCCGTCGTGGGGCAAAAGCCGGGTCCGGATCTCGGTGGGCTCTCGGCACGACAAAATCACTCGCCGAGGAACAACGAGGAAAAGACTGGCCCGCCAGTTGTCTCTTCTGAAGAGGATGATAGCGACACAACCTTGCCAGCTGAGGATGAACCGGAAAGACCGAAAAAACGGCCACGGGTCGGCTCGTCGCCGAGGCCCTTGTCCACCATTGAGAACGCACCGCATGATATGTTTAATGAGTCAACTACGAAGCTGAATGTCAATCGAGACACGAGTCCGGTGAAAGCCAAACCACCTCAGAACTCACCGGCCGCTGTTGGCAAGGAGCCGGTTTCGACGGCGGCTAGTCTTGACCCCGACGATCCAATCGTTGAGGATATGGTTAATCGACAAATCCTGACCGAGTCCTTTTCTGCCGACGATGGCTTGTTCGACGATCTCGATTTCGAGGCCTTGGAGATGCAGACTGTAGCTCAAGATGCTACGCATATAAAGGCTGCGCTACCCCCTCCGATGCCTCCCGATTCTCGACCATCGCCAAGGAAGGAGCAAACTGCCGTTGACAAGAATGGTCAAGTGAACAAACCTTTCTCTCCAACCGAAGTGGTCGGGTCCAATTCGTACAAAAAGGATCTCGCAACGAGAAGTCAAAATGTAGGACGTGTCGAAGACTGTGAGACGGTCAATCCGGGTCTCAGGGGCTTGCCAGATGACAATGCTTCGACAAGGCCTGTCATGCAGCAAACAAGCGGCAACAAGACTACTGCAACTTCAGTAGCGCTCTCAGGTCCAGATCAAGAGACTCGTCCTGTTGCTCGTGGATCGACAACACGTCGTCGACTGCTGCTTGTTGCTGAGCAGCGAGATCGGAAGCCGCTACAAGAGCTGCCGTTGAAGCAATCGATATCTTCCAGCCACGAACAGAAAGAACATATACACTCTCCAGCAAAAAGTGAACAGACACAGTGTCCGGAGAAAACACCAAAACCAGCGCGAGCAAGTCCACAGGCAGGCTTCAATAAACCGAAGGCCTTCCTGTCACCCAGGACCCCAAATATGGGACCGCCTCCTTTACCACCAAAGTTCAAGACTCCAAATCGGTCAACTTCCGGCAAAGGTATGACCAAGCCACAGGTTTTACCGCAACAGTCACCATCATTCGTGAAGCCAGACAGACATTCAGAGACCTCGACCAACTTGATACATGCCGAGCCAAATATGCCCCCGTCGAGCACGCAGCTATTTCTTTTGAGTAATGCGGATGAGCTCTTTCCGAGCCCCTCACAAGAAGTTGCTGAACTCCTCGACGAGCCTATCAGTCGATTTCAAGGGCCATCTACTCGCCCAAAGTCGGCATCAGCTTCATTGCCCTCGTTACTTCCATCCTCGCATGCAAGCAGGGCCCGCGCAGAGTTTCCACAATCCTTTTCTCGGAAAGGTTCAAGCACAAATCATGTGATATCTCGTGGCAGGCCAGCTGGAGATGCCTCGCGGGCCCAGGCGGAGCATCGCGAAGCCCCTAATATTCCTGCTGCAAAGCCACAGACGTCTGAAGTACTAAACACAGATATGATGCCGCCCTTCTCAACACAGGACTTTATACTGTCGTCACAAGACCGCTTAGAGCTTGAAGATGAGCCGGCCACCCCATTTTTTCAACTCCCGCCCAGCAAGAGGCATGTGCGCACAAATTCTTCGCCTTCAACATCCCTTCCAATGCCACCAATGTATCGGACTCCAGATGTCAATCATTGCACAACAGGTATCATAGGAAAACATTCCGCCACGAATTCCATGGAGTCGAAAACTACCCCACGTCCACCCGTAAGAAGTGTTCAGGCACCGGGTGCGACAGATGGTGGGGTGAAGCAAGCGAACGACATGATCAAGACTCCTTGTGGAGATTTGACGGGCAAGAAGTCAGAGTTACACGAGAGTCATCTACCGTCTGAGAATTGCTCAGCGAAAAGGACTAGAAGCCAAAAGCCCGAGATTGAAGACCTGACGTCGTCCTTTACAGATGATGAACTGGCAGAACTACTCAGCGAAAACTTTGAGATCGATGAGGATGAACCAGAGCCCGAAGCGACTGAATTTGCGTCCGAAGCAGCGCTGCAACAAACCCCAGTCAGGACACAGTCGTCGCCAAAACCATTCTTCACATCAAGCGGTACCAAAGAAAAATTCATATTGGCTTTCGAAAAGACTAGGACTGACACTTGGCGAAATGATAATGCACGACGCCAGGGACAGGAAGAGTTGGACGTTCTTTGTAGACAAGAGGAGGAAAGGCAGCAACGAATACTTCTGGAGAAACTCTTGGAGTCAGAAGAGCAGTTTGGGGAAGAGGCAGGCGTCACCAGCTCACCAGCTCAGATGAAAAGTGGCCAAGCTCAAAGCTCGTCAGCAAAATCTAACGATAGTACTCGAAGCCAGAACAGTACCGCAGCGAGCAAGAAAACTCGGCAGCGTACCCACCCGCACGGCTCTTATGAAAAGATGCTCGAGATGCTCGAAAAAGGGAAAGAGGAAGGTGAGAGTACTCGAGAAGCCGAAGTTGCTCCTGGGAGAAAAGAGAGCAACGAGAGACACGGGAGCATGGAACAAGTCATCACTGCTTCTCAAGGCAGTGACTACGGTGATCTGATCTTGGACCTCGACGACTTTCCGGATTTCTGAATACTCCAGATCTTGGTTCAGGATATGGTCTTGCCAAACCAATCCCGAATTGTATAAAAATGTATCTATCATTGATGGATCAAATACTCTTAACAAAAACACGATAAAAATCAATTCGAGAGTCAGACATTATTGTTGCGCCACGGACTTTGATGATCGCCATTCAATCCTCGATCGCTGGCAAGTGCTGTTACATGAAACCTCCACAAGTTCATCCTTCATTGAAGCAAGCCGTGACACGGCAAGTACGTGTCTCTTTTCGTAGGCGAGGTTGGTCTTTCAACATAATCTAGCTGAAGTGCTTCGCGGAGCTAATGTCCCGGTGGGCCCAAGTCCACAAACACGAATCTACCATGTTCAACTTTCATCCCATCGGGTTACATGGTGACACCATGTCACCAGGCTGGCCACGAAAAGATGTTTGCCTTCTCGGCCTCATGCCTGGTGGTGCTCATGATCATGAGTCTGGTTAACCATCTCTCCAGAGATAGTGGCTGTCCCAACGTGTCCTTGTATCATGCCAACAGTACAAGGGAAGTAAATCGCGATCACTGGGTAAGTCATTATATATCTGCTTAAAACAGTCACTTACATGTTGTACTTGAGTTGAAGTCCTTCAAACCTATGTTTTCATCTTCCGATGAAGACAAGCATACAAAAAATGCGCCTCTTCAAGTTGACTTCCAATACACCCTTTGCCGGACAGCATTCCCACGCCGGTTCCAGTGGACGTTCGAAACTTCTCAGCAAGATGCCGGTACGCACCAAGAACCACATCGTAGCGGCCGCTGCCGAGTTCGTCGGCACCTTTCTCTTCCTCTTCTTGGCCTTTGGCGGCGCCCAGACGGCCAACACGGCGCCCGCGGCCGACGACGTCGCGCGCATCCTCTACGTCGCCCTGAGCTTCGGCATCAGCCTGCTCGTCAACGCGTGGGTCTTCTTCCGCGTCAGCGGCGGGCTGTTCAACCCGGCCGTGAGCCTGGCCCTGGCGATCGCCGGCGCCATCGACCTGGCGCGGCTCGCCGTCGTCGTGCCGGCGCAGCTGTTGGCGGGCATCGCCGCGGCCGCCGCCGTCGCGTGGCTGCTCCCGGGCCCGCTCGCGGTCGGGACGGCGCTCGCCGGCGACGTGTCGGCTGCCCGGGGTTTGTCTTTGGAAATCCTCCTCACCGCGGAGCTGGTCTTAACCATCTTCATGCTCGCGGGCGAGAAGCACCGCGGCACGTTCCTGGCGCCCGTGGGGATCGGGCTGAGCCTGTTCATCTGCCATTTGGCGTAAGACACCCTTTCTATCAGGCGTATCATATTGACACGTTCTATCCATTGCTTGCTAACTCGTACGTCTGACTTCAACAGGGGAGTTCGTCATACGGGCGCATCCCTCAACCCAGCACGCTCGTTCGGGCCCGCCGTGGTCACGGGCACCTTTCCGGACCACTGGATCTACTGGCTCGGGCCAGCGCTGGGCTCCCTGCTGGCATCGTTCGTCTACCTCCTGATCAAGGCTGTCGACTACAGAACCGTCAATCCTACGCAGGACGCCGCCGAGGTGGCCGAGGACCAGCAGCAGCAACGTCCCGCGGCTGTATCACACGGGGCGTCTTCTGGCGGCGGTGCTCACGGAGCGCGCGAGGGTGGCAACAATCATGACAACAGTGCGGGTGCTTCGGGGAACAAGGACGGGGCTTTTGAGCGCAGTCCCAGGCTGGAAGATGGAGAGGGATCGCGAGCTGGTCACTGAAGGATACAGGTAGACGCGTGGTCGCTATACATGGCGCACGACTGGGGAGAAATCCAAAGAACAGAATGGTGGATGTCAGGTGCAATTGCAAGGTTATGGAAACCAAATCGCTTTTATTCCTAGATACCCTATTGATGATGAGATATTTCAGCAGCTGAACCCGCAAGGTCAGTGACAAATAGTTCACGATTTCCGAGCGAGTAGATTTCTGCTCGTGGTTGCTTGCATCATGTCCATGGAATTGCGATGACAGAACCCTCCCTGACACGCCGTATTAGGACGCCATTCAATGTTACAGAAAAGTATTAATTAGATACCACTTCAAGCGAAAATGGGAGGCAAGAATTGTCTTGCCAATACACAGACGCAACACTTTTCCAGAAAATCAGACAAAACTCAACATCTTCAACTCCTCTCTTCTCTTTTCTTAATATCGTCGACTTTAGCTTCTACACCGCAAGGACTCACTTTTTCATAAGCACGCAACCCATGAGCTCGAGCAAACCAAATGCCGTAAATTATACAATCGCTTCCCTCTGGACTCCGAGTCTGGATTCGCCGGTGTACCGTATACCAACTCGTCTAGCCACGAAATGCCGGCCCATCACACGAAACGACATTGCCGAGAAGAAAGCCCAAGGCCACCATCAGTCTCGGGGCCGATGAAACCTCGATGCATCAAGTCACCCAATATGGGGTGTGAATCTGACCGTTTTGGGGAGTTCCGAGCTCGACAAGAACCCGTGTCGCGTGCGACGATATGCCGTGATACCGTACACTGAGAGAAATACAAAGTAAGGGCCGCATACTCCGGCAATTTGTAGCACGGCATGAGGTGATACATAACACAGAAGTCAACGCTCGGCGCACAAGGTGCTCGCTCGCACTGATGTAGGTCTATAGAGCAGTCAGCGTAGCTACGTCTAGACAGGCGAGAATACGCCAACCAGCTCGCGTAGTTCTGCTAACAATACCATATACACCTCATGTCTGTACTAATCGCTTCCGAGAGCTGGCTTAATCTTATGCAATATGTGAGATTCCGGCAGTGTGAGGTCTGTATCTTTTGTACTGTGTTTCATTATGTTTTTTATCTCTTTCTTTTGTAGTACTATGCATTGCCATATTTTGATGACCTGGACGTGTCAAGTTGTGCATTTTAGTTATCTTCGCGCCGTTGCATACCAATCACTGGCGGCTCGTTGCCGGACAAGGGCCACTCCAATGGCCGTGTCCTCGAGGCCTCTATGGCGCGATCGACCTCTGAGGGTGTCATGGAGACCTGGGATACGACAGCACCTCTCTTGTTCCCATCAGGCCGCAGCGCTTCCAAGTCGAACTCGTCGTCGTCGTCGTTTCGCGCGGTCGTGTAGTCGGTGTCATTGGTGGTGCTTGGCCGCAGAGTGCCCCCTGCCGAGGTCCGGCTTCTCGGCTCCGTCGTGATATTTCGACCCTCCTCCCCGTCTGTCATTTTCCGCCCGGTCCATCGCGATGTGTTCACCTCGCCAACCAATGTTCTCATTACTGGGATGCACTGCACCATGATCGTCCCGGCTACCTCTGCTGAGTACCAGATCATTGAATGGCCTTGATGCCCTGCGAATTCGAGACAGTTAGAACCCATAAAGCCAAGGAAGGCCAAATAAGACAGACTCACAATAATACCAGTCATCCAATTTCGAGTTGGCCGGATTGTCCTGCCAAGCTTGCCGGATGGCCGAGATGACAGCCACAAGAATGCCCAGACTCAGTGTTGCGCACAGCCCGACCTTCTCCCATCGCCTGATTTGCAGCTTCCATACGACCATCCAGGGAAACAGCGCGAGGACAAAATCCATGATGATATTCCAGATGTTCCCAGCAACCTTGACGCCCGTCGCAACGCCGAGGTCGACACAAAAGCCTTGCATCCGCCACCAGTTTTGGTAGTCTTTATTGTCGCAGTACTGGGGCCAGTTCATGAACACCTTGAACACCATGAGAACGTTGAGCGTGATTATGCAAAACCAAACCACTATTGCAAGAGAACATGAATTAGCAACGACGGCCAACCTCCCGGGAAGAATCTGGAATGATTCTCACCATATCTCTGAGACTCTTGGATGAGCCTTAGCAACGTCACAGCGAATGCCGTCTTGCTCCATGTCTGTCCGATTGTTGTGCCACAGGACGATATCGTGATCAAGATCAACATGCGATCGTCCCATGTCTTGCTGACGTATCCGGTCGTCATCTCGCACGTGATAATCGCATCTGTCGCCAGCAACACGAGCTACACGGAAAAGAACAATCAGCATTGGTATCAACAAGAATGCTGCGCTGATTCCAATTTCCCAGGATGCGAGCCGTGCACGCAAAGTCCTTACCCAGCTGAAAAAGAGTATATAGTCATCGTACCACAGTCCATAGCGGCGCGTTAATTTACACCATATTCGAAGACCGAGGAAGGTGGTTGCGCCTCCAAACAGAGTCCAGAGAGCGACATTGACTTGCTTCACAGGCGACACAAAGTGATAAGCAGGGGCCTGCGACGAGGACATAATCGCATCTCGAAGGTTGTGATTTGACGCCGACACAGCGCGGAACTTCCGGAAGGGGGACAATAGGAAAAGATTGACGTCCTCACGAGCAAGGGAAACACTGAGATTATAAGACCTGCAGCTTTCGTCTTGACGAAATGACCTAACCAAATCCACCAGACCTACTAGACAGGCAGCAATTCAAGACTTTTACCTCTTTGGGAGCCGCATCTCTGACAGACAGAGCCGTTGGCGCGTTCCGACCGATCGGGGCACATGCTGAGGCTCAGACAGGGCCCCCAGGGTAGTACAGAGTAGTAATGTAAAAGAAGTGATGTCGTCCTAATAACTCCCGCTACCACGTGGCTGGGAAAGGGATGGGATGATTTAATTTCGCTGGAGACGAGTCAACCAAGATCCCGTATAGTTGGTGTATGAATTTGGAGATGGCTCCCCGTTCTTTCCATGGGGTCGTTGCGATTATATTGATCTCGTTCTTGCGAGGACGCTGGGAACAAGGGGGATCCTGGTCGCTTCTCCGGGGCCCCCAGCGTCTGAGGTCCACTTCGTGACGAATCGACTGACCTCGGCCGGCGGCAAATAACATTGTTGGGCCAACAATGTTGGCCCCGATTTCTCAGACTTTTCGAGATCCATCCAGAGTTCTCTTCGCTTACGGCATTTGCAAAAGAGGCCAAGTGGGTTGATACGACAGAAACCTTGGCGAAGATTCGCCAAAGCGGATTTGTTTCGACGGCAGTGACGATCTCAAGAGGGCCCAAGAATGAGCTAGCTATAGGGGATCTGTTTGATCTTCACATGCCCCGGGCTCCTCGTGGCGTCTCCTGTTTTTATTAGACGCGCAAATTCCCGGGAAATTCTTGCAGTGGGCACACGGCTAGCGGGACGTCTTCCGCAGCTTGTTTGATGACAGTAAAATTTAGGTGTTTTATGTGTTTTCGGATAGACTTTTGACAGCATTCCAAAATTTGTGACCGCCAAAGGGAAATGATGAAAAAGTAGTCTCGGTAGTTCGGAGGATAGAATAATTGTTCGTTCCTACACACCCATCTGCAGCCAGGCTGTGGTCGAGGTGCGACCCAGCAATTCTTTTAATACGTCAAATTCCAACGACCGCTAGAGCAGAGCCTCAATGGAGACGGGGTCCGGATAGGCGTTAGCCACGGTACTCGGCCGCACTGTTCAGGCTCTTGACCGGGTTATGGTCAATAACCAAGATAAGTCCGCACGGCATTTTCGCTCTTCGTTGCACGGGGATCCCAGCTCGGCACCTTCGGGATCTGTGCTGCGGCAACGTCTATAATTCCAGTGCAATTTCGAGTCTCTCCTTTCGAAGCTCTGTTGACGTGGCGTTTCTGTCAGGTCCACATGACCATCTGTGCGAAACAAGATATTGTTTCTTCAAGTCAGAATACTCCCTCGGAGGAAGGCGGCCGTTACTGATAGCCGAGACGCGATACAGACTGTGTGACGATGGAGCCGCATCGCTGAATCGAGCGACGTGGAATGCAATATACCCGCCGAGGTAACCTGCTTCCGGAAGGGTCTCATGTGGTACAAGGTAAAAACTCTGGTATAGTCTTATGCACACAGACACCTTGCCGCCCAAGTCAAGGCCTCCTTGGCAAGATCTCGCGTATCATTGCTCAGATGCAGTGCGCTCAGTGAGGCCCAGGAGGCCCAAATAAACTCGTCATGCATCGCGCTGCAAACAACGACATCCTCGATATCGTCAACGGTGACTGCCCAACTGAGTTGCATGTTTCTGTTCTCCCAGTCGCCCAAGATGTGGCCCATTCCGTTGTCATCGTCACACCAAGAATGTTCCGCAGTCCACTCTTGTTCGCGCAACATCGCGTCGATGCGGAAGATTCGGAGGCTGGACTGACTTTTGACTGCTCGTGCTACAGAGTCTGAAATGATAAAGTCGTTGTCGTCTACCAGGCCAGACGGGATCTCAAAATGACCCACGTCGAGGCTGTCGTAGGTCTTGCGTCTCAAAAGGAGGATCATAGGCCTAGAAGATTCTATGTCTATTTTGAACACAGCAGCGGCGACTTGTAGGTTGACAGTGCTGTCAATACGACCTATAAATGAGAGATACTGGGCTTTCGACATTGCCAGAATGTGCTTTTGGTTCCGTGTCAGCATTGGACCCATGGCGAAGAGACAGATGACGACAAGACGCGCTGGTTATCTTTGTGAAATTGGAACCGGCGAAGGATCAAAATCGTCAAGATACTCTGCTCGACTCAGATCTAATGATGCAGAATTGCGAATTGCCGAACCATTTATGTCGATGACCCTCACTGTTGGCGAGATGAGCTGACGATGCGTGTCTGAATCATGAAGACGCATGAAATGAGGACAAAATCTCGACGTAGAACTTTCCGCACGTGCTTTCAGATTGGCTTTTCGTCAAGTCTTATCTGGCATCACGGTAGGGTTGACTTTGAAGGCGGGTGACTGCAGAAGCTATCCTTATCAGTAGATTACCACGGTTTTGTCTGCCGCGTGTGCTTGAGCATACATTCCTCTTGCCTTTCGAATACAGCAAAGCAGGCATCTTGACAGAAGGGATGCGTTCGAGGGGCAATGGCTTTTGGTGGCTTGCCGTGGTGGTAGGCATGCAGTGTCACCGTTGCGACGCCATGTCTCACAGAAGGCTGTAGCACAAGAAGTCGATCTCATCTTCTTTTCTTCTTCACCGTCGCGCGTTTGGCCAGTCATCTGGCCAAACAAAATTTTGGTGCGCCTCGACTGCGCATTCCCGTGATGGCTCATAGTCGGGCCGGGTGCATACACGAAGACCTGGCAGATGAATCCGGGGTACTTGAGATCTTCGTGGGATGGAATGGCATGCGGTCGGCGGCGGAGCCAACGACGTTCCCGCATTGTAGAAGAGCGAAAAGATAGCGTAAACATTCCTTTGCGATGTATTTCTCAAAGAAGGGAGGATTGGTGGTTTTATTGGCATCCTATTTCCACATACGACGGTCCAATTTCTGGATAGATGATGTGTCGCCTCCTCGTTCTAGTTGATGAACTACTTCATGTTCTGCTTGCCGCGGTAGGTACTGTGCAGAGTACCTTCCTTGGGTAGCTGGGAATTCCGCGCCTGCTTCATGGCTGCTGCCCTTCACTGCTCCTTCCATCTAACTTTGTAGGACATTTCAAGGAGGCAGAAACAAATTCATTGCTTATGACTTGATGATCTCAAGTGGCAAGACGCGGAACTGAATGTTGAAGGGAACAAGACATAACAGAGGACAGATAGGGTGGATGAAAATCAAATTGGGAAAAATGTGTTATCCTCATTTGCACGCCTACTGCTTATTGGTCTGGGCTGGCTGAATGCTGACAGGGGTCGACTGTTTCTGTCAAGGAACACAGCGGCATGGCATGGCATGGTGGGCCGACGTCCATTTGATACGGCTTGTATTGGGTAGCATCAGCTGAGCCATTTTCAGATCTTTACCTACAGAGTAAGGTTACATGATTGCATTCTTCTCCTTCTTTCTTACAGACCGCCCCGGCGCCAACAAGGCTCGTCCGACTTTTCAACAGACAATAGTCGGATTTGGCAATTCAGTCGACAAAATCAGCGCTCCAGAGGCTTCCATTGCCAGCGCGCATCCGAGATATCCTTCAATAAAAGCCCAAGCCCTCTCGTACAGTCGGAAGCAAGTGAGAATAACACATACACACACTACGGTAGCGCGAGGGTCCAGGCTGTGGGTAGAGCCTGGCGAGCCTGGAGACCTGGTGGAAAGGAGCAATAGCGGCGATCATTGACCGTGACGAATGCCTGGAGAGGGCTTAGCGTCACTCAAACCTGGGGAGTCGGTCGATCTTAGTCCCACTAATTACGAGCTTTCGAGTCCCCTAACTTGCCGTTCTTGCCCCCAAAACGCCCCTAGAAGCAAGGTTAAGTGCGGTAGAGTTAATGGGTGGATCACCTCTCCAATGTCTCGTCCAATACCATCGTGCACCGCTGCAAGGAAGCCCAGAGACCAAGATGCTCATGTGCCTGCTGCCTTTATGAGCAAGATGTGTCTGACCAGAGAGCAGAGAGCTAGAGCCTGCCTAGCACTTGGGTTTCGAAGCTCGAGCTCGGCTAATAATAATAATGACTTGATTGACTGATGTGACTCTGTTTGCCGGAGAACGCCTCTCCATTCTATGCAGTCGCTCCCACCTCTTTTTTCTGGTCGACATTGTTCTTCCTCTCCTCATTGCCTTTTTGCGCCCTGAATAGCACACATCGGTGGAGCGACTTGCTTTTGTCATATAATACATTGAATCGGATCTCCATGATCTTCGACATTCTCACGTATTTCTAATTCTTCTATTCGGCCCCCGCTCGCGAATACTCAACCTCTCGATATTCGCCGCGATCGCTGCCTTATTACTTACGCTCGCTAAGGATTTAGACAAGCCGAACAACCATCTCGTGACCAAATAACGACTCACGTCTGCGCAACGTTGCGCCATTCTTCCGAGAGACTCCGCTTAAAATCAGCATTCCAGTCTCGACGTCCCAACACAAGCTTTCCCTCGTTCTCGGCGCCACACGGCAAAGTCAGGGCTCGGTATTCTGCAGGGCCTTTAGTTTGAGGAGCGTCTCAACCACTCTCGCTTGTCTCGTATTACACTTTACGACCAGAAGCACACGATCATACCCACGGGCGTAACGGCTAGACGCCCGTTATAAAGCCTACATAATACTTAATACTTCTAATCGGCCACCGATTCCATCGCCATGATGCGGACATGGTTATCAGCAGCCGTTGTGCTGTATGGAACAACATCTGTCCTTGCGGACCAGACTAGCTGTTCTCTCGACAGTCATTGCCCAGAAGAGACTCCGTGCTGCTCTCGTAAGTGTCATTATTTTATTGGAGCGACTGTACCCCCCCAACTTGTCTCGAAGTATTTGACTAATACCGAAATCTATAGAATATGGCCAGTGTGGCGTGGGCGCATACTGCCTTGGAGGCTGCGACCCTCGAATGTCCTTTTCGCTAGACTCTTGCGTACCGGCACCGGTTTGTGCGAGCAAGACCTTGAAGATGGACAACACGGACAACGTCGTGGATGTCTCGAAATACCTTGGCGACCCAACCAAGGCCGACTGGGTTGCACAGGGCAGCGCTATCCCATTCAACGGCAACACCCTTTTGACGATGAAGCCCGAAACTGCCGGTACCGTTCTCGCATCGACAGTCTATCTGTGGTACGGAAATGTCAAGGCCAAAGTCAAGACGGGTCGTGGTGCCGGCGTAGTGACGGCCTTTATTCTTCTGAGCGATGTCAAGGACGAGATCGATTACGAATGGGTCGGCACTGAATTGGACATTGCGCAAACCAACTACTACTTCCAGGGTATCCCCGACTGTAAGCAGCCACCCGCATAACGTACTCGATCTTGCATAATGAATGCTTACGTAAATTACAGATACACACTCGGCCAACATCACTGATGTTTCCGACACCAATGCAAACTTCCACGAGTACGAGATCCAATGGACGCCCGACGACATCACGTGGCTTGTAGACGGCAAGGTCGGTCGTGTTCAGAAGAAGTCGGATACCTGGAATGCCACGGCAAACCAATGGGACTTTCCACAGACGCCCGCTCGCCTTCAGCTGTCCATCTGGCCCGGCGGAGCCAGCACAAACGCCAAGGGTACGATCGACTGGGCCGGTGGTCCGATCGACTGGAACAGTGCCGACATCCAGCGGGATGGATACTACTACGCTACATTCGGTGAGGTCGACATTGAGTGCTACCAGACCAACTCACCACCGGGCACAAACTCTGGAAAGAGCTACACGTACAAGGATGCCAGAGGTACCAACGATACCGTCGTGGACGGCGACGACAACACGATCCTCACGTCTCTGCTGGGAACCGGGCTTGACATGGATAAAGAGCTCCCGGCTACCGCCTCGGGAACGTCTGAGGTCATTCCCGGTCTGACTGGTGGTGGCCCCGGCACAAACGGCGAAGCTGCCGGTGGTTCGTCCAGCAGTGGCAGCTCCGGAAGCAGCAGCAGTGGTAGCAGCAGCAGTAGCGGTTCCGGCTCGACCAAGTGTGGTAGCGACAGCGGGTTCCAACAGAACTGCAACAGCGATAGTAGCAGCACAACCAGCGGAGGAGGCTTGAGACAAGACCACATCCTCATCGGAAGCTCATTTGCTGCGATCGCGACGGTTTTTGGTGCGATTTGGCTGTGAGATGGCACATGATGCAAGATAGTTGAAATTGTATATACGATCATTTAATTATACATCAGGAGGTTCGAAATGCATACAGATTGGTATACTTACTGAAATCCCATGAGACGCGCATGCATTCCAACACATCACATTGATATCGAAAAAGTTGTGACACAATTTAATATATAACAACGAAACTCTCATCAGATTGGCTTATTTGAGGGGATGAAGCAATAAAGTATATATCCGCTGGAACGACCCACTATCCGCCAAGATCGTGCCGCCATCATACACGTGGATATGCCAAAAAGGAAGCCTAACCTTGAGTATCTCCACGACACAGCCACGTCGATGACATACCATAGTAGACAGACAGCTGGGTATTGATCCTCAAGACCCACTGGCAAGAGAATCGGAGTGCGATCAGTCCATTAGGGCTGCGTGCTGTTGAGTCTCCGACTCAGCCTCCTGTTAATAACCCTCCGACTCGCCCTCGGATCCGAAGGTTTGTGGCGCTCCCGCCGTCCCCACTCGGCCTGATTGACCCTCCGCATTTCAATTTTCCACTGCCGTCGAGCGAGAAGTCACAGATCCGGGGTCGCGCCTCCGTACCATACGACTCGGACTGGGTCATATTCCGCCGACAGAATTTTAGATCTGTCTGTCTCGCTCTCGGATGCCTCCTCCTCCGGCTGGGCTATGGTGGAATGGCTCCTTTGGGTGTGAAGGCTCGCTGTCTGCGAATCTATAAATGATGGCACGTCGCTCGCCGTCTTGGGAATCTCAAAGTGGTCGACATACTCCAACAACAAGAAAAAGACTTCTCAACACAATACCACAACAGCTTCTACGGAACTTAAAACTTCCTGCATCACAATTATCCCTAAAAACAAACCATGCCAAACAACACCAAGACCATCGCCTTTCTCGGCGCCACTGGAGGCTGCGGCCTCTCGGCCCTGCGACACGCCCTGACAGAGGGCCACTCGTGCATCGCGCTCTGCCGAACGCCGTCCAAGCTGCCGGATAAGTTCCCGCCCTCGGAGTACCCCAACCTCACCGTCGTCCAAGGCAACGCACACGACGCCGCCGCCGTCCGGCGGTGCCTGGCCGCCCCCTCGGACCCGGCCCGGCTCGTCGACAGCGTCGTCTTCTCCATCGGCGGCGCCTTCATCCCCAGCCGGCTGACCATCGACGACCCGCACGTGTGCGAGCGCGGCATGGAGACGCTGCTCTCGGCGCTGGCCGGCGCCCGCGCCAATGACGAGACCCAGAAGCCCCGCATCGTGGCCCTAAGCACCACGGGCATCTCCAAGGCGGGCCGGGACCTGCCGCTCGTCATGTGCGTCATGTACTGGGGCATGCTGGGGGTGCCGCACGCCGACAAGGAGGCCATGGAAGACCGGCTGATCCAGGCCGGCGAGGACTTCGTCGTGGTGCGGCCCAGCCTGCTGGTGGACGGGACGAAGCCGGCGGCGCCGGTCCGCGTCGGCGTCGAGGACCTGCGCGGCGGCCGCCACGTCGTCGAGAGGAAGGAGCACGGGTATACCATCGCGAGGGAGGACGTCGGGCGCTGGATGTATGAGAATCTGCTCCGGGGCGCGGAGGGCGGGCAGTATGTCGGCAAGGCTGTTTCGTTGACATGGTAGTGTGTTGTACAGTGTCTAGTTGTGAAAAACCATCATACAGGGTTTTCGGGAGTTATGGGTTTGATGTATGGTTGATGGTCACACAGTCATTTATATAATTATTTCCTATTAGAGAGTTATTTCGATGTTATAGCGTACAAGTCACCGCATTCATTTGTCTTCCACTTCGAAGATGTGTTTATATATAGATGTCTTTTGTTTCTCAATGATATGGTTCCAGAAGTTGCTGATTCTTGAGACAGTACATCCTCAATGGGGTGTTGGATCATCTGCTACCCACGATACCATATATTATGGTACGCGTTTCTTTGCGCGTATGCACTTGAGCATATTGAAGGTAGTATAACTCGTACTCCGTACATAATACGACCAGTTATAAACTTGTACGACGATCATGCGCCAAGAGCCAAACATAGCAATTCGCACGTCTATATTCGAATGCAGCCGCAATTATGTTTTCATTGTGAATTCATGTCACGGAGAGGGTTGAATCGGCGAAAAGTCCTATGACCCTGACCATAGGTGTTGGTTCTGAAGTGAAGCGTGTGATATAGGATTTATTGGCTGTCAAGTGTCGTGAGCAAGCAGCGCTTGTTTCGTTTCATGCGCGAATGCAGGTGGCGGCGGGCCAAAGGGCCAGCGTTTCTTCGGATCGCCAGGGGCTATTCCAGTGGATGTCAGCGCACTGGTGGGCTATGGTAGCAGCGCCAAGACTCTTCCCCAGGCCTCCCCTACCTTATGCGCCACGGAGCCTCAAGAATGAATCGGTCCCTCACGACCCCCCGACTCGTACGAATTGGAAAGCTGCAAATACATAGAGCAAACAACACGCGGCCGCCTGGAAGGATTCTGGTGGGGAGGTGAAAGGACAAAGATTTATCGCAAAGATCCATCGGCATTGGTGAGGATTGTCTCCCATGGGGTGTCAGCTTGTCGGCAAGATGCGCCAATACCCAATCACTCGGTCTTCTCCTGGGTCCAGGGCATCGCACAGCCTGCCTAACCTAGAAACATAGCGCCCTCGTCTGCGCCAATGCAAAGCCCACTGAAAAGGCATGCGAAGATCCAATTCGGGCGCAAGGAGCACAGTCGCAAAGACGTCTTTGAGGGTAGTCAATAAAAGGAACATCTTCTGCTCCTCTTGAGACGGATCGACGTCGTTGATCGTCAGATAGCCTCAAAACACTTGTCCTACCTGCACTTACTATAGCACTTCCCGGTGCTTGCCTAGGCCGGTTCTTGGCAACTGATCGTAGACACAGACAACTCAATACTGCATTCATTCAAATCTTGGTAAGCCGCGTCCTGCTCCCAATTCCTGCTCAATTGAGTTTGTCTTTGTGAAGCTCGACTAATACAAATAATAGTCTTCTTTATCGTGATTGGTGTTTGCACTTGACGGCGACAAGGAGACAACAAAGGGTTTCTCAAGGACAATTCATTCATGCTTCACAATCACTTGTTCCAAAGATCGGAGCTCTTTATACTTGGTACATATTTTTACTCCGAGACTTTGATACAAGTTGGGCATCTGGCATTCAGAGTTTACCAACAACGTTAGAAGTTGCCCTCCTGACTCAGGTTGAATCAAAGACCCGTTTCCTATATCAACACCCAAGTCCACGACTACTTACTACCTACTTTTCCTTCGGACCCACACTATCGTTCCTGCCCAAGGACCAAAGCAACAACAAATAGGAAAGAACCCAAACACGGCAATTTAAATTTCGACCGAAGAAAAAAAAAGACCCATTCCATAAGATGGTCCGGTCATCAATCTTCACATCTCTGCTGCTCCCCTTGAGCATTGCATCAACAACATCAGCAGCAGCAATGTTCCCCTCACGACAGCGGTCAGCAAACAGTACCACCGCCAGCACTAGGAAGTTGACCGTCGGAGCTCCTGGCCAAGTCCTTGGTTACGACTACGACGGTACTGCCTTTACCAACACCGCCAACTCATCGTCTGCCGGAACAGCTCCGAGCTGGATGTTGTTCAAGGAGCCCAACTTGTTGTACGCTGTCGACGAGAATTCAAACGCCACGCGCCTCTTCGATTACAGCCCCGCCAACAACAGCCTTTCCTCTGAGCCTGTGTCCGTCGGTAATGGATCCGCCGGCGTAGTCTCCCTGAGCTTCAACAAGGACAAGACCATTCTGCTCGGTGGTTCGTATTCTGATGGCCAAGTTGACGTCTGGAATGTCTCCTCGCCCGACGGAAGCCTCAAGCTCATTAAGCAGATTCCACTTGTGGGGACTCTCGGCCCGGATCAGACGGTTCAGACGGGTCACCGCGCCCATCAGGTAGTGATGGATCCGACGGGACAGTTCTTTGCTGTTCCTGATCTAGGCGGCGACGCTATCCACATCATCAATGCTTCGAGTTGGGAGATCAGCAACGTTGTCTACGTCGCCGCCGGTGCTGGCCCGAGACATGGTGCATACATCGGCGGCAACAGCACGACTGCCGCCACCCACTATGTCGTCGTCTGCGAGCTCAAGAACTTGATCATCCTCTGGGAGGTGGACATGACTGGCGGAAACCTCAACTTGACGAACCCTCAGACACTTAGCACATTCGGCGACGACTTCCCGCCGCTAAACACTACCACTGCGGCCGCTGGCGAATTGATTGCCGCAAGCAACAACAAGGACATCTACGTGACCAACCGCCTGACTGGAAACGGCACTACAGACAACATCTCTCACTTTGTTCTGGAAGATGGCAAGCTCTCGTTCGCGGATCAGGTCTCCACCGACGGGATCAATCCTCGACAGCTCAGTTTCAGCGTGGATGAGTCAATTATTTTTGGTGTCAACCAAGGTGGAAATACCGGACTCTATGCGTTCAAACGCTGTTCCAAGCAAGGCACGTTGAGTCTCGCAAGTTCTGTACCGAATACAGAGGCCGCCATTGCTGGATCATTGGGACCCCTGTTCGTTCAGGAAATTCCACTGTCGTCAACCTCAGCATCGTACACACGGTAGAGATCGCACAGCATGGACTGGATCAGATGATAATAGTATTGAGGAGGAAGGAATGCGGATCTGATTTAATGGCGTTGATGATATGGAATGGGGGTTTCATTTTGCGGGCGTTTTACTAAAGTCTGGAGTCTGATACCCGTCTGCGCCTAGACTAGAGCAATTACTTGTGTGAATGCGAATATCTGCGAAACCGATCCTGTTCCGTCATGTTCTTGTTTTTCCTTGCTAATGCATGATCAATTTGATATTGACGACAGAAGAGGCCTTTGTGTTGAAGTGACGAGTAAGGATAGAGAGTAATGATACCATCTATCGTCTTTATGACTTGTGAAAAATGTGAACTTTTCCCACCTTCGAAGCCGACTTGTTGCCCAATATTTGCAACTGACGTAAGTGTGCGTTCGATTTGATCGTCGTTGCTTCAAAACTACGAGAGGGTGCCCTCTTATAGAATCTCGAGCGTCCCAGTTGCCTGTGTTAGACTATCGACAAAAGGAGGCAATCACGACTATAATCTTCTTCGACGCAAGGCACAATTGAAAACTCTCATTGCCCAGATTGACTGCTTTATATGTCGATTCATTAGACGGATGGCCAAGGTTTCCGTTCCCAAAACACTACCCCACAAACTGTTGCTATCTATGCCGAGTACCCTCTTGCTGGTGAAGCTTCCACAGAGTTCGGGGCTTGATTCGGTCAATTGCCTGATTCACATGAACATACCAGGTCGGATCTCGAGGGAGTATCTCTTGGACGGTCGTCGAATCCAGCGGTGAGCCTCGTGGTGCGACAAGAGCATTAATCTTCAGTCTAGTCATCTTGGAGTTGCGTTACGGTATATTCCAACTGGTCCCATGGTACAGTCTCTCCATATGGAGCAAATAAGTACTGCCAGCAATAATATTTCACTCCAATATAGGACCCAACTTTCCCCAACCTCGCTTACACATTTCCACGCAATTAGGTAGGGATGGTGGCGATCAATTCGTCTCCAGGAATAGCCGACTGAACATCGAAGCATGCCATTGGCATAAGAAGTATTGCCTGTACGAGACAAAGTGATTCAAAAAAGCCCACCGAAGTTATTGGGCCCCGTGTTGTTTACAAATTTTCACACGACAATCCACCAAATGGTGTAGTCTGCCTGCCACATACATGAGAATATTCAGCTGGCTGCGGCTGAGGTTCTCCGGCCCATCGAGACGCTTTACAAATGGCGTGATTTCCTCAAGAGGTCGGGCATGATGATTCGTGCAAACCGCCTTTTTCTTGGTGGGCTTGTGCCGGCATGTATTCGCGAAAAGCACATTGGCGGCCTACACGGGGCGCCGGATATTCTGCATGGAGTGTCTGCAGCGGAATGAGCACGGCAGCCAATCTGCGGCTCAACCCTATAGGAGGGAGAGGAGAAGGAGAAGAAAAAGGATACCCTGGTACTGTAGAACAGGACAGCAACCCCGCGTTTTCTTTGTGTAATGCAGATGCCATGCGGGAACGAACACACCGTTTTCCAGACCCATGATTCCATGCAGCTTTCTGGTTCACAGTGGCAGCCAACGAGCGCTACGGCCGCCGCTTGTCGGTTTTCCTGGCTCCCGACTGATCAGATATTTGGGTCAAGCATGTTGCTTTTCCTTCTCTTGCATTTGATTTGCCTGGACAGTACAGCAGAAAAGCAGACCGATTAGTATGGGAAATACCGAACACGTCGAGAGGGCTATTTTTGCCTTGTAAGCAGTCGAGCAGCACAGCCAAGGACTACCGGGGGGGCCGATGACTATTTCTTTTGACCCTCGTGACTTGGTTGTTGGCAAACCGATTGGCTCGCCTCACGTACGTAGTTTGTTGGGAATTGGATGGCAATTCTTTTTCCTTCTCGTTTCTCCAAGGAGGAGCGCCGAAAGAAGGAAGAGCTCCACGGGCTCTCTCCTCACCACCTCCCTCTTCTTTGCAGGCCTGGGGCGAATACGGGGGCCGACAGCTGACTACGGGAGTTATTGAAAGTTTGCAGAGTCTCGTGACGGGTTCCCCGAATAATGCCCAACTGTTGATTAGAATGCGGCTGTTCAGCCCTGCCTGCCTCGCTCCACGCTGATATGTGGGCCATTTCGCTCGGTGCTTCATGTGCTTCGAATTGTCCGCGGCTGGTTATTGTATTGGTGCAGGCATATGACTGTGCGCTTGGCGGCGACCGAGCCTATTTCCAATATCCCGATGCGGTAACATAAACGAGGGAAAAAATTTCCCAGCGCCCACCTGGCTGGGTGAACTCGGCTCAACTCGGCTCAAAAGCCGCGAAAAGACGCTCTTACATTAATTTTGCCAGGGTCCGAGTCTGCAAGTCTGATCACAGCCCAGCTGCGACTCGTTTTCTCTGTGCCCCAAGCCCCTACATACATTTCCGACTTGCTAGTGTATGTGCGCAATGCAGATCGTCAGAGAACGCTGGTGGTATTCTTCCAAGACTGTGTATGCATGTCTCAATTCTGAAGTACCCAAGTGCGTGTGGAGAAGAAACATAACAAATGACGAGAAGGGCTATTTCCATTGCAGCTCTCTTGAATCATTGAATGCCCTGCCCTACCAAACCAAATAGTGCGTGCCTCCATCAGGCTTGCAGGGGACCCGACCGCCGCCGCCAGCTCTGGAAGTCCGGGGGATCGCGCATAAGATGCGACCCCTGTAAAGTCTGGGGTATTCGCGGGTGAGGGGGCCCAGTTTGCAGGCCATTGAAGCGCTGCAGGCAAGAGGAACCTCACATGGCCAGGGGTCCCAAAAGTCAAAACTCCGCGCGCCGCGGCTCCTCTCAGTGGACGGACAGGCAGCCAACCCGGACAGCCAGACAGTCGTTAGCTGTCCTGTCCTCTCCTGTGCTACGCTACATTTCTGATGAATCGCATTTGCATTGGAATGGCAAACCGGGGCAGCTCCGACCTATCATCCCGAGAAGAAACGCCCGTCTTTTCTCATGTGCAACCGTGTTCCTGTGTATATGCTTTTCCTAGCGACATAGTATTCGGATACATCCATCGTCCGTCAGGCTTTCGACATTTGGCCACGATCTGGCATTTGTCTCAAGTTGTGACAAGAACCACCCGCCAAGGGGGAATGATATGCTTTCCGGACACGACCAGTAACATCGGCTTCTTCTTCATGATTGGCGGCCCGTCTTCTTCGACACACAACATCTGTCATACCGACGACTCCTTGATCACACCGTGCTCGTGTGCCTGCTTCTAATCTACTTGCCATCTGCTGAGGTGTGCCGGGTACGTGTACTCATGCTGGTCAGCTAGCCTTGATACCACCCTCCTTGCATCCATCATCCAAAAGCCTTCACCGTCCTCCCGAATGGGTAATACCTACCATAGCTTGTGACCAGATTCTGGCCTTTCTCGCTAGATTCGTACTCGCCTTCCACCCGTCAGCCAACGTGGGCAAGAAGTCCCGCCAACGCCCTCACATTCGGAGCCATACTCTCTTCCACACTCGTTCAGACACCAGCCCTCCCATCGAATCACCTCTCTTGGCGCAGGGACCAAATAGACGACCTCTCACCTCCGCTCAGGAACCCTCCGTACCCCCGTACGTGCCAAATAAAGACCCCCAGCTCCGAGAGTTCACAGGCCCAAGACAGCTGGCCTGACTTGGTTGTGTCCTGGGGGCCTGTCTCTACCCCACACAAAGCGACTCCCCAGGTTTCTCTGCGCCTTCTAGGCCATTTTCTTTTCGAGCTTGACCTCGTGGGTTGTATCTCTGGCTTACATGTTCAGTCCTGCGACTCTGCTCGAGGCGCTTTAGACTTTACACACAAGTCTCATTGCCGTATCTTTCTCTACCTCATCCCAAGCCGAAAACACCTTGCCTTGTTCGTGACAAGTGTTGTTATCCAACACGACACTGCATCATCGCCTACGGCCGGGAAGACTCTGGTACTTACCCCGTTGGCGTTTTCTATACGGAAGCAAGAATCTCTCAGTTTTGGATCGTTCTCCTGAAGCTTGAGGGCTCCTTGGGAATGGGCTCAGTGCTCATATAGCACAAAGCCATCGCTCGTCCACGCTGTGTCTAAGGATTATATCTGGGTTCTCTACTTTACTCGATGGTCTACCAAGCGAGCGTGATCATAACATTTTCTTCACGTCGGCTACTCGGATCTCCTGTATATGAACAACACTCGATCACAAACATGAGCTGTCCTTAATCGTGCCAACAACCATGGTCATGGACATGGCTCGGCGCCAGCCGAGTTCAGACCACCACGATATATGGCTCTACCCATCCAGACAGAGCGGAGGCAGGGACGATGCAACGAGCGATTTGTACGATCGTCACTTGCCTCGCACGACTGTATGGCCCGGTTCGGAGCCCTCCATCGACAACGTCCTTTGTCAAAGAGGGACGCTGCCAACCGGGGACTCAAAGACACAAGACGATATGTCACCAGAGCTGGACGACATTTCTATCATACCGCTGGCTACTTGCTCAAGTTATTCATCAGTGCGCGAAGAACAATACGACATACCACCCAGCACTGGACATGGTCCCAAAGTCGAAGCTGTGCATGAGAATATCTCTGGATCATGTCCCATCGGCCAATTCCCGAGCTCTGAAAGAGTACTGCCGCTCAAACTTACAACGAAAGACTTCCAGCACAAGGGTCTAAACTCTTCATCAATCAACAAAAGGAGAAGATCATTTCATGACGTGGACGGACCTGGCACCAGCCACCTTTCCAGCAAGAAGCGCAGACTTCGACGTGAACTCATCACGTCAAGGCTGTCCCAGCCATTTTCATTACCGGCAACCCACATCCTGAACCGTGACACAGACGAGGATACTCCCGTGATCTCGAGATTTGTCAAGCTTGCTGCGCTTGGTGCCAAGAAGGCAGGACACCAGACCACACTGGTCCGCAAGGCAGCAATACTGAACCGAGTCAGACTAAATGTCAGGCAGGCGGCAGTGACACGAGGCCATGATCGGATCTGGAGGATGACTCGCTTGGCGGCCATGAGCCACGGCCTACAACTAGTCACCGACAGCACCGGCGCCATGTTTCCAGGTCGATCTGGTGAACAGGTTCCCGGACCGATAGTCCCCCGTGCGTGGCGGCCACATACCACCGCCTCTCATTCGAGTCTCCCGGAGGCAATGGTCACAAGACTTCCTTCTGAGCCGCCACAAGCTAGAATAGAGCCGCAGCCCATCGTGGTACCACCACCCACGTCCATCATGACGCCATTAGCAGGAGCAGACGAGGACGAAGCCTCGTTTCCGGACTCTGACCTCGACTTGAGATACGCCGACCCCAGCGACGACGATGCGGACGATGTATATGCGGACTTTGGCGTCTTGTTCGGCGGCGGGGCCGATGCATCTGAAGGCGGGGAGGAAGACGAACATTATTACGAGGAGTATCTTGACGAAGTCGATGGTATAATATGGTCTTCCTAGCATATTGCACGACCTAGCATGGGTTTGGTCTGGATAACAAAAAGCATTTAAAAAACGGCGGCATTAACATTACTGGAATCGGCGACATTATCAAGGGTCCGTGGTTATATACGCGACATCATAGTACAATTGCATATAAGAGTTGTTATATATTCTCTACGAAAAGGTGTTTACTATTGTTCATGGAAATAGTCTTATACCAAGTCCTTATGAACGTAGAGCTACCCATAGTCTACATGAACCAACTATGCTGTGCTTGTCTTTCAGAGTCTTGACTGGTAGAATAACACAACTAGCCAGGAGCGCATGGATTTCAGCAGAGAAGGAAACCTCGCAGTCGAGAAAGCCACTTGATCGACAGAGCTAGCCAGTCAGCTTGACCCCAAAGTTTCGAACATGTTCTGCAAATCGTCTCGAGCCGACGCAAGTACTTCAATCCCTTCAAGAATCAAGTACGCCTCGTCTATCACATTCCGAGAAGCGCAACCAGCTCACAAGTAGACAACCGATATACACGAATTCTATGGTCAGTAAGTGCTTAAGAAATTATTGCTCGCTTTCTGTATATTCTTGTCCGCTTCTCCGATAATATCAGAGCATATCTGCTTTGGTGGAGATTGATCGACTAGATTGGGTATCAAATAACGGTGGGCTGCATCCTGTGCTCGACTGCAGGTCAATCTCACCAGCTGGTGGTTGAGTAGTATGCCCGAAAGGCAGCATCGATTGAATGTATGCTCGCCAAGTTGGGAATAGATGGGATTTGCCTCCTGCTTCATGATCATCCAAGTGGTAACTTCCGAAAACCTTCTTGGGTAACAGGGCTCCCGGCGGTCTGCAAGAACAGAATATTCCAACCAATCTTGGCACGGCTAGTCGAGTCTATTGGGAAGATTCGAGCTTCTTCGCCCGGTCGAGCGCAATGTCGACCATGGCTCTGACCGCCTCCAGCTCTTCCTCCTTGAAGTCGCCGCGGTCAATCCTCTCCCTCATGTTCTCCATGACGACCGGCCTGCTCCTGCCGTTGACGAAGACGACGTATCGCAGGCCGGGGAACCTTGCCTCGTACTCGTCGTTGAGCGCCTTGAGCTTCTCGGCCTCCTCGGCGGCCCCGGAGTTGAGCGAGGCCTGCTCGGCCTGGCTCTGCGCGCTGTCGACCTTCTTCGCGCCCAGCCGGGGGTGCGACCCCAGGATGCCGTGCAGCTTCTGCCGGGCCGAGGGCTCGTCCGACCGCGCGAGCTGGTGCAGGAGAGCCCCCATGTGCTGTATGAGAGAGGGGTACGAGTCCAGAGCGAGGCCCGAGCCGGCGGGCGGCGCCTGGTCGGCGGAGGCGCCCGGGTCGGTGGGCCCCCGTTTCGATTTCAGCACTGGGAGAGCGAGTGTGTGCAGCTCGGTCGACGGTTCGAAGAGCAGGTCGATGGCCTGGATCTGCGTCTTGATGGACGCGCTCGGCAGCTCAGAGATGGGCGGGAGCGTGGTCATTTTGGCGCGGGCAGCGGGAGGCGGAGCAGAGGCGGAAGAAGAAGAAGAAGAAGAAGAGGTCGGCACGCCGGTTCTGGAGATGCGCTCTTGGAGGGGCACGCGGGGAGGTCGTTCAATGTTCACTGGGTGCTTGGAAGTGAGGGAGAGGCCGAGGTCATTATGGTTCTTTATATTGATCTTGAACTGCAAAGGAGTGAACTGAGGCATTATCGGGGGACCTCTGTAGCGAGGGTGAGCATCAAGACCGGGCAGTCTGGCTGGCGGCGAGCTGCGAAGTCGGGCTTGCGATGCAGTCGCCGTAGGCATGTGCCGACGACAACACCATGGAGAGAGACCCCAGGTGCCAGTCACCCACCAGGCGTCAGTCCATACCACTGAATTGTGAAATGGGTGTCGGGCTCCCGCTCAGGTCCCCGCGCTAAACAGATAAGATAGCAGTCGCGCGGTGAGGTCTCCTCTAGCGCGTGGAGCACTGGAGTGCGGCTGCTAGCGCCCAGGCTTGCCAAGGCCCAAGGCAGGCTCAAGCTGTTCGCCCGTGACAGTGTTTTCGTCTGGCGGCTCACTGTCAAGGCTGCAGCTCTAGGTCAGGTAGTTCAGCAAATTTCCTGGGTTTCAAGCTTCGATGCGCCAGAAGTAATCCCACGCCCACGCATCGAATCTTCATCATGTTGTGCGCATGTAAGTACTCATTGATGCTATGAATATCTCCTAGACTCTAATTGACGCGATTGTAGTGTCTGGCGAAGCTCCTCAGGAGCCTGTCGTCTCGAAGCTTTCAGGTACGCCCCCCCAAGCACGGCATATTGATGAGATGGAAGCTTACCAGCCTGACAGGTAATGTCTTCGAGAAGCGACTGATCGAGAAGTACGTTGAGGAGAATGGAAAGGACCCCGTGACCGGCCAGGACCTCACCCTGGATGACCTGTTGCCCGTCAAGACTGCGCGCGTCGTCCGCCCCCGACCCCCGACGCTCACCTCCATACCCGCCCTTCTATCAACTTTCCAGAACGAGTGGGACGCGCTGGCATTAGAGACGTTCAACATCCGAGAGCAATTGACGCGAACGAGAGAGGAGCTCGCCACTGCTTTGTACCAACACGACGCCGCCGTCAGAGTCATCGCCCGATTGACACAAGAGCGAGACGAGGCACGCGATGCCCTGTCAAAGGTCACCGTCTCTGGTGCGGCTGCCAGCAATGGTGATGCTATGGCCGTCGACGCCGAGGCTCTGCCAGCTGAGTTGGTGGCCAAGGTGGAGGAGACCCAGGCCAAGCTGTCCAAGAGTCGCAAGAGGCGCCCCGTACCCGAAGGCTGGGCCACCGCCGAGGATGTCTCGTCATTCGGCGTCACGACCGAGAACTCGTCGGAAATCGAGCAACCCACAACGCTGTCGGTGGAAGAAGACTACGCTGCCATCGGAGGCCCGAGCGGCAACGTGGCCATCTACTCGATCGAGGCAGACAAGGTGGAAAGATCACTACCGGTCGGCGAGCCCGTGACGGATTCCATCTGGAAGGACTCGAGAGTCGTGTTTGCGACAGCAAAGGGCTCCGTCAAGGTGTACGAGAGTGGAAATGAAGTGGCGGCATTCTCTGACCATGCTGGCCCTGCTACCGGCCTGGCAATGCACCCTTCAGGCGAGATCCTGGCGTCCGTCGGAGCAGACAAGAGCTTTGTCTTCTACGATTTGGTGGGCCTGAAGCGGGCAACTCGCGTCTTCAGCAACTCATGTAGGTTTCCAGAATTGTGTTCTGATCATGTCAAATTGCTAACACCATGTTCTTAGCACTTACCACATGTGCCTTCCACCCCGATGGCCACCTCTTTGCTGTGGGCACTGCCACTGGAGACATCACATTTTTCATGACTGCTACCGGCGAGCAGGCGACTTCCTTCTCTCTAGGTGCGCCCGTACAAAGCATTGTCTTTTCCGAGAACGGTTTCTGGTTCGCCGCCACTGCCAAGGGCCAAACAACAGTCACAATTTTCGACATTCGGAAAGAAGGAGATGCGGCCAAGGCCAAGGTGTTGGACGTTGGCGGTACTGTGCTGGACCTGGCGTGGGATTACAGCCAGCAGTTCCTGGCCACCGCCGGCCCTACTGGTGTCACAGTGCAGCAATATGCCAAGAGCAGCAAGAAGTGGACGGAGCTGGCCAGGAAAGACTTCCCTGCCACACAGGTGGCATGGGGCAAGGACGCGAGACAGCTGATTGCCGTCGGACAAGATGGCCGCATCGGCGTTTTGACGCCCACGGAGTAATCGAATTCTTCGGACAGGCATTCACGGAAGAGGGTTGTATAATAAGCCAGAACACCAGATGGATTCATCTTGCCCAAAAGTTTGATCAAAATGGGAATGTGTAAAATGGGACATGAGCCTGGGACCACGTTGGTGACATGTACACTATAACCAGTAGTGAGTGGGTATTGAATGCACTCCATCCAGGACGGAGTACTCGTATAGCGGATCAGATGAAAAGAGTCCGATTTTGGTATGGTTTTGTTTACGCGCATATTGATATATTCCATTTTTTCCAAGCGAGAATGAATACTGTGTAGGGTTCGAGCAATCGTGATGCCGTGATTGTGCACATACAAACCTCCACATGCAAAGATATCTGGCAGGTACATACCTTGTACTTCTGTAGGTTAGCTGAGAGAGGATGTGCATGAAGGGCTGGGTCAAAGTGCAAGCAGGACTGGAAGCATTGAATACTGTTTAATCATGATGTGTTTCTACTTCCAAAATGTGGTAAGCTCGAGGTAATGATATATGAAACCCGAAGTCTTGTTTAGGCACCGGAAAGATTCGTACCTGACCGACATGAAGGTATGCAGATGAAGCTGGAGAGCTCGACCATCCCACCAACCCACGTCGCAACAGAGGTAGGCAGCACGGCGGCGCGACCTTGCACGAAAAGCAACCAGATGCGCGCAGAGCTTACCAAATGCTGCCGTTTGTACCTCGTACACCCGGGCGGCAAAAGATTGACTGCTCCTCGCACCTTCTCCCTCGCGTCAATCCGTGAACAACAAAAATTTCACAAGAGGCGAGGAAGTGAGAGGAACAACCTCTCAATGCACGCTGTCTTTTTCTGCCGCCGTCGCCAACAGCAGCCCAGCCGCATCTCCTCACCCCGATTCCACTGTCTACACATCAATGCACCACCTGCTTGACACTCTACACCTTGCCAGCCCACCAATCTGTCGGAGTTCTATTTACGATTCCGACCACCACCACTGGACGCAGCACCACAGCGGAAGGCAAGACGCCAATGCGTGAGATCACAAGGAAATGCCACGCCGGTTACCGAGTAAGTGTGCTGTTGCTTCTTGACTCCTCTTCATTTTAGCAGCATTTGCATTTCCTGGAGCCATGTCTCGTCTTTTCTTTCCACGGCGGGCATTGGCGCTTTCGTGGACCGGGTCCTGCTTACCTAGTACTCGCCGAGCGCACTTGGTGGGCGCGCCCGCATCGGCGCCCTTGCAGTCTTGATGAACAACCCAACATGATGACGAAAACCAAGATGGAAAAATATGACATGAAAAACCAAAGAGTCACCCGCAGTCTCTTGTTTGCCTCTGAACATGTTTCCCTCAGTTGCTGACTAGACTAGCGATTGTAGGACACCTGACTGTGAATACATATCTCCACGCTTATTAGGACTTTGCCGCCGCACGGTCTAGCTGCGACATTACGTTATGGACGGTTATCTCGACAGAGGCCCCTCGTCCGCTGCCCTTGATTCCGACCTCGATTCTCTGGCCGACGGCGACTCGAATCACGACTCTGACAGTGGCGCCTACCAAGAAACACTGATCAGCATTCCTGACAGCACCTTGAGTGACGAAGAGTCCGAAGGCGGCCTATTTGTCGAGCAGGACCCGAGCGAGCGCAGCGCCTCGCCTGCTTCCATCATCACCCTATCTTCACAGCAATCCTCGAGATCATCCTCGGAACCTGTTTCAGATCAAGGATTCTTCGGCAACCGCCCAGACTTGCGCGACCTGCAGGCCCGGCTGGCACAGGCGCTGGAGGAGGCACACGGTGACAACAGTAGTGACAGTGGCGATAGCCAAGGAACTGAAGACCAGGACCCGGACGCTTCGCCGCACTCGCACTTCAACGAGCACAGACATCCATTTCTTTTTGACAACCTACACGAGCACTCGGACCTGTCCGATCAAGAAGACCACGGCTTGGACGAAGACGCAGTTGGACCCGCTCTGAGAGACCTCGTGGACTTTGGGCGCTACTGGGACGTGAACGAGATTGATGACGAGCACGAGGTAGACGCAGAGATTTTCAGAGCCCTTATTGACAACGCGCCCGTGGATCGTATCCACGCGCCGCACCCTCGATTAGCCTCGATGCCACCGGGCAGACCTTTAGCAAACGACCACGCTGTCGACCCTCTGGATGCATATGCCCGTCGGAATAGGGCAAGTGCAACGCCCAGCGAACAGGAAGAACTAGATGTAGATATGGCGGATATATTATTCGAAGTCGAGTTCGGCCGCCGCCAAGGTGCGGCTGCAAGAGCAGGCCAGAATGCGCGGGGTCGCGCATCCCATAACGAAGGGCAGAGGGCACAGCATCAAGTGATCGACTTGACGCTCGAAGACGATGAGGTGGAAGTCGTCAGCGAATCTCAAAATGCTAGACGACAACAATCGCAGCGCAGGGACAATGCCCCCCGTTTGAATCGAAGTGATGGCAGCTACGTGGGGGACCGAAATGTCAGAGGCAACAATCAAGATGTCATTTTGCTTAGCTCGGATGATGACAGTGAGCACGATGACAATGAGGTCGCTGTTCATCGGGTCCGCCGCTCCCGCCGCGCAGCTGATCCAAATTCCAACCACCAGCCTCCAAATCAAAACAGGCCACACCTTCAACACCACAACATTCGAATTCCGCCCATAATTCCTCCCGTCCGACCACTTCCTCGTCACCAAGACCGTCCCATCATGGAACCCATCATGGCTGGAAATGGCGGATATCCACTTCATCGTCAGCTGCCTAACAATATGCGACAGATGCTGTTCGCCATGGCAAGAGGGGGCAACGAGCAAGGTCTACAAGGCCTGGAAGGTCTAAACCACATTGACCTGGATTACCAGCATAACCCTTTCGCCCAATTTCAGCAGCCGGCCCCTCCGGCCTTTGGTCCCCAAAAGCCTCAGCATGAGCCTCCGCCGAAGCCCAGAGATGGCTTCACTCGCGACCTAGAGGAGGAGCAAGTGATTATTTGTCCCAGCTGTGACGAGGAGCTTGCATATGACCCCACTGTCGAGGACGAGAACGGACCCCCCACCAAGCGAGTAAGAAGCAGGAAGGACCAGGCCGAGCATTATTTCTGGGCGGTCAAGGAATGTGGTCACGTAAGTTGAACTATTCTTTTCTCTCCGGGGAATCCACGATTGATGACATGACTTACTAACTCGTTCTTTCTCAGGTCTTTTGCAAGAAATGCTACGACAACCGCAAGCCGACTACAAAGAGTAAGGTCAAGGCTGGCTTCAGGCCCTGCGCCCAAAACTCCAAGAAGCTCATCTGCGCCGTTGACGGCTGCAATTCGGATGTTGCCCCTAAGGGGGCTTGGATTGGACTATTCTTAGCTTGAGCCAGCTGCTCGTCCATTGTGCCACCTTTCTGTATCCTCCCGAATCTACGGATTGGAGGGCAGAGATACATGTCTCATACGACTTTATGATACATACCCCTTCTGCATTCCTAGGCGTTGGTACTGGCACATACATATACACACAGGGGGTAGATGATTATTCTGCATGGCACCAGAGTGGTGGCCTTTGAGCAGACACGGGGAGTTTCGGAATCTGGCAGACCCATACTGCATTGCAATGGCGTTTTTTTAGGGCAGACATCAAGAGAAGGTTAAATGCAGGCCCCTACTTGTGTAAAATAGAAGGCACAGGGTAGTAAGCGAACGTGTTTCAGCCGATCGTTGTGCTTAGAGATGGCGTTTGTCCACCCAAGATCCGAGTGCTCTCAGACACTGCGAAATATTGGTTTCGGTGGTGCTGTACTCTGTGCTGCAGTTTCTGTGACAATGTGCTCATTGTGTTCGCAGTCATTGTCATTTTATTGTTATTTTACTTCATTCAAAGCTGTTGGAAGAATCTCGGACTGCGCAGGTATCCTTGACACTGATATTGTTGGTGTTGCAGTTATAGTGAGACTGGCGTGGTTTGCTCGATGGAGCACTATATCTTGATTGTTGTTTGGGCAATCTGACTGCGAGCTAGCATACAGGTGCGTTGCGCTTTGAGATGGAAATCTACCTGATATGCAAAGGCTGATTCCATGACGCATTCGCGCTCTTTCTCTTTCTATAAATATGATGAGCCCGTTTTCATGCTTACCCTGCCAGAACTCAAGTCTTGCACCCATGCGAACGAGGCCCTGTGATGATCAATGCATATATGATCTGTTTATGGCATTTGGAAATAGGAAAATTCCTGTTTGCCACAGAGCAATGCGCAGTTCATTCTAGTGGTCAAACCATGATGAAATAAAGTACCACAGAACCTTTTGTTATAGGTCTCACAGAAGTTAACAATGAGAGTGGCAAAAGATAGGCAAAAATAGAAAAAAGGAATCATTTAGCACCACTCCGTTTCGATCGGAGGTCCTCCGGGTTATGAGCCCGGCGCGCTTCCGCTGCGCCATGGTGCTTTGTTGATTGGTAGCTGGGGTGTTATGTACAGTTATGATGTTTGGTTTTGAACCGAGGTATTGCCGGCCCAACCATCACTCCCCGGCGCCACACTGCATTTATCACCCAGTCTACCTACTTCGCCCGCGATTTGTTAAATCTTGTGAACAAGTAAATAAAAAGTTTATTCCTTTATCACTCTTGCCATATGGTGTAAATTGACCATTTGATGAAATAAGAATAACGAAAAAAAATCAAAAAAATCATGGCAACGCCGAAAACTCAAATCCGGTAAGCCGCAGCAGCGCCCCGGCGGAATTTTGGCTGAGTATAAGCCTTAAGGTATAAGTGAGCAAAATGCGACATGATCCGGTTACTCTCAGCAAAGCCGGTGAGCTCAACTTTGGAAATAATATTTACCAACCTAAAAGACTTACGAATATGGCACCGATCGGTCATGACACCGAAGCTTGCTCTAATTTCGACCGCACGTATTGGGTTTTGCGCTGCAAGTTACGGCGCGATACTGCCTTGGCGTGACATGAACGCCATCGGCTTGCACATTTTTGGCCGGAAAGAAGGTGAACATATATAAACCAGGCCATCTGCCGAGGGCTGTTCCTCTTCCAATAAATTCTGGAGACTTCATTCTGATCTATTCGAGAAACCTGCCTTCTTCCATACGTTCCAGATTCGTGTACCAAACTCCCAAACTCCCAAACTCCAACCCTCGACGTATACGACGATTCGACATCTAAAATGAGTCCCGAGAACTTCTTCTCCTCAGTAATCTGGCAGCGCTCGACCATACCACCCTTCTCTGTGGGCGATGCTGCGAATTCCGCACCCCCTTCTCTCCACACCATGTTTGAAGATCCGGTGCATGGAGAGAACGAAGGCGAGCAGCATGTTGGAGAGGGATACCAGGAAACCGACAGCGGGTATATCAGCGATTCATCCACTGGACGGCTCTCCACCGGTGAGCTTATTGCTCCAGGAGGCCAACTTGCTAGGGCCATATTCTTTTGGATAATGGAGCGAGACCAGCTGCGTGGACTGCGGCAACACATCGGGACACACGTCTGGCTCGGCAGGACGACAAACTTCTGGCGGAGCGAGATCAAGTTCGACACAGTGATCAAGCCGCTCATCGTACAGGCCAACAATGCTCATATGCTCTTGGTCGATTTCCGAACGTCACCCTACTGCCCCCCTGTCGCGCGCATCGAGGTCTTTGAGGAGATCGGGTCCGTAGAGCTCAGCACCAAGGACGAGGAAAAGCTCGTAGCTAGCATTCAAGCCGCCACTAAAGTTCTCCGCGACGTGATGCAGGACTTCAATCAAGGGCAATACAAGAAGTTGGAGAAAGAGGCGCCCGCGCGACTGCTGGAATTCAAGGAGCGAAAGTTGGAGCTCAGAGCCGCTCTCACTGATGTGGGCTTCGCCCCCCGGGAATCTACACCGCCGCCTATTTCGGAAGCCGAGATGATGGTCACCGCGGTCGGTGTCAGCCAAGCAGCTAAAAAGAGCCGACTTGAAAGATTGCCACCCCGGCTGCAGAGGCTGTGGACCAAGTCAGACAAGGAAGAAGATGTGAGGCCAAAGGTTTTGCCGATGCTCGCGTCAAAGGTTCGGTCAGCCTATGCCAGGAGCCGAGGTGGCGGCAACTCGCGGCAGACCCAGGTCCAAGATGCCGACCCCAATGACTCTGCTGCGGCAGTCATGGACTCACCGAGAGGCGGTCGAACGGTGGAACTGAATGAGCACGGTGAAGAGTTCCTCCCGGTACCTAATTCGGCAGAGGGTTACCGCTCGTCAAGGAGGCGACGAGTTGGTGCGAGCTATACTGGTCCTATATTGTAAACGGCGAGCGTCACTCCTGAGTGCTTGTTGGCAACAGGAGACTTTGGTGTTGAAGAAATGGCCTTGTTCATGATTAGATGAACAATCATTTTGCATTGTCATAGCGGAAAAAGCGAGTTTGGTTGACCCTGATTTCTGATCTGATATAAATGGAAGGTCTATTTGTTTTGGCTCTTCAAATATTTCGCCCATGACTCTTCAGACTGATGGTTCAACAGTAGCCATTGGAATGGGGAAGAGTTTGCAGGGGTGCATATAAGCTTATTTATAAGGCTCGTTCAGATACCATCACCGCCAATCATAAGCTTACATCTCGACATCTGCAACCAATGCGTACTCGGAGTCTAAGAGAGATTTGCATGATCACGATTTCACCTAAGAGTTATGGTACTACTAAATCAAAGCGGTCGAACAATGTGTATCTGGCCTTTTTACGGATTGTCTAATCCTTTGTGTGTATACGGCACCTTGTCATGGATCACCAAGAGCATACCGCCACAAGCGAGTGCTACGAAACCTGCCGATATCGTAGTGAAGGCGCCGATGCCTATCTTTTCGACTGCCGGAAGAACAACTGCGCTTCCTGCAGCGCCGAAAATGTAGCGCATGAGGTAATTGGCGGCCGTTACTTCCGCGGCTCGGGACGGCATGACGTCTAGCAAAGTCAGCGAGAATGATATCGACGCGAAGAGAATGACATGAAAGACGCACCAAGGCAGTATGTGTTTACGGAAGGAAACACCATCAGCTGACAGAAGCCCTGCGCGAACATGACAATGACAATCACGGGGATGCCTCCCTTGTCGTATTCCACTACAATGGCCGAGGTCAGCAATTGCCATGTCGAAGAGAACCATTCTCCATCCAAACAATACAACATCTTATAGGGAGAAGAAAGAGACTTACGACACCATCCATAGATGAGCATGCAGACGGGAATCCCAACTCCCATCCATGGGGCAGCACTGCGCATTCTGTCTTCGGGTTTGCGATGACCATTCCGCTTGCGAACCCACTTCTTGACGACTATATCAGCCCATCGACCACCAAAGAATGTGCCGAGCAGATATCCACATCCTGGTGCCAAGTAGAATAAGCCGGACTGCAAAGGTGTCGTCAGACCCAACCGCGGGTTGATGACATATACAATCGGCACAAGAAACGAGTACATATTCCAGACGAGCGACGATGACGCGAGGGAAACCAGGAATATGTTCAGGGAGCGGAACAGGGACAGTAGTTTGAGCGGATTGAGACTTCGGACGGTCTCTCGCAGCCGATCATCCTTGGGGATGGAATCCCACCGCTTGCGGTGTATGGTCTCGGGAATGAGGAAAATGGCGAGAAGGCTGCCGAGCCCGCTCAAAGCGACTTGCAACCAATAGATGTTCCTCCAGCTGACATACGTCACAATTGCACCTCCAAGGAGCGGACCTGTCGTGTGTCAGTCTAAACATGCCTCAATTATATGATAATTACTCGCTTACCAAGTGCAGGTCCGATAAGGACACCGCTGGAGAACCAACCCATGGCGGTGCCTCTTTCAGTCTGATATGGATTGTTAACACCAAGTCAAGGATGCGGGTAGCCAGATGAACACTAACCGGCTTGTAAAGATCTCCAATACATCCAGGTCCGCTAACCAAGAGTCCCGTTCCGCCAAAGCCACTGAGAGTACGGAAGACAAAGAAGGCGGCGAGATTTGGCGAGAGTGCCGTGCCGATCGAAAAGGCGAAGAAGGAGATAATACTGCTGAGCAATACGATCCGTCGTCCACCGAGTGTGCTCAAGCTCCCCCAGAGAAAGGCCGAAATGCCCATGGCAGCGGTGTAGAGGCCATTGCTGATGTTGATGACAGAGCCCGTAGTATTGAAGGCCGCGGCGATCTCTGGCACGGCTGTCAAGCTGCCCGTTGAGGAAATGGGCGAGAGAATGGCGCAGAACGACAGGATGGCCACAAACGCAGTTTTCCTCCGCCTCGAATAACGATCGAAAATTGCCTCATCGCCAGCCACCACTTGAATACGGCCCAAAGAAGAGGATTCTTCTCCTTCCCCGGGATTAACACGACTTTCAACCGGGACTAACTCCGGAAATAATGAACCGCCAGTAGACTTTTCCGGAGGGCAGTTTGCCTCGAGTTGCTTCTCGTCGCTGGCCGTCATAATTGTCGGTCTGTTGCAGCATGCCCATCCATCTTGACCCGAGAGAGAGAGAAGGAACAAAAAGGGGAAGAGAAAAAGTGAAAACTTTCACATTGATCTACAGAGGCTATACAGAGCAAGCACCGATGCCGGCAATTACACGGATTGGGCACAGACTCCTCGGATCCTCCTATCGCCTGCTTCCAACGGGTGCAAGCTGCCATCTTAAAAGATCTCCACCATTCGGCTGCTTTTCCGATCACAGCTTCTCCGCATTTTTAGCGGCCCGAAGCCGCGTGCTGAAACTGGTGCGACGGAGACCAGAAGGATAAAAGAAGGAGTAATAAGAAAAAGGTGGGAGGAGCAAAAAATAAAGGAAAATTCTCCGAACTTGGAAGCACTAGGGTCAAGGGACTCAAGGGACTCAAGGCACGCAAACACCAAAAAGAAACATTGCACTAGCCGCGAATCGAACGCGGGGCCCATCGATGGCAACGATGGATTTTACCACTAAACCACTAGTGCTTGTATGTCTGGTTTTTTATAATGGACTATATTTTTTTGACAGCCGCTCCAGTGAGGATCCACACTCGCTTTCGGGAAGTACTTGACTCAACAAGTGTTTTCCAAGCCTCGGGTTCAAATCCGTGTCTGAGCATGTCTTGATACATGCTTTCATGGATACGCGGAGTAAATCATGCTAAGGGGGATGTTTATTCTTTCCCCAATGGACTTTCGTGGAATTGGCAAGAGCCCAGACACGGGACAGACATTATTATTTTACATGCCAAGATCCGCAGCTCTGATATTGCATTCCGTACTGATCAGTAGGTAAGCTAGGGATAATCGCGTCTTCATTCCTGTATGGGAACGCCCGTATGGACTACTGTGCTATGTGTGTCATGGCAATTTCGCGTCCAGATATGCAAATATTACTAACGACTAAGATCATACTCTACGCCGACAATCCAAACCCTTTGACTGTCTACTACTGATCTGGTTATATAACTGCCCCATTCGCATATATATATGCGCCATTGCTGATAGTTCGGCCGTTTGATCGCACATAATTCATACCAAAGGGGAACAATGCGTTCTACACCAGCTTGGCTCGCCGTGCTGCTTCTCCTCCACGGAGGAGGAGCTCAAGCGAATCACTGTAGCAGGAAAAGTGCGCTTTCATCGTTGCTGTCATCACGGCCAACGAGCACTGGAGGATCATCTGTGCCTATTTCAGAGCAAAGCACCATGACCACTAATTCAGCGCCAACATCAGCCCAATCCAGTCCAACTGCTCCCTTTGGAAACTCGACCATCAGCAGCACTGCAACTGATCTTGTCAGCATCACTTCCAGTAGCGATGCCAGTACCATTTCGTCTCAGTCATTCACGATATCTCCAGAGCTCGTTAGTACCACTGAAAGCAGCTCGTCGTCGGATTTATCAACAAGTGTCTCGACTACGCAGACCTCGTCAGCAGATGACAGCGTCGGGACAATCAGTTCTTCTGCCAGTACAGACAGTGCTACCGCACCGACTACGATTAGCTCTATAGAATCAAGTACCAGCGAGACTTCCGACATCACCTCTTCTCCTACCACAGGCAGCATCTCTAGCGCGACCACAGCTAGTTCTACAGAGTCGAATACCGACGATGCTGTAGTCGCTAGTACTTCTTCCGATGCAAGTAGCATTCCTAGCTCGACTGAAAGCAGTTCAACAGAGTCCAATACTGGGGATGCGACAGTAACCAGTACTTCTCTTGAAGCAGACAGCATCTTCAGTTCGACTACAGCCAGCTCCTCGGAGTCTATCACCACAGACAGCGTCTCCAGCCTGATTGAGGCTAGCTCTACAGAGTCTATCATCGACGATACTGCAGCAACTAGTACATCTACCGACACAAGTAGCATCTCCAGCTCAACTGAAACCATTTCTACAGAGTCGAGTGCCGGGGATGCTGCATCAACCATAACTTCTGCCGATACAATTAGCATCTCCAGTTTGACGGATACCGCCAGCTCCTCGGAGTCTGTCAACACAGAAAGCATGTCTGAATCGACTGTAGTCAGTTCTGCCGAGGCCAGCACCACCGAGTCTTCAGCTATTTCGATTGATAGTGCGGCCAGCATCACTAGTTCGACGACACTTGCTTCAACTTCTAGTACCGGACCCGCCCCGACTCAGACTCTCATCCTCAGGGCAGCCAGGGTGGCCGCCGCACCACCCCGTGGGAAGCGCCAGCTTGACATCATCGGAGGCTTTATCAACCTTGATGGAGTTCCAAGCGCAGACTGTAATGCTGCGGCTCCTCTTGTATTGCAAGGCGGACAGCTCTTCACAATGAATGGGTTGCCTTTCGGAATTAATCCTAGCGCATCTGGATACTTCCCCTTTAGTGCGTCACAGGCCAGGTTGATCAGTACATCGTTCTCGATATCCGATGCTGGCGTCGTACAATGGCAGAACGCGTATTTCCCCTCCGACGTGGCAAGCTTTTGTCAGATCACGAGCGTCGACGGGCTGACTAGCGGGGGAGTTGTCGCGTACTGGAATGGCATTCCACCTAATTGCGTCCAAGTCTCTATCACCGCGTATCGGCGTGAGTAACCCTGCCGTTGACTTTGTGTTACATGTGTCTAATAGGGTTTGCAGAGGAACAATGCCAGAGCGACGGCACCATCAGTTCGGGCACGCCCATGTCGACGGCCACTTCCACATCTACTGATGCCGCTATGAGTGCCGAACCATCTTAGGAGGCCGCGACGAGTACCGTCATCATCAGTTCGACGTTCCGAAGATCATCTCCAACAGGTACTACCGGCCCAGCACCAGCACAGTCCACGGGCCCAGTCTACGTTTATTGACGGAGGCGACTATGACGGAAAACGACTTGTACAGGACCCGTCCACCTCGCACACCTTGCGCACTTAGCTACTGGGAGGTAGGGACCCTTTCTGCTCTACGGCAACGGCTTCCTGTACGACGGGACCTGACGCGTCGAAACGTTGCGTGACGGGATGGGACAGGCTCAGACGATTTTTCTGCATGAGACCGAGTCCGTGTACGTCAGTGTTTCATGTGACCCCGTTACGGCGATGAGGTGAAAATGCAGTTTACCTAATGTAGGTATCTATATCTGATTGTACGGTCTTTCAACGCGTGGAGTCTTACCTAGTATACCCTATCAGTTTGGCTGACCGCGATGATTTTCTATAATTTCCCCTCCGTCATCTAAATGAATATCACGTGCCACCAACTCTGGTATGAGATCCACGTTTTCCTGCGGACCTGTTCGTTCGTAAAGACTATCGTTGGGACTAAGCGATTGGGACCCGTCTTGACCCTTGTCCAGGCATACTAAGCCATAGGTTGATCAAAAGATGAGACCAGCTTTTCTAAACATCTCGAAACTCTCCAGCCAGCCTAGTATAGGATCACTGTCGCCTTCAAACCCGGTGTCCCTGAGCCTCTTGATGCTCATCTGCCGGTCAAACGTCAACCAATAGCCCACGCTATCGAGCTGTCGGCTACCAGCACCGACACCTCCACTGGCAGCCTTTTGAAGCCCCGACTGGACAAAGACGTCCTTGTATTTGGACACATACTCTCCAGGCGTCAGGACGGAGGAGCTCTGAGAAACCTGGCCAACCTTTAGAGTGTTGTTATCGGCTTCTGAAGAGTCCGCAGGCCCCGTGCCAACAAGGCCGAACCACTTGGCCAGCTGGGGCCAGATTTCACCATACTTGCACGGTGTCTCGCTATCGGCAATGTTGAACAGCCGACCGCCGCCGCACGTCTCGGGGTGCAACGAGGCATAGATCATGAAGCGCGCGATTGTCCTGGCGGCTGCCGGGGTGAACAATGACGTGGCGCTAGCCGAGTTGCCTGGGAAAGGTACCTCAACAGCATTGGAGGAAGCAGGCCCGTCGGAGGAGGGGCCAACACCGTGGTTGTGGGCATACAGAGAGAGGTACTGAGCCCAATGGAGTGCCAGGCTGAATTGTGAGCCGTTGGGAGTGAAACCGATCTTGATTGACGTCAGTCACAATGCTACGAACATGCACTTTTGGAGCTTACTATCGCGTCTGGGCAGACTTCGCACCACGTCCATTTCTTTCCTTGGCTCGCTGAGTTGAGGAGCTCGCGATACGAATTGTAGACCACGGTCTTGGCGTAGTCTGGTGGGAGGTGGTTCACCATATCCTCGGTCAAGGGAGGAGTGAAAGTGCCTCCCGGAACGTAGATACCATAGCCCTGCAGAATGGTCAACATATACTCGTAATAAGGAGCTCCTATTGTACTTACCCGGGTGCCACCGGGAAACGCCACAAACTTCAGATTCGGACTGAGTAGGCCGTGGGCGTCTATAACGTTCCGGAACATGTGCAAGTTGGTTGCAACCTCCTTTATGTCGTCGCCGCCAACTGCGTTGAACACTGTCGACAATCAGAATATACCCATACAGCGCTGCGCATAAATGAAATCATACCAAGGTAAAAGATATTTGTGACGCTCTCGATGTCTGGCACCGCACCTTTGAGCGATTCTGCCAAGGTTGATCCGTCGCCATCACGGAGATCGACACCCGAGACGAGCTGCAGATCAGGCCGTCCCGCCTGCTGCTCGGGCCAGAAGGTCTCGGAGGGATTGAGCGGGCGGTTGGTCACGGCCGTGACCTTGGAGAAAGCTCCGGGCCCGGGGTAGGAGCTCAGCAACTGGTTCACGACGGCCCAGCCAATCAGGCCAGATGCGCCGTAGACAATGGCATGCCCTGAAGGTTTGTCCATTTCGAAACGTCTTGGTTGGTGTTGCGAGTGTGTATGAGCAAGGCGCGTTTCTTTGGCTTGTCTCAAAGTGTGTTGGCAATTCTGGTAGCTCTTGATTTTGGGGAATGATTCGCGATCTATATAAAAAATAGATCTATAGCATCTTGATTATAGAAAGTGGATTTTCCGAATGTGGTGTGAATCGACGGACGATCTCCATGTCGTATCGACATCGAGGCAATGAAAGTTCAATCGGCACGCAAGGTCTAACCCAATTGGTGCCATTGGCGAGCTTTTGTGCTGGTCTCGGATCGAAGCTCGCATAGGACTCGGACTCGGACAGTCAGCAGAACATTCTGCTAGGTGTCACTCGCGTTGAGCTCGGATGGGAGTCTGCGCTGCGGGTTTCCAAGATAGCGCGAGCCCTACTGCGGTTTAGCTCTGTTTGCTTTTTTTGTTCGAGCCATTCTGAATAATTCTGAATCATTATGATTTAATTGGCCTTCAATAGAGCCTCAGGCTAGTCCGGCCACTCCCGATTTCAAGCGGTACCCTTTTGGATCGAAGAACTTTTACTGAACCAGAAGTTGTTGTTACCAAGGCGGCTATGCACAAACTTGAAATTTCTTACGGGAAGAGGAAGCTCTCAGTCCTATCTATCGCGATAGCCTAAAGCTACAATACTGGAGCACGTGTCAGGTGGTCTGCGCACATCATACTCGCCTTCATTGACACGCTTTTTGCCTGTAAAGTTCATTTTCACGTCTCTTTCGGTCACGACGGAGGCTTGTGAGGATCCCAAACCTTTCTTGTTGATATTACCGTTTCTATCTTTTATATAAGACAATTATACTCGTTATCCTTCTTTTGCTTCTATACCAAAACTCCTCCAAATCAAGACTACTTCGTTTCCGTTTGTACATAGACTTGTCGACGGCTGCATCCGTCTCAACACCCAATTTGATCACCGGGACAGTATTCTCACTGCCGTAGCTACTCCTGTCCTTTCTGGTGTCTTCTCCGTATTGACTTTTTCGGCGAGCCATCTTGGTGCGCAGCGTGCGGATCGGGTGGTGAAAGATGTTCTGGTCTCCATTCTCGGACTCCGAGTCGGACTCGAAGACGGATACAATGTGATCCACCTGGAGTGTCACCGACAAAAGGTCTTCCTTTCTTGGTGCACATGCCACGGGCGGAGGCGGGGAGCTGGCGCGCTTCTGTTGCTGTTGCTGTTGCCGAGATAATCTCCTCAGGTCCAAGAAGGACCTTGATGAGCCCAGTGGCAATGGCTTGCGCCTTTGTGGAACTGGAGGAGTTCGCGGTGCTTCCCATGTCTCGACCGATTTGGCGGAGATTGGGAGTGGTGTCGAGACTACCGGGACTTCGGCGACCAACGGTTTCGGTTTGATGTTAGGGCAAGACTTTCGTCTCCCGTCCAGGCGAGGTACTGGAGGTACCGATAGCCGTAAGTCAGAAGATGGCCTTGTTGCGCAAGTTTGAGTGTTCGCAATCAGTCCCGGGTCAGGCACGGAAGCGCGTTGTTTGGGGAACACTGAATATTGACTTGATTTTACACGTGCTTGAATTTCGTGGGTGCCATCATCGGCGCACTCCCTCATCGGCTGGGGCTCTTTGGGAGGCTCTTCGATTGTAGGTTTTGAGGGTATAGTTGTTGCGCTAGGTGCCGGGCAATCATGCTCTGATGTAAATGGCTCCGTCAAGGGATTGATATCTTGACCTATGTTGTTCCATTCGGCTTGGTGGACTCCGGAAAAGGATTCCCATATTTCCAAATGTTGACGGGCCTTATCGAGCTGCTGATTTCGACGCTCACGTACGTCGTTTGTCTTTGTCTGCTTGGAATCATCTTCCCAAGCTTCACTTGTCGCATGCTCTCGCGGAGGTGGCCTCGGATTGCCACTGTCGGGACCATGTGAATCTGGTAATCCAGGCAAGAGCTCCAAGAAGTCAAACTGCGGCGTGTCGACCTGAGGCGTAAAAGTTGAATATCGATGACTTTGGGAGACAAGAGACCTTAGATGTGCGACCTTGCCACCCGGCGCATCATGATCGATACTTGTATCCGGTGAGAACATCCTCGGGCACAACGGAGTCAAGTTCTACCCGATAGAAAGTCTTCTCAAGAGACTTACGTCAGATGATGAGTTGCAAGCAAATAAATGAGTTGAGGGAGAAGAATGTCTGGGTTCCACTTTTACCAAGTCTGAATCGCGTAACTATATAAAATAGCGCACACTGGCAAAAGACAGACTGGCCAGAGACGACTCTGGCAGAGCGCCGAGCTCATTTCGAGTCAGATATATAACTTCCACGTCAGGTTATGGTGGCTCTACTTCCTTAAAGCTGTGTCTCAAAGACTGCGATACGATTTGCAAGTCTTGATGGAGTGTCGAGTCCAGAACTCTGCATCCAGCGAGGCCACGTACTGTAAGGGGAAGTATACGTCTACTCCATCACCGTGGCTTAGCTATTGGGTTTCATCTTCATCCAAATTATGGATGAATTGGGAGGTGGCAACAGTACAGAGTTTGACATCTTTCAATCGAAGACGCCATATCAATTAAACAATTGAATTGACTGTCATCTGTAATTCAGCTGGGATCTTCGTTAATTGATGGGACCGAAACAAGTCTCATGATCTACAGGCCTCAGAAGCCACGCTGTCAACATCTTATACGAGCTGTTTAAAGTGCACTAAATTCAGGGGGTCTACAGGCCTGGCCATGATACCTGTTCAGTGTGCTATTCTTCGCCTGAATCAATGAAAAGGGGGCATGTGAACAAAGAAATTGGTGAAGAATTCGGAATTGATCGTTCAGAGCTACAATCAAGAGTTGTGCAGCGAGCGACCTGCGATTGAATCATTGGTACTAAATACTTCGGCGTGACAAACTCGTCGATAGTGATCGCCTTGCTTTTACTGATTGAAGGGCTATTTTCTCCACATATTCAATCCCAGATTTCAACTGCTATAGAGCTGCAAACGAGGTTCCTAGATCTAGCCGTATAATCGTTGAGACTTAGCTGTAAAGATTCTTGGCATGAACTTGGACCACGTCCGGCGAATGATACCTTCCTTCTCATCATTCCAACTCTTGTGCTGCTGATTGATATTCTCTGCTGCATTGAGGTTCATGACCATTCGCTCGACATCGGTAGCTTTGAAGCTTCTCTTGTGCCGCAGACTGTGCCTCCTCGGCCTCTTTGGCTTGCGGCGTGCACCGTTTTCACCGTCCGAGTCCCAATCGAACGCTGACGCGAAGTTTTGTACATTTGGAGGGGCGGACCGAGGCTGGTCCAAGGGACTCGAGACACTTCTTCTTGGTGAATGTTTGTGGTGCAACCAGTCCTTGATATTATAGGCCGACGTCGACGCTCGAGGGCCCGAAACGGAGGCAAGTTGTGGTGGGGCTTTCCTCAAGACTGCGCTTTTCGTCTTCCGGATTGGCTCCGTCGAGTCTCTCAGCTGACCCGTTGGTTTCGGCAATATGTTCATGAGAGATTTTCTTCTCCTTCGTTGTTGGTATTCTCGATCCTGTGGAAGGGTAGGTACAATATACGTGCTGATCAGGCTGACTGGAGGGTGCATTGATTCCACGTCATTCTGGCGAGATGCCTTGTTCGTGGGCGGCCTTGTCGTCTTGAGCCCCTCCGGTGTGGTGTGCGATTCCCGTGCGCCAGGAGGCATCGGCCATTTTGAAACAGACAGCAGAGATGATAATCGCTGGCCAGGGCTTCCCATGGGAGGTCTGTCTGCACCCGGCACCCAGAGGGTGTCCCATAAATCAACATCCGACGTGTCATAGTGATGTGAGTGATGAATCGATGCCTCGGAATGATAGGCATCTGGTTGAAACGCATTCCGGGCATCTTCTGGTGAGTTTTCGAAGACAGGTTGGTGCTCCTGATCGTGATCGAGATCAATATCATGCTCGATTAGTCTGGGATAAGAGAAATTGATCTTGTAATGCCGTCTTTTCTCCTTCTCCGCAAGTCTTGGACCAGTGTATTGGTCCATTGTTGGATGCAAAAGAGAAGTAGGAGGAATGGGAAGAGGTCCTTGTGCATGGAGAGAGCCCGTAGGTGCTGGACAGGCACAATGGTAAATAGCAAACAACCCGAAAATACCACCCAGAAGCAACATCCGAGCAACAGGGAGTATGTATCCATAAGGAGAAGCATCGCTGAAATTGCAGTCCAGGGATTCCCTGAATCATATCGCCGGCTGACGATAAGCCAATGTCTCTTGAAAATTAGCAAAGTTCATCTGATCCTCATCGTGAAGCACAAATATTTATCATCAAAAGTTCTTTAAATGAGCCAAAGTCATCTGTTGGAAAATTTGGCGCAGCTACTGAAGAGCCGTCCAAAATAAAGGGGCAAAGCTCATCGCAAGCTTGCCACGCGCACAATCAATCACGTGTCATGAAGACAAGGTCATGACCTGAACCCAATATCGTATATTCCCTTTGCAAGATGGATCAAAGTCGATCGCAAGAGTTGTACGTTGATGTGCAAACGACAGGTGTCAATAACGGTAAGTTCGTCGTCTGACATGTTGTCCTTAGGAGTGCCCTCCGTGGGGAAGGGGATTGAATCTGCGAATCTGCAGCTGCAGACTATAATGTCCACACGTACTTGTAATCGACCCGGCTACAGCCCGCGATACAACAAGCCTCTCATTGCAGGCAGGTATAACAGGAGCTTTACAGTTCAGATGGTACGAGATACTGCAAATTGCACATAGTCAAGCAACAGGCGACAGTCCCGTTGCCTTATATCTCAAGATTTGACATTGTTTCGCTGCTCCTACACGTGCTTCAATTACATCATGGTATACACGATCTGGGCGTTGGCCATGATACGATTCCATGATTCAGACTGGCAGGCGTGTTTGATTATCTTAACGGATAAAAGCATGCATACTGGCATCGAAGAGTGTGGTCTAGAACAAGAATTGACACATGAACGCAGGGTGGACCAATGTTTGGGTCGTTGGCCGGTAAAGCGATGAGGGTATACCCGAATTTTGGAGCAGTTCTTATTAAAAAGTGAGTAATCAATCTTATATGTTGCGGCTGCGTGGATTTGACTTTGCCAGGTCTTACTAGTTCCTTGATCCAATGCTGAACCGTTCGTCCCAACAAAGCTTAATTCGCCAGATGGGCGATCTGACAATGATTTGAGACAGATCGTAGGGCCCGTTACCGTTGGAGATGGTGAGATTTGACGTGAATTGAGAAACAACTCCAAATCTAAATTCAATGGCACCCGTCGAGGAGTTTAAACCGACAGCCGGTTGGTATCTTGTGTCTTCGATTTTGAGGCTCCGATCAACCGGACCGTCCATTTGGCCTGTCAATCTCGCGCGGATTGAATGACACGAGAACCGATGTTTTTAAGTTGTGTCACGGCAGATCAGTGGACAAGTGCGCATTTCAGAAAGAGCCTCATGGGCAGGGTATCAATTATCGAGTGCCTCACGCAGGATCCGCCACGCATATGCTCTTCTCCCTTCTTCCGCTTCAAACTGTGGTCTAAAGTCCTTCCAAAGCAGCTGCGGGTGGATCCAGTGGTAGCGACCGTTGCCAACGGGACTGCTAATCTTTCGTAGCACTTTGCGCATTCCCGAGATTTCGTAGAGAGCGGCAATCTGATCCTCGAGCCTATTTCGCTCTTCAGTGCATCGCTTCTGCCTCACAAAGGAGAGAATCAGAGCTGCCATGGCCACTGCCACGGGTGTCGCAAAAGACGTGCCACTGCAGGGCTTGAACCCGCCTCCGTGGGATAGTGGCTGGTGCACAGGAATGTCCTCGCCAATGACCATGAAATTCGTTGGGTCATGATCATTGGGCGGCGGAGTAAAGTCCGAGGCCTTTGTGCCTTCGCTGTTGCTCGAGTGGACCCCAATGACCAGATCCGGGTCTCGTGCTGGCCAGGCCATTCGCTTGAAATTGCCGTCGTTTGATGCAGCCGCGAACACAATGCAGTGGTTTCTCGCCTTCTTCAGGGCCCGCCTGACGTTCACATTGCTTTCGTCGAAGCCGAAAGACATGTTTATCAAATCTACACCTTGATCAATGGCCCAATCTATAGCCTATAGCCTCATGAGCAGCTTGATATGGAGGTTGATGACGAGGAAAAGAAAAAAGAAAACCATACCTGGGCAACAGTGGTTGGTTGCGGGTGCTGGGGCTCCCCTGAACCTGGTACACCAGTACATATTCGGGCAAGATAGACTTCAGATCGAGGTGCTAGTCGTAGAATGATACCGGCAACAGCTGTGCCATGGCCATCCAAGTCGACCGCATCGTCTTCTGCTCGGGCGTGATCACAGAAGTTCCTACGGGATTTTATTATGCAGTTTTGGTCATCAGACATAGGACCAAGCCCCGTGTCCAGGATTGCAATCTTAATGACGCCGTCTTTTTCATGGAGTTCGAAATCTCTTTCATACATTTCTTTGATGTTGTCGAAGGCTCGTGGTTCTGCCAACTTTGAACTGAAATTGATTTGGTCAGAGAAGGCAGGAACTTGGAAGACCCGGTCCAGAAACTCACTTATTAAACGAAAGGACAGAGTCGGAGGCCTGAGATGCGCTGGGAGCTTCCCTCTTGACCTTTTTGTTGGCAGAAGAAGGCGAAGCATCGTCCGACTCATCGTCCAAAACGACATATGACACACGTGGCTTATGTTTCGCTTTGGAGCTGGCGAGCAGCTTTCTAGCTCTCCGCCGCTGAAAAGGATCCAATATCTTGCCAGGAGATGAAATAAACTCATCTAGTGCCTGGATCGTCTTTTGATGTCGTCCCTTAGACGCGAGGTCGAAAACTGTACTCCCATCTTGCGTAGTGGCAAAGATGTTAGCACCGTTTTCTAATAGTGTTCTCACTGTTCTTTGACGTCCTTCCTTAGCAGCGACGAGTAGCGATGTTTGCTTTTCGAAGAGGGTGAGGCTGTCAGTGGCTGCTCTTCTCTGTAGTACTCTTTCGGCGATTTTTATCTCCGCTCCTTTTTCGGCGTGCTGGATTGCGCGCAATCCTCCAAATCGCATCCCCAGAAACTTAGAATCGCTTTTCGAGTCCATGATGTACTCAAGAGTCACGGATTTCTTATTCTTGACAGCCCATTCCAGGAGTGAAAGGTAGTTTAAAGCTCCCTCCGACCCGATATGCTTGCGGAGGACTGCGCAGCATTCAATATCTTTTGTTCGGCTTGACCATTTGTCAAAGATCGACTTGATTTCCTGTGTGACTTCCAAGTCTATCGTCCTCTCTGCCAACTCTCTGTGCTTACTGAAAGCGAGGAGAGCTAGCAAATGCATTGACCTGTTCAGTCGCATGGCATTCTTCACGCAGACGCGATTGATGATTGCGCTCATGTCAATCTCCCAACCATAAGCAACTAACAGATGCAGAGCATCGAGGGTGGGTTGTTGGACGGCGAACAACGCGCAGTCTAATGTATCTTGTTCCTTTTCCGCCAGAAGTCCATTTGTCGTTGGCTGTCTTTTGTAATTGCTTTCGTTTGGATCTGCACCAGCTTTAAGTAGCAGTGCTACGTGATGAAGACGATCCGATTTCATGGCATACCACATGCACGCAAGGCCTGAGAGAGACCGCGCATTCGCATTCGCACCCCAGTCCAGCAGGACCTTGATGGATTCACTCTGTCTCTCTCGCAATGCTTGCATCAGAGGAGTCAGACCTCCAAGTCTGGCCTCCAAAAGATGAATGTCTTGCGATAAGAGCCGAGTGATTTCGGCTTCGTCGCCTTGAGCCGAAGCCTCGTGTAGTTCTCCCACGCCATAACGTGGGACTTCGGAATCTAGCTCCATTGAAGCTGATGTCTTTCGAGCAAGGACGGGTCGCCGACTTAATGTCCACTCGACACGGGACACATGCGGCGATGAAGAGGGGGAATCTATCCAGCGGGAGCCCTAGTAGGGATGCACGCGAACTGGGACAGAAAGGCTATAGCTGAAAGGATACACGCCTTGATCTGAACGGGCCGCACAAGGCACCCGTCCAACGAATGGTGAATACCGAAGCAGCATACGAAGAATTATACATCGCGGCGCGTCAGAAAAGCGTGGCGGGGGGCGCGCGCGCGGGGTAAAGTCCATATCATCCAGCTCGGCGGCAAGACGAGCCTTGAACTCACGTGAACTGCAGAGTGTCGAAGTCGTTGGCCAATGAGACTCGATTACCAAATCCCTGTTGTTGGTCCGACGCAGGACGTTTACACTCGCTGTTGAATATTCAGATACGTCCAAGGGCGCACGCCTCTGGAGCATTTTGCACCCCAATAGAGATTGAGGCTTTGCTATATATGTCCTCGCTAGAGAGGCAACACCTCGACAATGCCGGATTTTGGAGCCGGTCGCATCGCCGGAAAAATGAAATGGCACGTGTACTGCGAGCCTCAAAAGCCAGGGACTCTAATGGCCCTGGGCAGCATCTTGACCACGCCGGATGACCTGGAGTCCTCACTCAACTTTGCCCACGGTTTGAAGCCGTTTCCATCGGATCAGATCTACGACCAGACCGCTGCAGTTCGGAGGGTGTTCAAATCCGAACTCACGAGTAGTCTCGAAGGTCGAATCAAGGCAGTACTCCCTGTCAACCCCTTCATCGGTGCTGGCGGTGGACCTGAGGGGCAATGGGCCAAGAGCAATGCCGTTACGGGGGAGGCTCTGGGAATATCTGCTCGTTCAGTCCTACCACAAGCCGTCAGAGACTACTTGGAGAGTCAACTGACACTACCGAGCGTCGAGCGATACATCAAAGAATGGGGGTTTCGAAAGTCTCTGTATGTCATTGTCGGAGTGGCCACTTGCAAGAAGCTGTCCATCAACGACACGAGCTCTACTCACAGGAGTGGTACGATTGATGGGGACGCGCAAATTGCATTGGCTGGAGCGGAGGCAGGAGCTGGGATATCGCTGAGCAGCGGGAGAGAACGAGGCTCAGGGGTGGAGATCGAGCAAGAATGCGACTTTGCCTACCGAGTCAGGGAGTTTGTCTACTCCAAGCGGAAGAAACAACTTAAAGGAGCTTCCCGAGACGTCACGGACGGTGCCTTGTTCAAGCTGAACGATGATGAGCCTTTGAGTGTGTGCTTGGAACCCCGCGAAGAAGTCGAAGATACGCTGTTGCATCCGAAGGAGGATCCCGGTCAAGTAGACGATGAGGAGATCCCTGTTCTCGACTACATCGAAGACTTTGATCAGGAATTTGACGTAGACTCAACTCTCGTCATCTAGCGCCGAGAGAATTATATCATTGATAACGAATCAAGTTGACCAACCGGCTCGTACATGTTGAGAGAATTCAATGAGATAAGGAATCTGCCGCAGTAAATTTACACCGATAAACCTCTTGGCATCACTTATGCGAAAGGAAGGGCCAGAAATAGGGAAACGAACGGTATCACATGAAGGTAAACCTATAACCATACACCATTGACTGGATTTGGCAAAGCACGTCAACAGATACTTTTCACTATGCACCGGCGCAACGGCAACCCCCGTAGTAGGGTTGAGGCCGGCAATCTCCCTTCTTCAAACGAAATCAACGTGCTTCGAATGTCAAAAATGGCATGATCTTGTGAGATCTGAAGCTCGGAACCATTATTTCAGGAAACTTTTGGGCTAGGAAACCCGTCGCCTTCCACTGCCCCTACAGCGAAGACGGTTTCCAGCTGCCATGCACAAGACCGATGTAGCTTGGAGCTCGTATGATGTTGACTTTCGTCTTACTGGACTCTTTTTTCTGTTATTTCCAGCTCTCCTCTAGTTGGTAGAATCACGCACATTCATCGTTCATCGCCTAAATCTAGAAATAGATGCGGCTGAAAGAGAGTTTACTGAGAACACGGAGATACTTGACATCTGGCCTTATGCACACCATTGGATAGGTTCCGAAACCTTGTAGTTAGAGCGTTACGTGGCGGACCCTTCCGTTCCTGGAAAAAGAGCCTACCGGCTTACGAAATGCCCTTGAGAAATTTTGGGGAGCCACTATACATAGCACAGCCCTGTTCTAAATGGCGTTCTTCCATCGCGATCACATTGGAAAGCTTGTTATGCCTTTGAGCTTGTCCAATACCCCATCAGATACTGCCAATCCGTACAAGACTAAACATTCTTCGCAATTCACGTAAAGTTATCTAGCAAAGAACTATGAACCCTCTTTCTCGTTCACATGCCCGTGGGAAGCGTTCTTCAGCCCCAGCGGGTATTATTCACTGGCAACTTACATTCCAGCTCTTTGAAGTACTGTAGCGCATTGGTTGGAGCACCCGCGTCTTGCTACGAAGAAGTCGTACTGAAACTGCTCTCGAATACCAAGCATCCGATAGCTCGAAGCGAAGCGGCCAGAAGACTGAACATGGATCCGAGTGTATATAAAGCCAGTCGCCATCCCCCAAGTTGAGAAACAGAAGTCAATCAATGCGAAAGACACAAATCCTCCCTTATTTTCAAGCACTTATACAATTGCCAATTCTCCATACCGAGAGCTTTCAGTCATGGCTAGCATTATCCTACCCGACGGACGCGTTCAGGCTCCTCTTAACATAGAGGCATCTGCCCCATCTATTGACCTGCATGGCTTTCAATGGCAGGCTGTGGACCCTATTCAAAGTCCCGCTGTCAACGGCCACCTGAAGCAACAGTCTAAACTCGTTGACGAGGGCAAATTCTTCAATCATGAAGCAGAAGTGGCGATAAGCTCGGCTGACGAAGACTCGCTGCCCTCGCAAGTGAGCGCACAACTTCACCTTGGAGAACCGTCAGAGGGGGGTCCGCAGTTTCCACTCCAGCACTTCAAGGGCGCCTATACTGGGAACGGATTCAACTTGATCTTTCGACCGCGAGCCAGTACGAAGGGAGAAACAGTGGTAGCAGGGGAAAAATCAGACAACATGCTGCAGCTCGGCTTCACGACTGAGCAAATCAGCTTCGGACATATACTCGGTCATGTACCCAACCGCGGATTCACCAACCAGAGCGATATCGAGCTCACGGGGGTGCCATATATGCAGACTATTCAAAACACCACGGACCCAAAGACTGCTGAAGTCAGTAATGATAAAGCGGACATACATTTTGAGCCTGGTGTCTGGCTCAACGTGCCGTCGGCAAGCATCATCCAGGACAAGGACAACAAGGACCCCAAGTTCCCAAGTAACGACACCATAGTACGCATGGCGTCTATACCACACGGCACGACGATCAATGCGCAGGGCTTTGTTCCGCCCCGCAATCGCGATCCCAAGAGCATCATCGGCGGATTTCCCGGCAAGCCTGATTTCACAACGAAGGAAAACAAGGCCGATTCCACACCGTTCATCACGGGCCAGCCAAATAAGTTGATCCCCTTCGACTCTATGAAAGCCGAAGCCTCTAGCAGCCTCAGGATTCCACCAGATCTTGGAAACATGAAGGGGAAAATTATCTCTACCGAGATGATCCAAAACCCAAACTTGGTCCTTCGCAACGCCCTTGACAAGCTGGACGTTCTGGAGACCATTGCGTTCAAAGTCGATACTCAACCTTCCGACGACCTGCCGGGCGGGGGCACGGCCAATATTGCATTTCTTACGGGGAAGCAGGAGCCGAAAGCTCGCGCAGTTTCCATGAAGGCAAACTACTGGGTCGAGCTGGTCAATTACCCGGTCACGGTCCCCGTCCTGCCGCCGTTTGGCAAAATTGAGAACCTGGCGGCTGTCATGCCGAACTCGACCGCGCCGACCCCCGTGTTCACGGTCAGGGCGGGGCCCGGCGGCAACAAGGCCAACAGGAAGATCATGGTCCCCGGGATTCAGATCCAGACCTCGCAGACCGTGCTGCTGGATTTCGGCGGCTTGAGCTGGCCGCACATTAGTGTGTCGACGGTCATCCCGAAGGAGCAGCAGGTGGTCGACTTGGACAAGTTTCCAGGATTGGAGAACGGTTCCAAATAAATTGCGAGTACGGCAAAATGCAATGGCATTGGTGCACTGCTTCAAATTAACATTCGAGCTCTCCCTCTTTCCCAACCGCACACACTCTTTGAGGCGTTCAGAATCTACGTAATTACAGAGTCATCTAATTTCAATTCGTTATTTAATGAGTAGCTGCAAGAAGTGATCAATGATCCCGCAGCTGTCGTGAAGACTTACGTAGTATAGCATATAAGCCGATGCCCTTTCTGGCGGCGGCGCGTATAGCAGAGTCTGTCAGGTGGTGACAGCACCTTCGGGGTGGTAGTTGCACCGTTGTTATAGCGCCCGCAGTGCAGCGCGTTATAGTGGGTGTATGGTCTTGCAGCGGTACTCAAAGTAGTCATCCATTAATCGTTTGGCAAAGTAGGCGGCCATGCCAGATATAGAGGGTAAGAGGTCTGTGGCACAAGTGAACGAATCTGGGCCTATATCGTTGAATGCGTCTAGCATATCGGCCCAATGTGAGTACAGTTCGGGAACATTTCTCTCTGCCCTGGCTGAGTGAATGTTGGGAAGTAATGGGCGTGCATCCCATGGACCACCATTTGACTGAAAATACCAAGGGCAAATGAAGTGCACGTTCAACTTTCCGAACAGAACTTGGCGTGTAGATAGGACGCTCTCTTGGACAGCCCAGCCCCTTGTTGCGAATTGACTTCGAGTGCTATCAATGAGGATATCTGAAAATTTGAAACTTATTATTGGAACCACTGATCGCAATTCTATCCATATTGGGCCCTGAAGTCTGTGGTTCAAAGTCGAACGAAAAGGGAGCTGAATTCGAGGGGCCCTGCATTGTATGAAACCTTCACGGCAAGATGTCGAAGCTGCAGCGACAATCGTGATTTCTGCTTGGCCATATATCTTGTCCATGTCGGTACATTGTTGGCTCCAGTCCGGTGCGTCGTCCTGCAAGATACAGAGGGAATCAATCCACAAGTACGGAATCAATAGTTGCTTTGTGATAAGTATTGCATCTTGCAACACAGGGGTCATCTCTTCAGTTTTGATGCCGGCCTGCCGCTTCGAGAAAGAGGACCGTGTTGTTTTCAACTGTGCTTCGGCGTCATCTGCAGAGCCCCAGCAGTAACTCAGAGCGGCATATCGTGGAGTCTGAATTTTGAGCTGGCTACGCGTTCTCCAACCAGAGATCGAAGTATCCTGGTCTATGAGCTTCGGGGGGTTCCCACGAACGTCGAGCAGAAGCTGAGGGACAAAACTGGGACTAGGTAGTTCATGATCATGAGTTCTACATTCTGAGATGTGTGTCTTGATCCATCGACTAGTCTTTGCTCTGGCGGACGCTTCGGTAGATGGACCATCAAGACACAGCCATTTTGCGACAGGATCGTTCTCTGGGATTTTGCCATGTTAGCATTGGAATATGCGGCCAACGGGGACAACAATCTTACTGCTCGCAGCTCTAATATTGCAGACGATAGTGAATTGAACGTTGATATTGACGAACTCAACGATCACCTGGAAAGGATTTTTCCTGATGTTTGTGTCTTGAATCAAATTGTTCCAAAGATAGCCGATTTGCAATTCTATCTCCTCGTTTAGGCCTGTGATACTGAGCCCGTAAGTACGTTGCAGGCAGATGGCAACATCGTTCGATAGGATATTGTCTCGCAAGAACGAACAGAGTTCGCACCCGCTGTGGGCTGATTTGCGCAGACTGGGATCTCGCAGATAGTAATCGGGTGGTATCTTTTCGTCTTCGTCTGTCACCACGCTACTCTGGCCAGAACCATCCGTTTTAACCTGAAAGACTGGCGAACCATCGTTCAAGGTTGACTGGCGGCAATTTTCACAGAGCATTGTCGATGAGCGGGAAATTTAGGAAAGGAATTGGGCCAGCATTGCAGGGAAGTTGAGCTCAAACAACCGCGGATACAGACAGTCGGGCAGCATGCTCTTGTTGCGATTGTTCGTTTGGCAGAATGGCAAGAGATGTTTCCACCAAGACGATACGGATTCAATTAGGCAGCAATCTTTGGCTGGTGATCTACCCCGCTACATCGCAGTGAGCTGAGTGGAAACTTTCGTTCTGATTGATACTCATGGGCAGGAGCTGGTCGGCAATTCTGCCATTGTCCCACGACTCCAAGATCATGCCTCCGTTGCCGAAAAAGTCAATGACGTCGCCTTGCGTGCGAGAGGTTGGATACATCTCGACCACCGTGACGTTCATCTTGCGAAGGCGACATTCAATTGCTGCCGTCAGTCCACAGAAACCCAACCCGACAATAACCACATTGAGTCCAGGCGCACCAGGATTACTCCCATCTGGTGCGGTGCTTTGGATATAAGTCTCGGATGGGGCTGTAGCCATTTTTAGGAGAGAAGGTTATACTTGGACAAGAAGAGTGATTAGTCGCGTGGTGTTAGGGCAATCAGGTAAAATGTTCATGGACGATCTTGGTTTGCAATTTATACCTAGGACACAACCTATCAGATACGTTTCAGTTGATCTTACTGAAATGCAAGCTCTGACTACCTACAGGTCGTTAAACTAGTAGGACTTCTAATAACGCTGGGGCTTCGGCTCAACCCCATTCCTTGAGCCTCTGAACACAACCTACGTACACAGCCAGCCACGAGATGCCTGATCCACCTCATGGCTGGCTGCTAGGGTAGCAACGGCAATCATTGATCTATGGATCTAGATGAATTACTCCGAGGAAACATGGATACGTGCATGATTCGTTGAGCTGGGAAATGTGTATCCGAGCGACCATCGGACGAAAGAGATAAGGTTTCCTGCAGTTTTGCTGGAAGTAGATATTTTGCTATCATGACTACTATCCACGATCCATACGAGGAGTACAGCAATACTTTGAGTTCTCCATGCCGATGAGATCCCAGGGAGGCATTACAGGGACCTAGCCGGGTTGTCGGCTGCGTCGAAATCTCCATATCCAAGTCTTGCCGCCAACGACCCGCTGTCCACTCATTAGCCCCGGGCATGCCCCGGCATGGTCGGGACTTGCAGTATCCTTGGACGGGCGCCTCGAACATCTTGTCTCATCTTCCCTTCTATTTGTCCGACGTCTCATGAGCGAACATCTCGCGCCTGAAGGAAGTTTTAGATCTGCCTATCATTACAGTGCACACAATGCCGAGACCGTTGCTGCTAGCTTGTGAAGCCTGTCGGAAGCGAAAGGTTCCCCACGATCATTTCCATACCCCCCAAACTAACGTGTGCTAACTATCGCTCCAGGTACGGTGTAACGGCACACCGACCAGCGCGTGTAGTCACTGCGTGAAGAGTAATACTCCGTGCGAGTTCGATCTTGACAGGCGAAAGCGCGGGCCGAGGCCGAGGCCGAAGCAAACAAACGCCATCGGTGACTCGGCGGCTCGTTCTGCTGCGGATCGATCGTCGGCTTTGACGAACGGTGGAGGTGAAGACCAGTCTCACCATAGTCCGAATGGCCAGGGCGGCAGTCCACTGGAAGAGCCGTCTATATCGCCGGACGCGATGAACCTCTGGGAGGATCGATTGAATGAAATGTTTGGTACTGAATTCTATCATTTGAGGGAGTATGTTATGGTCCTGGGAGGCGCTCGTACTCCCCAAACCACACTCGAGCAGCTAACAAATAATGCGGTATAGCAACTTGTTGGTGTCTGTAGACCAAGTGTTGCATCTCATCTTGATATTTTGCGTGACAGTCAACCGCCAACAATGTCCAATTCTGTCTCCCGCGGCGTTCTTTCGCCAACTGGAGTCCGGCCAAGTGACACGGCAGCTATGCCAGACAATGTGTGCAGCCAGCGCTCCATACTCGAGACATGTGTCTTGCGCAAAACTGCTTCTTCAACACCGGTTCGCAGAGGATGCACGCGAGGGCTTGGCATCGCTGGGTCTAACGGACAAGCACTCCAAGCATCAGCAGCTATTAACACTGTCAGTACTCTCATTATATGAGTCTTCTCAAGGAAACGGTCTTCAGGCCTGGTACGACCTCAGTAAGAGGGCTGTCTTGTCAAATGAGAACAGTCAGGCAGTGCTGATGTCTTCGTCATAGCGACCGCGACGAGCGTGCTGTGTGCCCTTAGATACAACATCTCCGCAACTGAAGAGAATAAAATCACGAGTGAGCTTGACACGATACACAACTACCTGCAGAATCCTTGGTCTGCCATGCCATTGGAAACCAAGTGCTACCAACTCTTGTCGAACTGACTGATACCCGGTTTCCCTGCGATTACGACGTTTCGACGACGGAACGGCTCTTCTCGCCGTGAGTATTGCTAGACGTGTCAAACCTTATGCAACAGTGCATTGATATCTCTCAAAAAGACCTGACGAGGGTGGTGCCTGCGCCATGGTCAAGGAACTCTTCGTTCACCACATTGAAACGGAAGCTGGACACCGTACATGCCATGTACGTTGGGGACTCTGCATTATCAGATCCGGAAACCTTAGAGCTACTCCAAGGCCAGGAAGGAGGCGAGGGCAACTACGTTTTCTGCGTTAGCATGCTGCATTCGGCGAGGATAATGCTAGAAGCTGTGTTCATTCTGGTCACAGTCCAGAATACTACGCCCTACAGTGCACAGTCCACACCCGACGCCGACAATCCCATCCGCAGCCGAAGAGCAGTAAATTTTCCAGCTGCACCCCATTCGTTTTGCTGCGAGCGCCTCGCTTCATGTCTCAGGAGCGCACGAGTCTTGACTTCGCTCTGCCGCTCGCTAATGCAGAATTGTGATTTCACAATGGTACGCGCTTCCCAACTTGCTAAAAGATGTATCCGTGTGCTCGCTAACGCACCACGAAGCCGTCTTTTTTTGGGCTACAGCCTCTACCTTGCCGGCTTGGTCTTCCTGAATCAGCTTCGCAGCGAGTCAGACAAGAAACGATTAGAAAACACTGTCGAGGAATTGAAGACGATATTCTCTTTTTTGAACGCCGTGGGACCCTTTTTCGCTCCGGCACAAGCCTGGGTCAAGACACTGCTTGAGGTACACGCTCTTGAGCCGATCATAGATCTCGAGCTGTTGTCAATGGATACATCCATACTGTTCTCTTCTTTCATAGTAAGATTCAATAGGGTAGCGATGCAGTCCTACTGTCCTCCCAGTCCAAATGGGACAGCATCCGTCAACCGATCGGCATTCCGAGCAAAGGAACCCGCGCAACTACTCGAAAGTAGAATCGAGTTCGGAACTGTAGATGATCTTACTCTTACGTCGGTGTTTGACATGCTTCACGAGGAGGGACATCGTGCTTCCTTGCTCCTCGACTCGACAGCATCCAATGCGCATGATCTCGTCAAAGGCTACACCGAAGCCATTCAAGAAATGATCGAGTCTTGTGCTATAGAAGATTGAAATAAAGATTATCAACTTGGAAGGCCAGGTCTACAATCGGGGAGATATTCTTCATATTGAGAATACAAGAACAAGAAAATTGTAATATTGTTTAACTCTATACACGAACGACCTTACTGCTTTACTTCGTAGGTGGTCTGCACCATCACACTCCTAGACCCCGCTTCCAAATCTGAAGTCGGCGACGCGCGCGCCGCCGACACGGAGGCCACACAGTCATTCAGCGGGAAACTGTCATCGTGCATGCGATGAAAGGTATTGTCGCCCTTCGTGGCCCAGGTCCTCGTCTCCTTGTCCGTGCTCTTGTTGGTCCACGTCGACTGGGAGCCCAAGACCTTCTTAAGGATGGGCTGGAGGAGGGGCAGACAGGCGTTGATGATGCCCAGCTCGATCTCCAGNCAGGTCCTCGTCTCCTTGTCCGTGCTCTTGTTGGTCCACGTCGACTGGGAGCCCAAGACCTTCTTGAGGATGGGCTGGAGGAGGGGCAGACAGGCGTTGATGATGCCCAGCTCAATCTCCAGACCGCCAAAGATGAGGTCGTCGACCATGGTGTAGGTGAAGTCGAGGGGGTCGAGATCGAGCACGGACTTGATGCGCAGGCCAGTGAAGATGCAGATTCTGTCAGGCACATGCTCGTATTAGTTTTACGGGGAACAAAGATCAACAACGGGAGGCTGAGAGTCAACCTCGCACTGGGAGTACTCACACTAATCCGAGGCCGAGTATCGCACTGATCGCAACCTTCTTCTTGGTGTTCATCTGCAGAGTCCACAGCGTGGGCATGGGGACAGCCACGATGGCGACATCGATGAAGAGGTTCACAATGGCGGTAGCCAGGTAAGCTTCGGTCGAGTCGCCGCAGACGCCGTCAATCGTCTTATCCCAGGTGTAGGCAAAAGGCCTACAGAGGAAGAAGCTCTGGAAGACGACGGCAAGCACGAGCGCACAGCTCAGACCAATGATGACGAAAGATGCGATTCGCAGCTGTGACATTCTGAAAATGCTAATGTAGAAGCACAAGATGGACATCTTGACCAGGAACGTCGCGATGGCCCACAAGAGGGGGGCCGGCACGAAGAGCTACAGCAAGATATCTCAGGTTAGACCAGCGGCAGTCTCCAGATGCGAGATCGACATACCTTCAAGGCCATGGATATCTGTTTCATTGAGGCTTTGTCCTGATGGACTCCTGCCCCGCCAAGTAATGCAACTATAATGGTCAGCCATGATTGACAAGAAAATATGACCAAAGGTCAATAGCACAATTGACATACGCGCATATCCGCAGG
>JACVEI010000930.1:7987-23838 GCA_018115615.1 Pestalotiopsis sp. DP-2020a | reverse complement strand
ACAATTCTAATGAACAGGTAGCTAATATGGTTGATGGCTGCGGAAGCCTTGATTGCTTTTCATGCGCCGGGGTTTCCCGGAGAGTACGGCGTTCTTCCCTTTGTGGAAACCAGTCGCGGAACTTTTGTGACGACTGTACAAGTTTACATTCAAAAGGGTGATGTAGAAGTAGCACAGCGGCACAATGTATTCTGGACATTGGTTGACAAGCATATGCTCGATACTTGTCAGGACAATCAAGTCTGGGAGCAATCTACGATTCGATTCAGCAGGCGTCCCCGGTACAAAACAGAAGCATTTGATATACAGCACGATAAGAGGCCTTTGGAGGGACTTTTTGAACCTGACTGCAGCTCGAGGCTAGTTGTGGCAGCAGGATAGCAGTTTGATATTGACTCCTATAGAAAGTTGGAGATAGTTTTCAAAGAGGGTTGCCTTAAATTGAGTAGACATATAGATGATTCCATGGCATCAGATTCAACTTCGATCGTTTCTGTAATGCATCGCACACTTTTTTCAACTACATTGCTCGTGAATCCTTTCACGATCTGGACTTCTCCAGTGTCTAGTGTCATCATTCAGAAAGTCCGACAAAATCCACAGAGGATAAGTTGGCGTATAAGCACTTATTTTCGTAAAGGCTATTTCTATGAATCCCGACTTAATTGTTCTGGATGCATCCTCCGGAACCGTTTGCTCTGCAGCATCATCGTGCTATTTTCGGATCTCGAGGCAAAGATCTCAAGCTCGTCTTGAAAGATCTATAGGTTGAGCCATGGTTGATACAGACACCCAAGCGCGTCAATCAAGTCAAGCGCCCGCTCAACAGCGTATTCTAATACCAGAGCTGCCTGGCCGATATCTTGTCGTCACCGAATAGCAGCTGGCGAGGTTTGTCCACTATACACGATCCGGCCGAGACCGATTCCGTGTATCTCACTTCGATGCGAAATCGACAAGTGACGATTCGAACCGGGAATTACAGATATGTAGATAAGTCGATAAGCTTGATTAACCCTAAGCTAACCCTAAGCTTCACCAAGCTCTCTACTGTCAATTTACTTGAAGGCAGCACGATAGATAAATCGCAAAAGATTGGAGCGATAACTATGCAACACAAAATTACCGGTAATTACTCTGTCTGATCTATAGCCTCCTAAACCTTACATATTGCTTAAGCCACTGAGCTCTCATCCCACCATGTCTTTCGCTATATGTCTTCAGCCCTTGCCACAGTCTGCAAGGTAATTCTCCCCGATGCAGGATTCAGCCTATACCAAGTATGGTTTATCTACCAAAACGTGTACTTATCAACTCCAAAACATGAACATATTCCATCGGTGACAGCCAGTCAGCCGATCCCCATAACACATCTTCATTGCTCATACAGCCCGTTGTTGCCTGATCGGCTGTAGAAGCAATTTGTTATAAGTGATATAGCCCACCAAGGAAACCAGTAAACACGAGCCTTCTGCACTAACAGCTGCAATGGCAATGGCGGGCCGCCTCAACTATCGGCCAGAACGTTCAAGACCTTCACCAGGACCTAGTACGAAAAACGCCTTACGACATGGCCGTAGCAGTAACGCTGGCCTAGAACGGTCATCCAGTCATACCGATGCTCCGTTGCCACGCAGCAAAAGATCCTGCTCGGTATCTCCCACAAAGCCCGCCAGTAACGCGGTAGTAAATCGCATGCATATGCGGGTCATAGTCAGGGACTACAGAATGCTTTCGCTTTGTTTCAATGTGAAGATCTCTAAGAGAAACATGAGGCAAGTGATATTGAACTCAATGAGGACGATATCTGCTTCGATGTGTACAAGGAGTTAACTACACTGCAGTAGTCGAGGGAGCACACTTTCATTCGTCTGAAACTGTCGTATCCCGGGGGAACGGCCTGGTGTGCGACTTATTATCTCGAGCAGGCAAGCCACCTCTGTTGCTTGCATTGGCTATATGGTCCCCAGCCATAGGCCATTTCCCAGTAACAAAATTATTGCTTTGGCCTACTTCGGAGCATGATGTGAAGGCATTGACTGTTAAACAGCGATTTGCATTGCGATGACTTTCACCAAACTATTTGGAGGAAGCGTCCAGGACTCTCGCGCCACCAACCAACCTCCAAATATCGTAAGTTGTAAAATTTGAACCTTCTCAGAAATTTGTTATCATTCTGATCATATTGTTCACGCTCGTTAGGGAATCAGGACAACATGACGATTGGGGGAAATAGAGATGGGAAAGAAGGGGTGGCCGGGAAAGGGATGTGTGGGTTTTTGAATGGTTTCTTCGGATGAAATTCACGATTGGAGACTTATTTCCTGATTTTAAATAGCTTAGGATGGATTTATTCAAGATCGCTAGCCGTTTGGGGCGCCTCCTTGTACCTGCAAACCCCCGGAATATTTTCTTTGTGCAGACACTTACATGAGATCGTCCTATGATGGAATCAGATGTGCATCATCGAACGGCATGATACCACTGCTCCTAATTTCTTAACAGTGCTTTTACGCCTCGATAATCTGGCTTCATGATTGAAAGCGACGGCATTGTCAGGTAGCAAAAGGGAACACGAGGCTCTAATAACTAGAAAGTCGTCCACAATATATGACCTTGGACTCGGCTGTCGCCTACTCCTCCGTGTAACTCACATCCGCTATCTCTCGGCTCGGCGTTTTTTATGGCACATCAATGCTCCTTTAGTTTTCCCTGCGCACAGACCTGTAAATCGTTGTCTCCTTTAAAGGGTCCTTGTAGCCCCCTCGGGGGCAGGATAACTCAGAGAACATCCCCGTAAGAAACGACCAGCTTGGAGTTTTCTAATGCACAATCATGACTCGACTGTATAGATAAAACTACGTATGCTAATAATGGGTCTCATTCTGTGATCAAGGTCATTGGATGTATTTCTCCCACAGCTACCTAACCCAGATCTTGTCGTCCACGCATAGTGGAAGCCAGCTCCCATAAACAGTGCCCGACATTCAATCACTTTGCTCGGGAGGCTTAGCTATGCTTGCTTAGCGCATCATGTTGACATAGAGTACAAGTACCTCTGATACTCCGCCAACCCGAGTGATATTTAATGTAGTTATCGCATTTCCTACTCGTTCCTAACCGCGTTTCAATATCGCACTGACACTCGTGGTTTGCTTGCTAGCTATACGCCAATCGCTCCGTTATATGGTATGGATTATCGATATTGACAATCTTGCGGGCTGAGCTGTATCTTTTTGAGAAACCTGCGTGACAGACGAAATCGCTGAGGAAGGAAAAGCATCCATCACACTGAGCTGGGCGCTTGGCTCAGGTGGGCTGTGAGGTTTGATTTTCTTAAAATCCCAAGCCCGCTAGGATTATCGTGACGATTGAGAGAAATCTAGCGCTATTGATGTACAAGGTCTGGTGGGAACCCGGGCTTTAGATGAAAAAGGGAAGAGGGATGAGGTGTATCCCTGTGCTGTGAGAACCGTAGGATAAGTCTGTGAAGTCTTTATTGCAGGAACGGTTCCTTATGTAGTAAAATATTTGTATATTTTTGTTCAATGTAACGGCACAACTATTGGTTAGGAATAACATGAGAATCTTCGGTTTTGAACATTACTTGAGCGTTTCATGTCGCGGTGGGACTAACAAGGATGCTTATGCCTTCAGCATTAGCTCCACCCTCCCTTAGGAGCTGGATCACCGCGCAGAGTCTCTGGCCTGTGGCATGCACATCATCAACAATGACCACTGATTTCCCATAGCTGCTAGCTATGCGCGAAACAACCAAATGCTGTATTGACAGCAATACGATGAACATAGAAACCGAATGTAGTAGACAATTGTATTTGCAACGCCGATTCCGTATTGCAGGGGCCGATTTGATGCCCAGGCTAGATTACACACGATACGCGGTCTTGATCATGATATAAAATTCTTCAGGGCTGCTGTTCTCTCAACCATTTTCCCGGTTCGCATTCTCGCCGTTGACGTACAGTGTTCCATGTTACTACTATATAACAGAATTACTGAAAGTTACACTTTTCAGCTTGTTATCTTGTATTTCCTATCCGCACAATATGTACACAAAGCAACAAAGGATTAAACTATGCAGGAGCGATGGATCGCTCCTGCGTAAACACTGGTCGGCGGTTCTCCTTTAGCAAGCAGGTCAGGCAATTTAAACCTTTTTAAACCGCCGTTGATTTTCTGAATGGCCCCAGAGCTTAATACAGCCGTTATCGAGGGCGGTGAGAACGTTGCCGCGGTCTGTGGCTATATTAGCTTTGTCTTCGATAGCTATTGAAGAACCTACCCCAGTGCATGTCAACGAGAGCTCCTTGAGGAGTTACGTTCATAGTGGTGACACCATCGTCTTCCCTGTAGATGTCCAGGATCCTGTCGAGACATTCCGGAATATGGACTTTCGCGTTTGTGGTACGAATGTTCGTGGCATAGTACGTTTGTCTCGTGTCTGGCAGCCAGATTCAAGCTCAAGACCGCAGAGTTTCTGCTTGTATGACTGAGGAGTCAATAGGCAGCCGAGTGGAGGGCAATCACGCCCTGCGCAGGCGTGAGTCTAGGATACAGGGATATATGTCCCGATCTACACCAGAGTATCGGCTGAGGCTCGGCGAGCAATGGATCAGTTTCATCTCCCGACCTGCAGGAGCCGGACTTGGATCTTGGTAAGCACGTAACGCTTCCGATCTATAGCGCTCTACATAAGCTTGCACGATCCTGGTACCAGTTGCAGGCATTCTAAGATAGTTTAAAGCAATAAGAAGAAGAAAAGAAGTCTATGGACAACGTCATCGTCGTATTTAAGAACGATATCTAGTAGCTGACTCAGCGCATCGTGAGTCTCCCTCCAGCTCCGGCCCGACATACCGCTCGAGTCATCAATTAGGAAGACGGTGTCAACCTTGCGCGGGAAAGCGTAGAGGTCGTTGTCAGTATGGAGGATGCTACAAAGCGCTTTCGTGGAACGATTTGGATCGTTCTTTCCCATATAAAAATGAGATTCTACGTATCTGTATTTAATAGAAATGCTGATTTGCGTCCAGCAGGGTCATTAAGATGAAAACAGTACGGATTCCTGGCCAAAGAGCTCGTGTGCAAAAGCAGAGGGTTGGTGCAAACATACGCCAGTCTGGCTAGTAAAACGCCTCGCTCTTAATCGACGATACCAAAGTGTTGCTGGAAAGCGAAAAGAAGCGCAGGAAATACTTCTTGATAAGTAACCATCGGTAATAGACCCATAAGAGAAAATGCATTCGCCATAATGCCTCTTTTAACGCAGCAGTCTAGTGTCAGCCCTGAATTCGAGATAAATGCGACTGGGAGCTTGCAATAACTTTAGGGCCTGGTCAAAATCTCATGAAGGATTTTGGTTACGATATGAAGGAGGCCTTGTGGGAAGAGCTTGTGTTGACTGGATGGCCAAGCCATATTGCGGCGAGGCTTTACGTTCAGCAGAAAGCGTTTTTCGTGAGGGTCTGCCTACAAAGAACCAGGAGTTTCAGCCGGATGTTGTCCAAAGCTTGTGCCAGCTTGTGTAGGGCCAGATTTTGCCATATATCTCCAAAATCAGAATCAGAGAAAACATTCTTTGAGATGAACGAGGGTTTAAATATTTCTATAATAATCTGACTTTTATAAAGTCGTGATGTATCTTGGATCAGTGCATTATCGTGAAGATTTTCCAAAAGAGGTAGGAAGACATCGCCCAGTTCTAATCTAGACTGAGGTACTCCGAGATGCCAGTCCAGCTACTAGATAGTGCCTATTCTTTTCAGACAAATTAGCTATGAATATGCATCTTCATAAAATTATGTAGACTGGTCTACCTTCGGCTTCGGAAATGGTTTTGGAGACCTTCGTCTCCTTGCTGAGACTGGAGGTACTGCTGAAGAGCGACACAGGCCTCAACATGTTTCCAAGGTTCCCAGGTGTTGTCTTCAGGTGGGTAGTCCTCCCATCTTACCAGAAACTGGTATCCTCGTCCGACCTTCTTGTGATCGAGGATCTCTTCAACGTTGTACTCTTGCTGATCTGGTTCGACTTCTAGCGTCTGGTCGATGTCTGCGTTTCCGGTTGCTGGTTCGAGCATTGAGAGGTGGAACGCTGTTGGGTCCACGTGCGGCTGCATACTGAGCTCTTCAGAATTATCAGAAGGAAAATCATCGTCGTCTTGAAATTGTGTTTGTTGCTCTTTCGCTAAGGGCGTAACAAGGCTAGCTTCAGCGGCACAAGTGTAGTGTGATGTAGGTAAAAGCACTGGATTCAATAAATCCTGAACAGTCATTCTGCTTGCGTGCGCAGGGACAGGAGTCGTTCCCGGCTCTCGTGTGAGATTTCTTTCTATATCAGGTCCAGTCGTGTTGAATCCATTCGAATTGCTTGAAACAAGAATCTTCTTTTGTGGTTCTGATGCAGGGCTCGTCGGATGCGCCTTGCGTTTCAGGGGCTCCTGATGATGACGACCACTGCACGTCTGCATCGACTCGATTGTACTACGAATGGTAAGCCTTGCTAGATTTATAAGACGAAGCTCTTACCTTATTGAAGCCATGGACTGGTCGCTCCCAGTGGTGTTTCTATCAGAGGATCCCTGGGCAGCGTATTCGTTACCCACAGTGCCCTCAAGCTGGCCTGATACACCGCCAGCTTGGTTTGGACAGGCACTGCCGTTGGGTGATGATTTAGCGCAAACCTGGCTTGTTGCGCAGGTCTGAGGGGGGAGAGACTGTACTAAGGGCGGAGGGATATTCTGTTTTCTTCCATTTTCTCCCGTGTAGGGGTGCATGCGGCCAGCGTTTTGTTCGTAGTGAGTTAGTTGGGTATTAGTCGCAATACTGACCTTACTCTGATGACTTTTTTGGGGTTTCTTATTGCTGTCTATAACCTGCGTTGTAATCGAGCTCCTGATGGCGGAGCGAGCTTGGATCGGATTCTGGAGCTGTGTAGAGATTGGCGGACTTAAGTATGCAGATTCTTTTTGATGACATCTGTCTTCTTGACCGGATGCCCGAAATCGCGTTAGGAAGTCACGGCATCTTGAATCAAGCTTCTCGGGGGTAAGATTAGTCCCTAATGCGATGTTGACAGTGCTCAGGCTGCATGCTTAGCAAGATAGGCGGCTCTAATGGGATAGCCACACTTACTCTATATCCATCAACGCCAACAAACACGCGGGCGAAAATGACAGACCATAGTCTGCTGGTTCCTCCCCTACCAATTCGAGCCTCTCTATAATCTGGCTCGTAAAATCTTTGACAGTGTTTCCAGATTGCGTAGTTACTCGATATTTCTCCATCGAAAAGTCGCCTGCGACCGGTCAGTACTCGTCGGCAGAGAATAAAGCTGCGCATACTCATCAGGAGAAAATGTGACCCTTGATAGCCTAGAGCATCTTCTAATGCCTCAGATATCGTCGCTGTATGCTTGGCTGCGGTCCGCAAGCGCGACCAGTAATCGGATTTAGGCTTATTACTAAGCAAGTAAATCGCGGTCGCCTGCTCTACTTCCTGGAGACTGTATCCTTCTTGAATACTGACGAGGCAAAGGCAGTGGAATACGAGATCTCTGAAGCGAGATACTGGACTTTTGAATCCTGCACGTACGTCGAAAGACCGCCGTTCTTGATATGCTTTCAAAAGATTGGGACAAGTCCGCGGCGTTGCCTGTTCTTCGAGGCGAGACGGTTGTAGCATCCCATTTTTCTGGGCGGATAGGTAAACAGGCAGGTTTGAGCCATCACTACAGACAACTAATGCTTGGAAAACACCAAGAATTATGTCTGGAGTATCGAGTCCCGTTGTTTTCCGTAAATCAGCCCATTCCCTCTGGCTGCTCGGCACTTGCGTCGGAAATATAAGCTCGGATAACTTAGCGGCCTTATTCAACCTTTTTGTCTTTGAGTTTCGGATTGTTGAAGCGGTTACTGGAGTGTTCCAAATTATTGATAAGCTCGCTGCGTTTGGGACTTGGTGCGGACGCGTTCGCGATTTTGTAAGGATATCGGGTATAAGCAAGTCGTCCGCCGCATCTGACCGTGACTTTTCTGATGCTTGAGAATCACTCGAGGGAAGGCATTGAACGTAAGAGTCGCTCCTAGGTTGTGGGCATTGGCCATGTTCTAGGTTTGCTTGTAGCTTTGTGATTAGTTCGTGGGCATCTGTAAGTTGCTTTTCTAAATGAGCTGCGTATTCGCTGATGCGTCCATTGAATGGACGGCCAGACATGCTGGGAAATGTTGCAAAATCGTCTCAGCTAGGTGCTGCTAAAGGGATTCGAAGAGTGCTAGTTGGATTCTCGACATGACATGACGTGACTATGGTGTTTATGGAATAACGTTTTTCCGAGTTCGCGCGAAGTTCCCTGGCGGCCCCATTTCTAAAGCCAACCTTCCCAGCTGCGGCTGAACTTAGCAGCTGACATGGAAAACGTCATACGACTGAGTATTACAGCGCATTCACTCACGAAGTATTGGAAACGGTGGCAAGTTCGATGCAAGTCCGAAATAGCCTCTAGTGATAGCTCTCGTACTGTCCATGACAGGATCTGATAAAGCGATCGTTGAATTGCTGGGATCTAGATGATGCGGGCCCTTATGTTCTTCGTCAAGGAAGGCTCGCGCAGCAACGAACTCCGTAGTGATTGCGCATATCCAGCCGATCGTGTAGATATCGGGATCTGACATATTGGCAACTCGAATTACGAGTGTTCAGACTTATGCGCTATCGCAAACCGTGAAGATAATCGAGTGTTCCTTCAGCTTCGAAAGCTGCCACAGATCACAACAAGCTGACGACAGTTGCGCGCAACGCGCGCAACTGTCTACGCTTGCCAGGTAGCTTGTAGCTGTAGAAAATGAAACTATCTCCACTCTAGATTTTCAGCCAATCAGCCCCCCTTTTAGCTGGTATGTTAGAAAAATGCAAAAAACTGTGGCGAAAAGTAAGGCAAATGCTGCCTTAAATGGTTCTGGCCTTTAATTTAAAATGGCCGAAATGCCCATTTTGACTGCACGTACTATAAGTCATGGTATTACTTGGCTAGATCCGGAAATGGATTTATCAGACTTTTGACACACATGCTAATAAGTGACTGATTCTGGATCTCGACTAATGGAATTCGCGATCACTCAGCTTAATTGACGCATTGAATTAAAACCGGCGAGCACAGCGATGATGCACCCAAATCAGACACGTCAGAAAGATTTACAGACGGCTCTGATTTTGGAGAGAGCCTTGCAGATGTCATGGTCGACGAGTCGGAAACAGCTACTTCGGAGAGAAGCGATAACGACAACGCGTCCTCCAGTGGAAAAGGCACTGGATCAGTAGATGATTTGGTGATGATCAGACAGTATAGTACGCGAACAGAAATGGTTTCATCATAGACGACCGTAAGTGTAAGATCGGGATATAAACAAATCTAGATTTGGTTGTTTTGCGCATAGTGGCGCCTCAACCATATGATGCAATAAAAATAAGTGTCTGCTTCAATTTCGCTTGAATATATGAGTCTACGGCTAGATTAATTAGTATCCCAGCTTTTCCAGATTTTTCGTTCTCCCATTGCCGACGAACACCCTTCACAAAACCAAGGATGGCCTTGAGGCGGAAGCCCAATTTTTGCAGTTGCTCAGATCTTCTTCCCATACGTGCCTATCCGCCCGTGACAATCAATGGCTCCGCCGAGAGAGATTACTACCGCTTGCGATCTACCTCGGATGGGTGGATCGGAAGATCTCTCCAGGACCGCGATCGGATTGTGCGAGTAAAAGACGTTCCCCAGATGACTATCAGTGACTTTGGGACCTTCGTCGACATCCATCACATCAATGTGGCACGCTTTTTCGGATTGTACTACAACCAAGAATCAACGGACGTTGTGTTCGAGTACACTGACTTAGATCTCCTTGCTATCTTCCCTCTTTCCTCCGAGGCGGAGGTAGCAAGCATGCTGGCTCAGGTCTGTTTGCTGTTCCACATTTCAATCTACAACCTAGCATTAACAGAGGAAATCTAGGTACTGCACGCAATCAATCATCTCCTATCACAGCCAACAGATCTCCGAATTATAAATATTCGTCTTTCCATGTTTGGCCTTATCAAGCTAAGTATGCAATTCCAGTAGTTACCTTATGAGGAGCCTTTCATCTTTTCTTATGAACCGTGCACCAGATGATTGAGATTGCTGAAAAAATTTAGCTCTCGACTTTCGACACCGACCGACAACAGATATTATCCACAAGAGGGATATGTATCGGTCCATGGTGTCCTATATGGAGCAGATGATGAAAATGTCCTGTCCTCACATGTATTCCTGGACGTTTGATGCGGCAGACTTTCTAGATATCCTCTACAGTGGTGATTTACCCCCTGCTAGTGTACGTATGCTCGCTAAGGTCTCCGCCCAGAACCAACTAACCCTGAATAGGATCCATTTCTACGCAAATCGCGGGGTCCAGCCGGTCTGCGAGGTCCAGCACAGGTGGCGATGCGCACTTTGATGGCAACGGCGTCAGGTTGACAGAAATAAAGACATTAATATCCGTTCTGAGTAGTTGTTCTTGCGGTGCAGATAAGGGAATGGGATGCCAGCTTTCCAACCGATGTCAGGGGTGCCGGCAGGGCACTCAATAATGATTCCATATTTTGACACATTGGTATTGATGACAGTATAACATAGTTATTGAAACAAGCAACGCTTATATGAAAGTTGAATAACAGGTATGGCCTCTCGACAAGTCGGTCGCATAATGCCCGTAACATAGGCGGCATGATACTTCGAGGACGTCTGGAGGTGACTGGGGGTGCTCTCGCAGACCCCAAACAGTTCATGTCCACTCGAATTCTCCAGATTGCACGGGTACTGCACCCCGCATTCTTCGCGGTTTGTTTGTCGTTCAGCGACTTGTTCTGGATCATTGCCTCGGTCATCTTGAGCTGCAATTCAGCCAGCCTCGGCGCTATGCTTGCGGGTCGCGACGGACCTTCTCTGCTGCACTCCTTATTGTGGAATCAAATGCTATTTGACTCTGTATCCGACTCTTGCTTGATTTGGGGAGAGCGCTGGCGATACTCAGGAGCTGCAGGGCTGTCTTGGGGCGAGGCACTTCGGGACGCAATCAAAATGCTGTTGTCGCTATTGTCGCCCTGGGCTTGAAGAATGGCTCGACGGGTGCGACTGCCAAATTGCGAATTAGTACGGCTAGAAACACTTACGCAGGCCCCAAGGGCGAAGGTACTTACTTGGACGACATTGTCGATACGGTTGTGAACGACACGGGTGGACGGTCGGTGGTCGTCTGGCGAAGGTCTCTAAGGAAGTCGTAAGTAATTAGGAAAATCAATCGCGACAGCGAGATGGCGATCGGGTGTCTGTGGGTGTACGTAGTATATGCCGACGATGTTTGAGGATTGCTCACCTAGGCAGATTCCCGTCAGAAAAGGCTCGAGGTAAAGGTTGGCAGGAGCGCGGGTGATGATTGTCGGTGGTCCGGTGGCGAAGGCAGTCGGCCAGACCGTTGGCAATGAGTCTGAACTGTCGTGATACTGGAAACTGGGGCCGCGATAGTAGTGAGTAGGCGCAGGGAGTGGTGAGTTGCAATGGTGGCTGAGGCTGTTGACGAGAGCGTGGCGGAAGAAGGTGAAGAAAAGTGGGAAAAGAAGTTTAGGCCGGCTTCTACTATGTACTACACCGCCGAGCCATTTTGGTTTGGTCGAGTAGCCGTTCCGTTCTGCCCGATGACACCGCTCGGGACTCGGTGGATCGCTAGCCAAAGCAGTGCATTTCGGTTGCTCGCCGAAAGAGGATTGTTTTTGGGAGGCCGCTTGATGGGCAGTAGCAATCCCTCCATAGGCTTGCTTTCTGCTTATCTTGCCACCGTTTGCGAAAACCTTGTTTCGTTGTTATGTCTGTCCGGCACGAGCGGCGGGATTACTGTTACGCCTCAATTTCTTGTCGCTTGTTTCTCTCAACGCGCTGCCATCTCACCACAACCGCGATTGAACCTCCGGAAACCTAGCTAAGTCATCTATTGGTATGCAAGTAAATTGACGATTCCTAGGACTGACGGGCCAATCCGGCCTGGTGACGCAGATTATCCTGCCCACTCGCCGAGCGAGCATGAATTAAAGTCGAAGAACCAGGACAACCATACTCCTCCTACGATCAACATCAAGGAGAGGACTCGCGTGGTCTGGGAAGATCCAAACACAAAGACCGTTTATGCGGAGAGTTTGATGCTCAACATACATATGTCTGATGGCAAGGCTCTGATCAAATTACACGACAAGTTATACTTGAAATTGCAGCAATCGAAGTCGAAGTCGAAGTCGAAGTCGAAGACGAATTCAAAAATCAAGGCAGCACTCAATGAACGGACGATCTTCCTCTTCCTCTTCCCAGAAGACATCGAATCGTTAGAATGCTCTTGTATTATGCCAACAGAAACGACAAATCTGAGCAATCAATGCGCAAGCTTGCTGTTCAAACTAAAGCAGCTGCCTAGTCTGGTTCACCCCAAAAACACACCTCTTGAACCGAAGCCGACCTCTAAACCGAAGCTGGATTCAGTCTTGGCTCTGGCGAAGATGAGTCAGTTCACTTGTCATTTTGATGCACTGGTGCCCCATAACCAATTAGCCCTGCTATCGGGGCTCTTCTGCGCCAGTACTCGAGTCGGACGTCCAATTACGGATAAGAGACGTGCAAATCTCGATTCACTTTACCAAGGTGAAGGAGCCATGGGCATGGTAGAAAAGTGCTTTCTGTTGATCGAAACCGTTTGGACGATCATAAATGTATCGCTTATTGTGTCTGTCGTGCTACGTCGTGGAGGTCTGGCTATAAAGAGCTAATGAAGACAGGCTTACGCTGCACAATGAATGCAAAGAAGTTCCGGCACAAACTTTTGTAGGAAAGCAGACCGACCTTCACTCACAGCATATAAGATGGACAATGGTAAAAGGGTGACGCAGATTGGTCGGTGTCAGAATTAAGAACTTTGATCTTAACCACGAAACACCACTGGCAAGCGCTCTACAGACGATGTTCTCCTAGAGAGCAGCGCGCCAAAAAGGATGGTCAAGAGATTGCATTACTTGAGGTTTAAAATTATAAAGTTGCAAGACCGGCACGTCTGTCTTTACTAGATTTTCTCGAAAGATGCGGACTGCCATCCGCCCACTATGCCATTCTTCCTACATTGTGTCCATTTGAGATACGATCTTCTTCGAGATGCAAGGAAAGTGGAATACTGGCGCCAACGGTTTCGTCAAAGCAACGTCGCCACGGCGTTCTAGAGCGATATGACCAATGACGCTTGCGTTATCGTCTACGAAGACATGGCTATCAGTCTTGATATGCTTGTTCGCTCGCCCGCGTATCCTTTTGATGACGAGATAGGATGCATCATGGGACAGGAAGATCTAGACACACCAGGTAGAATCCTCAGCTACTCGTCTCCAGATACTCAAAGCTTTATTCCACCTTGAAAAAGGCAAATTCTGTCTGAGGGCGGCTCGAAACAATTTGTCAAAGCTCGATACTTGAGTTTTATCATCACCTTTTAAAGGCTCCCGCAGATTAAGTGTAATGTTGCCGAACTGATATTTGCAAAGATTCTTGTTAACACATTTTGCCTGGCTCAGAATAGACTTAAGATCTTGTTAATCTTATTCGTATATATAATCTCCGGTAAAGCCAACTAAGGAAACAGCCAAGTATTCAGGGCTGTTCGTGCCTTTTGACAATTCTTTGCCAAAGAATATAGGATTTGCACCTTTATAATATGTATCCCTATCAGATATTGGAGAATCCCTAGGCTAATTTTCGTTTACGAGAGCCATCAAATTAAATCCTATCTCGTCCTTCTCACACGCGATATGATCTTGAATCAATCCCAATACTCCATGGCCCAAAATGTCATCATCGGGACCAAGAATGGTTCCCCTGTCGATTGGGCCTTTGCGGTCTCCATCCAGTTCGTAGACATGACCATTCTTACAAGATTTGACAAAGCAAATGTAATGGTGATCAACCTCATCTTCAGCATTGTCAGGCACTCTAGTACCTTGCTGGGCTATGTCTTTGTACATTGACTCAATGTGTTCTGAGTCTACAATGGCTTCGGCAAGCTGATCGCGTGTCGCATCGTCTTCCAAGATACTATTAAGCAGTGACTGGGGTTCTATTACATATCAGGATTGCGCTAGAAAGGCTTTGTTGATTCTGACAAAAATAACGTACCCAGGAGAGATCGAGATGGTTCGTTGCTCAGAGAGTGGAGTACGGCGTACAATCCACATGCGTTGTTGATTTTTTGTTCAAACCATACGATATCATCCATCTCAACGACACTCCTGCAAATACTTGCATCTTCCTCGGATTTCTGCTTTTCGTAGCGGTCGGTGCTAGGGAAGATGAAGATCAGAGCATAGGCAGGATGTGGCAAAAGTTCAGACTCGTCCATAGATACGAGTTCTTTGAAAACCAGACCAGGAGGAGCACCCAGGTCATGTGCAAGTTTGGTAAAGAAATCTGGGTCTGATTCCAACGCGATGAAGTGTTTCTCATAATATCGGCCTATTTTTGACAATCTTTATCGTTTTTAAGAGTGTGATAAATAAAATCGCTTCGTAAATGCTGTCTACAATAAAACAAAGGGTGCGGGGTAAAACGAAAGGGGCCGTCCCATGACAGGCTTAGCGTTACACAGTACGTTGTTAACCTAGCAACTTCGAGGATGGTTTTACACATCCAGACGAGTCTCTTGCGCGATAGCTTAGTCTGGAATTGTTTTTCTTATCTGTTGCTTCCCATTCATTATATCATTGCATCTAGAGAAACTTTTACCGAGGAGAGTTTTCGAAATGATTTCTTGACTGACAATCCTTGAAGCAACCAGACTGCATTGCATAATGTCAGAGGCCGCACCTGGCGATACCATGAGCCCCAAGGTAGTCCCAAGTATCTAATATGAGCAGCAGTCGTTTGTGCAAGGACATCGAAATACCAACAGCCTAGCTTGTCTTGCATAATAGAGCAGATACGCAGCGGAATGAAGCATGCCTTCAAAGAGGGAGTAGATCTTGTGTACTACACAGCGCAAGATATACCCTTTATCAAGGAAGACGACCTGCATATATGCTGATTTACTCCTTCGAGTCTCCTACAAGGGCCCGCAGCAAATGTGATGGCAGCTAATCATTTACAATTATTAAATATCACGTCAAAAGCTCGTCCATAGATATACCTATTACTCTAGTATCCAAATCATCAGGCTAAACAGAGCGAACTATGTGTACACAATGACAATAGACCATGGTATGGAGTAGAACGTGGCATTCGACTGTAGTTCTTATTTCGCGGGTCGACTTTTAGTTCTTATACAGTCTCGAAGTGGCCCCTCTCGGTAGTCCATGCAAGAATGGTTCTGTCTTTATCGTCTTTGATGAATTCATCCATGCCTTCATCGAAACAAACTCGTTCATCGAAAATCCGCTAGTTATAGATGCGGATGATGGCATAGCTTCTTCCAAGAATACGATCCAAGCTTCTAACACTCAATTTATACTTTCGCGCACTGCGCCAACCCCATTTTCTCAACCACGCATCGTAACTTCATACAGGCGATAGATTCTCTAGTCCTTGTCTGATCATCACCAAGCGCACCGTCTGAAAAAGACCGGGAAGGGTCCAAAACTCTGGAATGACGCCCAACGATCATGCAATTGTTCTTTAGTCGAAACCCTCACCTGCCAGTGAACCAATCAGAAAATTGGCCTCAACAGTAATCCCGGTCTCCCACTAAAAACTTCTTCTTTCCGTCTTCCTTTATCTTCTGC
>JACVEI010000047.1:0-22986 GCA_018115615.1 Pestalotiopsis sp. DP-2020a | reverse complement strand
GCCGTCACTCTTGGTCTCCGCTTCCCAGTGATCATCTGACTCGCTTCCCTGCTGCGCATCCCGCCGAGGACGAGGGCACAAGACAAGAATGCCATGGGTCGAATTCGCGATGCCGCATGCGAAATCCTGATGGGTAACGGAAATGGCCTTGTGTGCGGGCGCCTGCTAGTACTACCACCTCTTTCTTTCGCTCCCGCCCACCGAGTGGTAGTACCGTTGGATAAGAAGAACGAACCACCACCACCACCACCTTGCAGGCCACCCCGGCGGACACGCTTATACCCGTCTCCACATATTAGAGAACAGCTCCATCGGCTTAGTCCCATCGTGGGCTAAGACGAGGTACTTTGCAACATAGTCTGGTTATTTTTGACGCGCCGTAGAAGCAGTCTGCAGAGCAGAAGCAGATCCAACAGTAGGTAGATAGAAAGAGGGTGGGCTAACGTCGCGAGCCGCCGTTCGTTTCTTGAACTGCCAACCGGGGCGAACTGCTGTTTGCGCCATCGAAGAGCGAACAAAACAAACATTGGCATGGCGAACTAGACTATAATGGAAGCACACTGTTCATGTCACGCCAACAAACATCGCATGAGGAGAAAATGCGCAGTCTGCTTGCGATATATGCGCGCATGCAGGCAAAGATCCAGACCTGGCTTGAGGCATAATAAAGTCCCACGAGATGGCAGTGGTCACCCGGATTGAGCGATGGGCTAAGGAGGCGCGACGGTGGAGATGACTCCTCTTGTTCTCCCCCGTCGCCATCGGCCTCGAGGCTGGCGGATCAAGATGGAAAAGATGGCGCGCCGGCTTCGAGTCTGAAGGGCGGGCAGCCGCACCCCGGCACCTGTTCGAATGCCCTCATGTTTCGCTGGCAGTCTTATCCTTGCCTGCTCAAACGCCTGGGCAGCCCGTTCGTGGGCGGGCAGGCTTACCTGCCCGAGCCTGTGCCAGCGTGTACACCATGTCCCGCTAAACACGGCGAGATAGATCTGCCAGAGGACTATAATCCCACCATGATAGCTGTCGATNAGCGTGTACACCATGTCCCGCTAAACACGGCGAGATAGATCTGCCAGAGGACTATAATCCCACCATGATAGCTGTCGATCAGGGACATGAGTTCAAGGGGGGTGTTGTCCGGGGGAGAAACGGGGTGGACAACTCAGACGGCCGCAGTAGAGATGGGAGAGGCGCTGGAGCGATATTCCCAGTTCGCCTACGTNTCAGGGACATGAGTTCAAGGGGGGTGTTGTCCGGGGGAGAAACGGGGTGGACAACTCAGACGGCCTCAGTAGAGATGGGAGAGGCGCTGGAGCGATATTCCCAGTTCGACTACGTTTCAGACGTTGAACACGGTGCCCATCGTGAGTGAAGCTCTCCAGGCCGTCCGAGCTGCGTGCGTTCCGGGGGAACACACGGCGGGCGATTTGAGTGCGGGAGATCCAGTCTGCGAGCCAGTCCGTCGCGACTAGTCCACTGCCGCTGACAACGGCGCAGCAGTATGTGTTATTTACTTACCGAAGTAAATAACAACAAATAACAACACCAAGGCCACATTGCAAAAACTGGCACATGTGTTTACGGAAGAGTCTCGTGCAAGCGAACAATGATCAGGTGTGCTTCGTAGAAGTCCAGTAATTATTCCGTCATGCACTTAATTGAAAGCATTGCCGCAACGGGAAAGAAGATAGTCGGCGGAAGAGACGCAATACAGTTCATAGATGTCTCGTCCCAGCCGAGATTACACAAGTTCGACATTGGCTCGATTGGATACATATGGACGCTCATAGCCCGTCTGTTATAGATCCAGGAACGGGCTACAGGATATTTTGGAATCTGAGTTTGCGGCAACAGTACACAGAAAAATCCAGTCAGCTCTCAAGGTTCGGAGTGACTGCCGCACCTGACGTTTCGAGTACGACTTCAGTGCTGCTCTGCCGAGATTTGCTCAATACGAGAGGCGAGTATCCCCTCATGTTCTGAAGATCACATGTGCTTCAAATGCAATCTACAACGACTTCGTCATCTCAGCTGCGCCGATGAGAGTCCAAATGGATGCATGTTCATGTGGTTCTGTCTAGGTGGTGTCGTCTGACACGTGTGCTTGGCAAGTTGGCTGCATATCCATTTGTTTCGAAAGCTTCGAGAACAGCAAGCCGTACTCTACTAGTCGAGAAGATGGAGGTCATCGTACACTAGATTAGGAGGTACGGTGCGGTAGGTCAGTCAGCATTGGCAGATTCGCGCGGCTTCCGACAACGAGATGCTCCTACTGGGACCAATGATCATATTCCCCTTCTTTTCCCCGTCGGTTTGGTCCGCGTCTGACTTGTTGGTCTTAACCAGATTCGGGTACTGCAAGACGGAGAGGCCGTCCGGCTGGTGGTCCTTGAACGCAATGAAATGAATACATAGGAGATACGTACAGCGGGCGGGGAATATGGGCACACAGGCTACCTGCTGTACAAGCCATCCGTGGGCATGCGGCATGGACAGATCTGATCTCGAAGCACAGACTTCTCGCTTGTCCCCTCTGTGGGCTCTCTGGGGGAAGAGATGCCGCGGGTTGTAATTGTACGATGGCACTTTGGCGGCGGACGAACTGGTTCCATTTTCTCGCGTTAGTGGAGATTGGGAAGCATCCACAGATAGAGAGACCAAGGTGAGCCAGGTAGCGCGTGTGGCTTGGAAGCGAAATGGGCGCCCGCTGGCCCTTCCTTGCCTCTGCTCGGGCATTCCTGCGAGCGCATGAATTTCATAACCTCCAATAGTGAGGATAATAATGGAGAAATTAATCAATTCATCATATTGACGGCGGAGAGGCGACTCCTATTGTTTTGGCGATCCCAAGTGCTTCACAGTGGTCGGCGCAGGCGTCGCGACGAGGACGTCTGAAGGCCTCTCTGCCGGTCTGGTTTGCGACTGATAAAGTCGCTTGCGCCCGGGAGTCTTTTTTGGCTTGACGCGGGCAGACAGGGCAGGGTCAAGTCCAAGTCTCCAAGATCAGACAGCGGGACTCGGGAGTGGCCAGCCCGGATCCCAGGCGGTGCGTTGAAGCCTGGCCCTTCTGGGAACCTCTGGAGCCCCCCAAGACTCAAGAGGATTGGCGACTCTCCGGCTCTCATGGGCCAAGTGACCCAACTGAAAAGTCTGGCTCGTCTGGTTGGTTCCCAAGGCTGCACCAGGTGAACGGAACAAGGGCCACCTAGTCAATCAGACTGGCGGGTCCTGACCGTCTCCGACAGAGAGTCGGGAAACACGTTGAAGCTGTTTAAGCCCTAGGGCTTGACGGTCGAATGTCTGATGGCGCGACAGTTCTCGTTTCCTGTAGAAGAACCCTACGTGCGACCCGTGGTAATAATAAACGAGTAATTCCCTGGGGTGCATATCTACCCGCCCGCTTCTTCAGCATTTCTGAAAAGGTAGGTTCAGCCACAATGCAAGAGAAGTCTGAAAAAGGGGACGTCGCGAAACGATGAGCGGCTCATCCATCAGCGCAGTGTTCCGTGCTACTGCGCGCGGCGACTTCTGGGCTCGCTTGTTGACTGATTTGGGACTTGGAGGGGGGGTTTTCGTCCAAGGGGGATGACGCAGATCAATCGGCCATTCCCTGGGTCCTGAACTTGTGGCGCCCTGGCTGAATTCATTGGGCCTCTGCCGTTAGCATCGTACGGGGCCGCTTGGCCGCTTCCCGGGCTGGGGAGGGGCGGCGCGTCTACCAACCTACCTAACAGACTGGGGGGTCGCGTCTTTGTTTACTCCAAAGATCCACCCCCAAAATAGAGCGAGCCTCACGTCACATTTCAACGGTCCCTGCAGATATGCCGCTGTGCAGCAGCGGGAGCACAGCACAACACAATGAGGTCAGCGCAACCCCTTTCGACGCCCAATGACGATTTATGCAGATCCCAAGCAGCCGACTATGGCAAGTCGGACAAACGATCAATCAAACGGTCGTGCAGGCCGAGGGATTCAATTGACATGCAAAAACAGCGCGAGGTGTGGCAGGCGCCGGAGAACAAACGACTTATCGCAAGGCGCCCAGAATAGGATGGACGATTTCTTTAGTACGAGATCTCTGTCCATATGGAGCCGTGCTAACGTAGAATCGTCCCGGAAGACGCGACAGAATAGTTGGCAGTACTAACCCCATTCAGCGACGCCCACACCGCTCAATACAATGCAAGTAGATGGAGGCAGACGGTCAGTTGGGACATGGAATCAACTAAGAGGCTCATGCAATAGTAGATTTGCTGTAGAATCGGTAGCAGCCAGAATGGAAAAGTGTTGCGATCAGCTAGGTAGGCGCAAACAATAATCACAAGGGCAGCAGTGTACATGGGATATCGAATGTTTACAGTAAGACATTGCCCAGCTCTGACGGATGTAAACAAAAGCTACTGAGAGGCGAAGGCAGGAAGGGTGAATAATCAAATGAACAGGATCTCTAATTTGCCAATGGCCATGGCAAAGGGAGGGCAGTTGGATCGAATGGAATAGTAAGGCAACTCCTCGAGGAAGTACCAAGTATGTAATTTCAGGGTCTGGTGGCACAAAATATCGATTGTCTGTGATATATTGTAAGCTGGAGCATCATCTGCCGGCTGCTCAGGATGGAGGAGGATGAGAAGGACTTCCCCCCAAGAAACCCATCTCGCAAGACAAGTCAAGGTTCCCCTTCCCGCTCAAGAAAAGCGGCTCACAAGGCTGGAAACTGAAGAAAAGCCTGAATTTCAGTGCTTAGAGGCACGAGATGGAGAGGCAAGACACGGGCTGCATGAAGGCAGAATCCACACATCGGGCATCAAGAGGCAAAATTCGGCATGAACGGGTTGGATGGTTTGAACGCCGATACAGATAGCATGGTCCATCTACAAATTGCTAACCTTACATATTTTACTCGTCCATACTGTATGTTTATCGAATTTCTAGGTGGTTGTACAGTCCCAGACACTGCCGGTCTGAAATCATATGATGACGGTCTGCCGCGAGCCCGCGACGGACTGCAACAGATCAAGGTTCATTCCCACGGGAGCGCTTCCTCTGGCTTTTTCCCGGAGAGACTCGAGGGACGAGGGACGAGGGACGGCTGATTCTGGCATTGGATGATTGGAATTAGTCGGAGAGATGTCATCTCATTTTTCTCCCATTGAATGCAGCATGCCCGGCCCTTGTCGAGGCGACATTGGCCATCGTCCTGCACTTTGCGCCTACCTTTAGCTAGCTGGTCCTGATGTACATACAGAGTACAGAGAAGCCCCAACCAATAAATGAGGTATAGACACACTAAGCAAAGCAGACTAAGGCAGAAGGAACACGGACCAACAACATTGACCCTTGCACACGTCAGGCGCGGCGCCGAGAGATCCACCTTTCAGAAGGGTTTGATTGGCTTTCCTTAGACGCGTTCGGAACGCGCCTTTCATTGTTTACTTTTAGAGTGTGCGCATCGACTAGCAAGGGCCCGGCCACTGGACCGTTTTTGCTGCGACTGCGACTGCCACTGCTGCGCTGCTCTGTTCCTTACCTCTTTTGCGCCTGCGATTTGCGATGCGACGCGATGCGATGCGACTGACCCGACCCCTCCTGCCCCCCCAAAAGGTACAACCAAATTCCCCCGACTCCACTGCGCCTGCCACGTACCGGTTCAATCAATCNCCCTCCTGCCCCCCCAAAAGGTACAACCAAATTCCCCCGACTCCACTGCGCCTGCCACGTACCGGTCAATCCTCTCACGTTCGCATACTACACGACCGCACGTTCTAGTCCTTCCGTACCTACCAGACCTCCGCCAATCTCTCGCCTTCCTCTTGGCTCTCCAGGTCTTCTTGTTGGGAGCGTCGAGTGCTACTACCTACCACATTTCGTCCTTGCCTCCCTCATATTTGTCCCGTACCCTCGTACTTGCCTTGGCTTGCCCTGCTTGCCCTGACTTTTACTCGACCTGACCCTGCATCTACGGGCGCGTTCCCATTTGGTAAACCTGGTTTCTGAACACCCTTCATTATTTTTTCTTTCCCACCTCAGAGCGTTCCAAGTTTTACCTATTGCCACCCAAACGCGCACTACCAAACGAATGCTTTGTTGATCTGGACTAGAGTGCCAATCGTCGGCGATCATCTTTTTTAGGGGTCCTGGACGTGTTGTGCTCCCAGGTTGTCAGTTCAAACACTCTTTGCCTCTGACTCTTTGCTGTGGCAAGCGGGAGTTGGTCTTGTACGCGTGTTATGTCCATGTCGTCTCACGCCTGCGCCATCTGACACCGAAGAAGAGAAAGAAAAGAAACAACAAGGACCAGAATCAGGAAAGAAGGAACCCAGAGAAACAGCGAAAGGGGAAGAAAGTGGTAGCTGCTTCCTCAACTTTCGGATCCCGAGCTCGGTCATACGCCTACATACCTCACCTCCCCCTTCCCGTATCCGAAACCTGACACCACACTGATTCAGACCTCCCGTCTGATTCATTCCAGTATCGGCGCTCATTGCATATCGACAATAGGGAAAGAGCATCGCATTGTCAACACACGCGACCCACGACGCAACTGCTCAGGAAGCCATTGATTGTTTTGGAAACTCGCTCTTCGTCACAGTTTCGACCCTCTGAGCTGTACGGCAACCTCGATTGTCGGAAGAATCAACAACGCGCCTATTTTGCTGGCAGATCGCGCGAACCCCATCACTCGACGACAATGTCATTTGGAAACAGTGGAGGCGGCACCCTTACCCTGCCTAGTCCTACTCACCCGAATTCTATTGATGTCCAAGCCGCCGTCGTGCGGTCTCTTCGAAGGTCGATATCGCGATCGCCTTCCAAATTTCACCTTGCGAGAACATCGTCACAGGGCTCAGACGCGTCGATGAGCTCTATTCCAAACTCGCCTTCGCCTGCGTCACCTTCCTTGAGGCGCATGGCCTCGCAACAATTTGGCGCCTTCAGTTCGCAGAACAACGCACCTACAACACAATCTGTTCTAGCGCAACCACCCCTCGCCACGCCATTCCGGCCCAGCGTCAAACTCTCGTTGCGCTCTTCCAAATCCTCAGCAAAGGTGACACCCAGTGGATCGTCCACTTCTTCCAAGTCTTCTGCGCGATCCAGGACCTCCCCTAGGAGTCCCACAAAGCGCGCCCTCAACCCCGCGTCTCCGTGCGCAGGCAACTCAACCCCTCCGTCTTCTTCGTCAGACGAATCCCCTCCATCAGGCCAGGAGAACATCAGCTGCTTCCGCGTGCGCAGTCCTGGATCGAGGAGGAGAAGTTTTGAGAGAAGCAAGACTCGCCATAGCATGCATCTTGACATGTCTGGCGCATCACTGCAAGCCATAGCTCGCAGCACCGACAGCACCCTCCCAAGTGTATCAGCAAGCCCGCTGAAGCGCAGCGACGCGACCATGGACCTGGATCAGGCCACTTTCGGTAGTCCCAAGGCCAAGCGAAGGAGTTATGGTCCCGCTAACTTCGCCGCCGACTTCAACTTCCTTGAGCCGGGTCACATTTCGCCTGGATTTGACATCCACGATGAGGCGAGCCGGGAATACGACTGGTCGCCTCTTGTCAACGAAGAAGCTGGCGAGTCTTTCGCCTCGCCACTAGCATTGTCGCTGCCTCGTCGGACAAGTTCCCTTCGACAGTCGACGCTCCAGCAACGCCAGGCCAAGAAGGAGCGTACGTCATGGGGAAGACGATCTGGTGCGCAGCATCTGTCCCAGATGTCGAACGAGGCCGCCACTCCGGCAAGGTCACGACCGCGCGTTGCATCCGACCAGTTTCAGCCGCTCGCACGCGAAAGCCTGTTCAGTGCCCCGAGCCCCAGCCCTCTGCCCGTTGCCACAGCTCAGGCCATGAATCCTATCCCCAACCAGCCTCACCCTCTCTCAAGGACCGTGACGGCATCGTCATCGAACTCAAGTATTCCAGATGAGTCGCCAACTCACTATCCCGTCTTCACCGAGAGACCCCGGCCCCGGGGCCCCATGAACTGGTCCAAGAGTCTGCCAATTGGTGCTATGCGCCCTGTCCAAGATGACGAGCAAGCCATGGTCGGTAGCATCTCTACTCCAGACTACAAGCATGCGAAGCCCTTCATGGGCGCCTTCGCTTCGACAGGTCTCGTTTCCAAGATGAGGAATCCTGAATTGGAGCCGCTTGTCTCGCGTGGTGCACCCGTGCCCGACACACCATGCAAAGGCCGGGTCAGCCCATTTCACACCTTCCCTCCTCTCTTGGCCAGCAACGTGAAGTCCCGACCCCGGAACGCTCGATCGACGTTGGGCGCATTTGGTGGTCCCTCGACCCCTTTTGCTCCAAAAGACAGCCGCTCTCCAGTACCCAACACTTTCGGCAGTCAAAATGGCAGACCTAATCTCTTCACCTCGTTCGGCACGCGTCACGGCCGCTCGAACAGTACGCTTAGCCTCTACAGCGATGATGGGAGGAGCCCAACCGACTTGAATGGCGATACTCCCATGACAGCAGCCGAAGATGTACCGCCCACACCCACCAGACCAGCACAGTTTCTCGCACAGGCATCCAACGACTTCGATCTCATGACAAACGACAGTCCTACTGCCAACCGCCACATCTCCGCGCCTGTTACGACGGTTGTCGAAAGTTCATGGCAGCAAGATTCAGCAGCAAGCCGTAAGTTTCGCCCTCACCAAGGGCCCCGTGACAATGGCAAAATCGAGTATTCGTCTACGACGAAGGAAGTCTCTAGCTCGACTACACCAACGCTTCGGGGATCTCCAGCCTCCTTCAACATTCCTTTGTCATCATTCTGTAAGAATCGAGCCAGGCGAGGCGAAACGTCGACGCCTGCGCCCGTGATTACGAGGACAGTATCCTCGGCAGGATTGGCCATCAGCACCGAAAAAGTGAGCCTTACTAAAGACCCTGTCTCTCTAGCAAGCCCTCTGGATCGTTTCGAGTTTGCCGAGTCAACAACACCCAGAACTCCGCATGACAGCGAGGCTGCATCTGAGGCCGACCGACTTTCGAAATCGACCCCGACTGCAGGTTTTCTGTTTCCTACCAGCAGCGGCAAGAAGTCCTTGTTTCCTCCGGCCACACCAACCGCACGCCAGAGTGGATCTCTGCTGTTTCCCGATCTTTCCACTGTGACCCCGACGCACGGCAATGGCGCTCGCCAGATCGACTCATGCTTGGCCTCTCGCTTTGCTAGCGTGGATTTCATTGGCCAAGGCGAATTCTCCGAGGTCTTCAAGGTAACCGAGAAAGTCAAGCCCATGGCCACTCCCGCACATGGCCTCTTTAGTACGCCCACGCACCGCTCTCCAGCCTCTTCATTGTCGGAAAAGGTATTCGCAGTCAAGAAGCTCAAGCTACCTCTTAAGGGCACGAGCGATAGAGCGATGCGAATGCGCGAGGTGCAAGCCCTAGAGGCTATGCGAGGCTGTGAACATGTCTTGCAGCTGGCTGATAGCTGGGAGGAGTTGAACAACCTGTACATCCAGACGGAATACTGCGAAGAAGGAAGTCTTGACGTCTTTCTTGCGCAGGTGGGTGTCAAGGGCAAACTGGACGATTTCAGAATATGGAAGGTCATGCTCGAGCTGAGTCTAGGGCTGAAGCATATCCATGATGCTGGTTTTGTCCATCTCGATCTCAAGCCCTCAAACATCTTGATCGACTTCGAAGGTACCCTCAAGATCGGCGATTTCGGCATGGCAGCTGCTCTTCCTGTCGTCAAGGGCCCAGACTTTGAGGGCGATCGCGAATACTTGGCTTTCGAAGTGCTCCGCGGCGAGATCGACAAGCCAGCTGACATCTTCTCCCTCGGACTCATCATGTTGGAGGTTGCTGCCAATGTCAAGCTTCCTGACAACGGCGCTACCTGGCAAGCTCTGCGATGTGGCGACTTCAGCGAGATTCCCATCCTCACCAAGCCGGAAAACGATGTCATCCGTGACGCCACTGGCCTGCCAATCGAAGATACAGATCGTAACGTCCACGAGACCCCAGAAGCCAAGCAAGCATACCTCAGCACCACCCCAAGGAGTGTTTCCCGTCAACCAAGAGACCTTTTCGGCCTGGCTCGTAAGAATGAGCTCATGCAGCCCCCAGCATTTATGCTGGACTCATCCGACTCGAACTCGTTGGACAGTGTTATCAGATGGATGCTCACACCCGACCCGCCTCAACGACCAATTGTCTCGCAAATCCTGGAGCTTCACGCCATGGAGTGGGTGGCCGCTCGTTGCCGTGCAGGCGCCACAGTGTTCGAGGGCAGCTGGGGTCCTGCAGATGAGCCCGTGGATCTGGTCTCTCTCGACACTGAGATGACCGATGTTTGAATAATGCCATAGACTGCATTATCAGCCTTTAGACGAGCTGTCTTGCATGCGGCTGATCGCTGCTCAGTCTTGCAGGTCATCTGGATATGGCTTCTGATCTCAGATTGGCGTCGTTCGCGTTGGCTCATCCGTCACCAGCTTTGCTGGATATCTACTCGCCCTGTTGTGTATCGGGCCGTCACTTCAAGCTTTGTATCGGCTTGAAAACAAAGTGCTCGTTCAGTATGGTATTACTAGAACCTGCAAGGTACAATACGACATCATGATCATTGGTTTCCGGTCACCAATCATCATGCCTCCCTAATTACGGCGTCCCACGAAGGGAAGTGAGTGCCACAAAAACACCTTGCAACTACTTCGACTCCGACAAACCCACCACTCGTTATCTCTCCCACCCGACCTACGAAAGCACTCACTCTCCCATCTCATTCCGTCCAATCGCACGGAATAATAATCATGACGGTCTCGAGATGGACACAAAAGTCGTCATCAACGTGTCCGACTTTCTTCATTTTTCTTTTCTTTTGGAACCTCACCAACGACCTGAATGAAACATCAATCGGCTTTGGAACAACTTGTAGATATAAACGGCAAGAGCCTAGACATCCTTGTATTTGGAACCCGGTGGAGGAAAAAAAAACTTCATGCAAAAAAAGGGTTAGAGGGTCGAGATGATGATCGGAATGGCCTACGTCATTTCGGCGATATCTCATGAGCGTCAGGCGTTTGCGGCTGTATTATTCTCACATGACAGCTCGTCATCTTGAGGTGGTTTCTCGCTCAACGGAAGAGAACCGGAGGAGGAAAAAAGGGCGAATAGAGAAGAAGCCCCATGTCTTCCTACGTTTTACGAACCCATAGTATGAGCGATGGACGTATGAATGACGATATGATATGAAACCTTCCAAGACAGACTGTGCTGAATGTATTCAATTGTGACACATGTGATCTACTGGTGAAAAAAAAAAATGTGTAAGATGAAGAACAACAAAAAGAAACACAAGTTCATCATGGTTGATTTATTCTTCAGAAACAGTAGAGTACTATATTCATTACATGTCGTATAGAGGGCCAAAGTCTATTTCACTATCTTGCTACTATCCATGAGGCCTGCTTGTCCGCCTCCGGTCGCGATCGTGCTCACAGATGTCCCTTTGGCCTTTTTCCGGATGGGCTGGTAGACGTCGTTGAAGTTCATGGCGACGCCGAGGAAGCGCAGGTCCACGTCGGACTGGTACGCCAGGTCGCCGAGCAGGATCTGCAGGCGGTTCCGGAAGCGGTCGCCCAGGTGCTTGAGGCGCTCCTGGAGGGCGGGGAACTCGCTGCCGTCGCCGCCTGGCACGGCCTGCTCGTCGTCTCCCTCCTCCGAGGGGTGGGGGTTGGCGCGCGACGGGCGGGTCGTCACGTTGGGATGCGACGAGACGGCGTTGTTCTGGAAGTCGGCCTCCTGGCGGCGGGTGAAGTCCGAGACGGACCACGAGTACAGGCCGTCGACCGAGTCGCGGTACGAGAGCATGGTGCGGAGCAGTTCCGAGAGCTGGATCATATACGAGTTCTCGTCCTCGTCCTTTTCTCCTCCACCGAAGCGGCGGCGGCGCACACCGAGGAGGCCCTTGTGCGTGATGGACTCGAGGTAGGTCGTGTGGGCATGGATGACATCGTCGAGCGTACAGTCCTCCTGAGCAAGCCGGCGCTGGAGCTCGGTCCAGGAAGATTCAATGACCTCGAACAAAATGTAGTACTGGAGCTGGCCGACGAAATGAACCATCTCGGCCAGGATGCCGCGTGTCGTCTTCCACGTCTGCTGGACCGTCCGGTGACGCGTCTGCAGCACGCCACGGGAGCCGGTAGTGACCTTGCGCCATGATGAGGACAGGGCGAACTCGACACGCTTGACCCGCCACAGGAAATTGAAGACCTTGAGATACTGCCGCGCGCCCCAGTCCGAAACAACAACGTCGCAGGGCGCGTCAATCTTGTACTCGAGCGTGAAGCAGTCCCAGCCAATATCGCCATGTGTGAGCTGAAGCATGCGCGCATCCAGCCTCCTGAGCACCTCGGGGGAATCGTACTGGGCATTAGACCCACGTATAGCATGCTCCAGTTGCGCCGTCAGGGTGTGTCTGTATTGAGCGCCGGCGGGCCGGTCAAGATTTCCAGCCAGCGACTCCATGAGCAGAGCGATGAAGTCGCCCTGGCCAAGTAAGATGTAAGACTTCAAGGCCCGGAGATGATCGAACAGGTGGAATTTCTCAGTCATGAGATGTAGCAATCTACGCATGGTTGTCTTGTAAGCATCATCGATCCACGATTCTAGAGTTTGCGTGTCGCCGTATCGCAACTCTTTCGAGGACTCCTTGCTGTAGGACTCTACCCAGTGAGCATCACCACATGAATGGCGAATGAAGTTGAGGGATTTGCCGATCAAAAAGACCTTTTCGGCGAAATCCGCGGGCATGATGGAAGGGATCATGGACTCCTGGACAACATACTTGTCCTCCCATACATTTGTCGAGCCAGACTTTCCCTTCGGCATCTGTTCCGGAGACTGTTCCCGCACGAAGAACTCCTGAAAGGGATCTGATAGCTCGCCGTCGTAGATCCAATGCCTCAGGACATCGTAGAAAGGCCGCGTGACTGGAGTCAGGAGTCTCTCGGCAAATGCTGCTACAACTGGGTCGCCGTGCAGCGAAGAGAAGGAGTGAATCAGTGAAATGAGCTGGCCGCCTTTTTTGTTCTTGGACTCCTCTGCTATCAGGCTCATGAGCCTCAGACCCATGGTGGCCTCCCTGGTCCACACCACGCAGCGCTTCAAGGTGACGCCGGCCTTGCCGATTCCGCTGCGTGGAGCATTGTCGTCAATGATCGCAAGGGCCAGTCTGATCTGACCTTCCAGCGTTGCAATGAGGGTCAAGTAAGCGCGGAGCTCGTTGCTGATGGCAGCACGGAGGCTTTGGTTCAAGAGACCTTTTGCTGGCGTTTGTGTAAAATCCTCGAGAGTCCGGTAGAGCAGGGATGGTTCTGCAAGTGTGTTCAAGATGGAGACGATGGGCGTCGGCAGGGTGCGTGGGAGCTTCAGCGTGTAGTCCTTTCCGAAGGGCAGACTTGTTGACGATAGCCCTTGCAATGTGTAGGGCAGATCGCGAAGCAGGACTGGCTCGGTTGGGTCGATGCTGGAATAGTTGTCCGACAGCTGGCCCGACTTGATGGCGACATCTCTCGGTTTACTTGGGCTTTCGGGCATTCTGTCCATGGTGGCCTTGCGTTTGTGTTCTCGATCGCCCACGGACGATGATGGTCTGGACGCGCCAGCCGAAATGGGATTGTCCTGACTGCTGTATTCTGGCTCCTCGGGTGGCTGCTCTCTCATACCTCGCGCTCTATCCACGACTCTCTTCAGGCCGCCAGCCGTGGGGAAAGAGTCGACATCGTTGTTGGCGACTTTGGGCGCGACTTCCTGGGGACTCCTGAGAGCCTCGAGGTCCGGATGTCTAGCATCGGCTCGCGATTGCCGTCTCTTATCCTGCTTCGCTTCTTGCCTGGCCTCGCGTTCCTCTTCTATGTATTCTTGGTATGCTTCCGGGTCGTCCTCATCTTGGTTGGGCGAGTCGGCCAGGTGATTGAGGAGGGACAGTATTGCCCATTTCTGGTTCAAGACTGGCAATGCCAGCAGTCTCGAGTACAGGTTGGAGAAGCGCAGCGCCTGCGCAGGATTTGTCGCAATGAGCTTGCGCTTGATCAGGTCCGAAGCATGGTTGACGTCGGACGCAACAGTCGGTGAAGCATTGCTGCCACAACAATGTCAGTGGGACGAAGTGGAGGGGAAGAATGGGAAGCTGTCATTGTTTTGACGGCTCAGATATAGAAGACATACTCTTGAAGATATGTGTGAATGTTGTTGGCATGCGAATTGGCCCAGCTCTTATACTGCTCCTTTGGTATGTCTTCGGGTGGAGGTGCTACATAGGCAATCAACCGGTCGACGCCATAGCTGACTTTCTTGGCTTGTTTCTCCTTATCTTGGGATGATGCGGCCGACATGTTGCATTCTCGAGGTTGTCCCCATGAAGAAGAGCTGGCGCTCTAAGAGGAGTCGGTCTGCGTCTGCCAGATTGGATGGCGACTGCTCAGAAGGTCGGGGCCGTTGCTTGCATGAATGACAATCCGCTGTCTGCAAAGGATGAGCTTGTTGCGGGACGCGTCTTTCGCGACGGACTGGACCGTAAATATCGTCGTCGCCTTGCGCTCACCACCACCTGGAACGACGGTGCTTGGGTAGATGATGGACAATTACTACACCATTATCTCATTCCACGTCGCTTTGCATCAACTTATATGAAGTATTGCATACACTGAGCGAACAGCACCTGGGGATTGTAGAATATCTATTCCAACGCGCAAGTATCATCTATGAGCATCAACAGCAATTGACGAAATGCCCCGCCATTCAGTGGTAGGTACCAGGCCTACAGCGCCTAGCTCCCAAACTTTTGGCGTGTCTTTGTCAGTAGCCCAAGTACCCCCAAGTAAGCCATTTAAGTTTACCTTTAGCGGGCCATTCACAGCACCTGGGACTTCGAAGGGGCTCGTTCCTAGACAGACAGACGATCAATCTGCCCATACAAACCTCCCACAGTTGCACCCAGGACAACGCCCGGTTGGAAGACGGCCCATCGATTTCTCGGTCACAGCAGCCCTTTTCCATCTAGATTCGACCGGAACTATGATCGCATTGCATCTCTCCATACGATCCGACGATTCGTGACCGATTTTCCTGCTGCGCGCGNCGGCCCATCGATTTCTCGGTCACAGCAGCCCTTTTCCATCTAGATTCGACCGGAACTATGATCGCATTGCTTCTCTCCATACGATCCGGCGATTCGTGACCGATTTTCCTTCTGCGCGCGGCATTTGCGAGGCATTGTGGTGCCAGGCCACGGCCGGACGACTCCAGTCCTGGGCGGCACTCTCCCGCATCGCGATATTACCTAAGCCGACACGACCCAGCCTCCATTTACCATATATNCTGCTGCGCGCGGCATTTGCGAGGCATTGTGGTGCCAGGCCACGGCCGGACGACTCCAGTCCTGGGCGGCACTCTCCCGCATCGCGATATTACCTAAGCCGACACGACCCAGCCTCCATCCACTATATNCCACGGCCGGACGACTCCAGTCCTGGGCGGCACTCTCCCGCATCGCGATATTACCTAAGCCGACACGACCCAGCCTCCATTTACCATATATCATCGTTTGACCGCTCGCAAAAATGCCCGACATAGATCCCGCGGCCCTGAGCCGGCCGTCGGTCAACATTACGACGCCCGTCCTGAAGACCCTCACTGTTTCTACGCCCGCATCGAAACCAAAGACCTCCCAGATAATACCTCCCCGCATAGACTTGGAGCCTCTTTATGCCGCCTTGAAGGCCGCCATCGGTTCCGAACAATGGACCGTCTACAAGGAATCCACCACCCAATTCATCCTGGGTAAGCTCGCGCGACTTGTTTCGAATATGTGGGCATCTTATTGTGCCAAGTACAGCTGCTGACAACCATGACAATGTGTAGGACGACTCAACCAGACCGAATACTCGGAGCGCATCGATGCGATTCTCGCGTCTCCCAATGGCGAGAAGGAACATCTTCACAACCAGCTCCTCGCTGCCATATATGGAAACCTGACGAGGGAAATGCCAGATGTGGGACTCGCACCATGGGTTTCTGCAAATGACAAACCAACCATTGGTGTCGGCGCAAAGCCTGTCACCGGTGATGCCGCAGAAAGGAGGCTCAAAGGAGAAGTCATGCAGCTCCCTACTCGTGATCGCCGACGCATCAAGGAGCTGGTCAACAATGATGTTCGTGATCGTACCGACCCACCACCTGAATGCCCACCCCTGACTGACCATTGTCGACAGTTTGATCCCTACGAGTCCATGACAAGTATGTTTTCGGAACACCACCGGGGCAAGCCGACGCGAGGACCTGAGATGCTTCCAAGCGCCACCGGTGGTTTGAACAAGATGAGTAAGTGTAGCACTCTTGCGCAGCACCGGCAGGTTTGTTCTAACCGTCGTCACAGACTATGATTTGGAAATCAAGAAGCGATACCAGCAACCCCTGGCAGTGGAGTCGGGCGAATTTCCCGATATCAGCATGGTAGAGAATCGCATGCTGCCCTTCTGCTACGAATACGGTCTGGTTAATGGCCACTCCCCCGAAGCTGCCCAGCTCTTGACTGTCGCGACCGAGACCTTTATCAAGGAAATGCTGTCATCCATCTATACCCGGACAAGAAGCAACGGAGCAGGAGACTCGGGTAGTGCCGGGTTCGGTGCCGGAGCTAGCTGGATTCTGACCAAGAAATATCAACGACAACTGCGCAGGGAAGAGGCTGCCCTTATGCGCGGTGAGATATCAAAAGACAAGAGTGGTCTACTCCCGGTCGAAGCCAAAGCGGCCAGCGAAAGGCCGCCACTGAATATGGGCGATCTGCGCCTTGCTCTGGAAATGGGCGACTGTGGACTCGCATCCATTCCCGTAGTCACGACTTCAGTCTTCTACAATTACCGCGAAGGCGAACTGGCACACTGGGACGACTACGCCTGGATCAACGACCAGAAGCCTCCGAGGATAGAAGAGGAGGGAGCAAACACAAACGACACAAAGGTGCTGACCAACGGCGAAATTCACTCTGATCCCATGGACATCGATGATCAGTGGGCTTGGGAAGGCACCGACGACATGACCATGTCAAACCTCGACAGTGTGCTCGACTCGTGCCTAGCAACATCCTAGAAACGGTCCAGATATCATGGTCGACCATGAAGCAAAACGACTGCCTTTTTTGAACGGCCCGGAGGCACGTTCACAGTAGGAGATGTTTGATGGTTGACTTGACACGTGCGCAATGGAAGCACTGACGGGCACCCTGCTCAATGAGGCACACTCAGACGGTAGTCGGGAACGTCCAGTCATTTCCACCAGCCGCAAAACTCACATACTGCATTTTGTGTAACTATATAGGAGCATTAGGCGTTCGGCAGTGAAGGAAGAAGGTCGGCGTGGCCTAGAGACTTGGCATTGATCTCATAACTGGCACAAATGGCGTCGATATTCGTTTGAAAGGGAACGATCCGTCCCAATTATTTGTTGTACCACCAAGGGGGGGAGAACAAAACAGAGCAAGAAGTCAGGTTGGGAGAGCCCCAGCCGAATTGACCCAAGGACGAGAAGGACCGTTTTGGTGTTGCTCGGCGGAAAAGGTGTGCCACAGGGGGGCACGAAACTGTTCTTGGCTTGAATGATACCCAAAGCGCACCAGACAGAAGAAACCAGCGTAACTGATCCGNGGCGTTCGGCAGTGAAGGAAGAAGGTCGGCGTGGCCTAGAGACTTGGCATTGATCTCATAACTGGCACAAATGGCGGCGATATTCGTTTGAAAGGGAACGATCCGTCCCAATTATTTGTTGTACCACCAAGGGGGGGGGAGAACAAAACAGAGCAAGAAGTCAGGTCGGGAGAGCCCCAGCCGAATTGACCCAAGGACGAGAAGGACCGTTTGGGTGTTGCTCGGCGGAAAAGGTATGCCACAGGGGGGGCACGAAGCTGTTCTTGGCTTGAATGATACCCAAAGCGCACCAGACAGAAGAAACCAGCGTAACTGACCCGCAATAGATGCTAAGAAGTTATTTGCGCCTGACCTTGTGATACTCTGTGGCAATGCAGCATCAGTTGCAATCAGGCGTGCACCGTGTAGTTGTCAGTTATACATGCAATGCTTTTCCCCCTCCTTCTCTTTCTGCCTTGTGCACGAGAAATGCGTCAGTGTATAATGTATGCAAACAATAAACGCGAATCGCGGTGGGATCATATAGNTCAGTTATACATGCAATGCTTTTCCCCCTCCTTCTCTTTCTGCCTTGTGCACGAGAAATGCGTCAGTGTATAACGTATGCAAACAATAAACGCGAATCGCGGTGGGTTCATATAGNGTGCACCGTGTAGTTGTCAGTTATACATGCAATGCTTTTCCCCCTCCTTCTCTTTCTGCCTTGTGCACGAGAAATGCGTCAGTGTATAATGTATGCAAACAATAAACGCGAATCGCGGTGGGATCATATAGTAGTGGGCTGGTATTGATGCGTCAAAGTGCCCCCCAGTCCCCTCTCAGCATGACGTGGGGCCCATTAAAACGCGCCATCTCAAATGGGTAGAAACGCGACTTACACGGTCCCGCGTCAACGTCCCGTACCTCTATACCTTTTCGAGAATTCCACCACTACAGCGACAGCAATACACGCCAGTCTTTTTGCAAAGAACATTCTACCAAGCGAATAACTCTGCTGCATTCTTCCAGATNCGCGACTTACACGGTCCCGCGTCAACGTCCCGTACCTCTATACCTTTTCGAGAATTCCACCACTACAGCTACAGCAATACACGCCAGTCTTTTTGCAAAGAACATTCTACCAAGCGAATAACTCTGCTGCATTCTTCCAGATCATGATTTCTTGACTTCACTGTCTGTAAACCTGCATCAATCTCCCCCTTGGAAGGAAAGGAGGCCGCAATGGCTTCTTCTGCGCGCTCTCCTTCGCCCGCCAGCGACGCGTCCACTCCAGGCTCGCCCCAACTGACTCCCAGGTCAAAACTCAGAGCCGAGCTTGCGGCCCTCGACGAGAGCTCCGACGACGATTCAGCACCCATCGACAGAAAAGCTCTCTTCAAATCGACACAAAACATTGTTGACAGGACCAAGAAAGACCCTGCGCCGAAAGACAATGCAGAGCAACCCAGCGAGGACGACGAGAACGAAGATGACGAGGAGGAGATTGTGCGCCCTCGAGGACGATTGGCAGCTCGCANAGCTTGCGGCCCTCGACGAGAGCTCCGACGACGATTCAGCACCCATCGACAGAAAAGCTCTCTTCAAATTGACACAAAACATTGTTGACAGGACCAAGAAAGACCCTGCGCCGAAAGACAATGCAGAGCAACCCAGCGAGGACGACGAGAACGAAGATGACGAGGAGGAGATTGTGCGCCCTCGAGGACGACTGGCAGCTCGTANCTGCGCCGAAAGACAATGCAGAGCAACCCAGCGAGGACGACGAGAACGAAGATGACGAGGAGGAGATTGTGCGCCCTCGAGGACGATTGGCAGCTCGCATGCAGGCGAGCAATGGGGCAAAGCAGGACCGAGCCTCCACTTCGCCCGAAAAAGCTCCAGAGGCTCAAGACAGCACTGTGAACGCGGACTCTGAAGACGAAGACGCAGCGACCGCCCCGCGCAGACGCAGGATACGAACTGCGCGCGAGAGCACACCAGAGCCACGAGCGAGCCGAGAAGCCAGTCCCGCCTCCCCAGGACTCTTTGTGACGCCCAACAAATCGCAGCACTCGGAAGCCGACTCGGACAGCGACGACGATCTGCCTGCCAATCTGGCCCAAAGCTCGCGTTTCCAGGCTCTCGTCGCTCAGAAGCGCAAGGAGAGGCTCGCGAAAGAGGCCGAAGAGAAGCAGAAACTCGAAGAAAAGCGTGCTCAGCTCGTCCAAGTCTCGGATGAAGACGACGACGATGTGTCTGACATTAGTGACGACGACGGCGGGCGGAAGCTCACTCAAGAGGTCTCCTCGAGGCCCGCCGTGAGGAAAGCTAGCAAGAAGGCCCTGGAGGATATGAACAGAGAGACGCAGCGTCTGAGCCGCAGTATGCAGCTCGCCCACGAAGCAAAGACGAAGAAAAAGATCAGCAAGGCATCTTTATTCGAGAGATTCAACTTCAAATTGCCTGGTGCCGCGGCACCGGCCTCGGTCGCACCGCCTCCCAGTTCAAGCAGAGCCGCGTCACCCGCCTCGGCACATCAGACAGACGCCGAAATGGCAGAGAAGGATACGCCGCCCAGTTCTCCGCCTACTGCGCTCAAAGAAACAACAGACGGCTCTGTACACGCGCCTTCTGAGCCAAAGGAGCAGCAAATGGTTGTGTTGGAGGAACAAGACGAGGAAGAAGATCTGCCGACCCTTGAGGATGTCGTGGCCGAAGCCAGGAAGTTAGACAAGGGCAAAGGTATCGCTACCGTGGCAGATCTGGAGTCGCCGAAGAAGAAGACGCCGGTTAAGCCCAAGCGTCAAGTCCGTGTCAAGTTCCCGGCTGTACAGGCCAACTTGGTCATGATCAAGTCAGATGATGACGAACTTGAAGTTGCCAAGCCAAAGAAGCAGAGCAAGATTGATGCCATATTCAACCGCGTGCCAGCCCAGAAGAACAAGGAGGTTCAATCTGTGCACGCTTTCCGCCAACTAGCTCATCTCTCTTCGCCTCCACAGGATACTCGCAAGAGGAATCAGAAGCCTTCCATGACCGTTGGCGAGCTACAACTTACCCTACAGCAACGTGCCCGCGCTCAAGCCAAGCTTGAACGTGACCGCCGGATGGAAATGCTCAAGGCCAAGGGCGTACATGTTCAGACCGAGGAGGAGCGCGAGAAGGAGCGCGAGCAGGTCGAGGACATTGTCGCTCGTGCTCGTCTAGAGGCCGAGGAAATCATGGCAAGAGAACGCGAGGATGCCAAGAAGGCCAAGAAGGAGAGAAAGGCCAACGGAGAAGAGGATCACCTTGATTGGGACGACAGCGATGATGACAGTAGTTTTGCTGGCAGCGAAAACGAGGAGCTACGTCCAATTGAACAAGGAGAGATCGACTTCTCGGGATCTGAGGATCAGGAAGATGAGGATGACGAGGACAATGAAGGCGACGAAGAAGATGAAACGACCGGCAATCCCATGCTTGATGCGGCAGCAGAGGAGGCTGACGAGTCTGGAGACGAGGACGACACCAAAGAAACAACAGGCCTCGACGCCGATGAGGAGGAGACTGACAATGTTCGTCCCACGGCTTCGAGGTCGCGTCGCAACAGGAAAAACGCCGTGCTCTCTGACGACGAGGACGAGCCTTCTGTTCAAGCTACACCCAAGCCCCGGAAGGTCTTGTTCAAGTCGCCAGATGGCCAAACAGCCGAATCTCCCATGGTTCCCAAATCTGTTCTTCGCTCCGCCACAAAGACTTTTATCCCCGGTCTTCCAGTCCCAGCAGCCGGGCCTGCCGGACTTGGTCTCACGCAAATCTTTGCCGGAACCATGGATGACAGCCAAGCGGGCTCAATGCCACAAAGTGCTGGGTCACCACTGGAGTTCAGACCGACCTTTGAGAACTTCCCTGACTCCCAGTTTTCTGCCACCGCAGGTGAATCCCAGCCTGTAGATGGCATGATCATGGACAGCCAGACCGAGACTCAGGGAGCCGAAACGCAAACTCAAGGTGTACAGCTTCACTTTGAACAGAGCCAGATGCATGGCTTTGACTCCCTGATGCAACAAGATGGTACCCAAGTCTCCGATATGCTTGAGCCTACCCAAGATGCCGGATTCGGGGACTACACTCCTCTGAAGAACCGCTTCGTTGACCCACCGCAAGGGACTGTCGACACGGTCATTCTGAATGGAACTCCCAGGGCCGACGCAGACGCAGATGCAGTTGTGATGGATTCGCCGCTCGCGCAGAGACGCGGGAAACTAAGGCGAAGAGGTGAAGTACCAGTGTCCGAGTCCACACTGCCACCTACCGATGTACCTGTGTCTCTGAGTGCAGACGCCACGGGCCAATCTCTGGCGGCTGAGGCACCAAGCCCCAGCAAAGACTCTTCTGCCTTCAGGCTCATGGCCAAGGCTGCGCGCCGCAAGAAGCGCGCCCAGGAGAAGTTCGACAAGAAGAAGAGCAAGGCCAGGGAGATGGTACACGGCGAAGCCGAGGAGTCCGAGGATGAGTACGCTGGTCTCGGTGGTGCTGATGGTGAAGACTCTTCAGACGAAGAAGATGATGAGCTACGCCAGGAAATGATCGACGACGAGAGCAAAGGATTGACCGAGGAGGAGAAGGGTAAGATGGCTGCGTTCTACGCGTAAGTGGTTCTACTGGCTATTTCACATTTTTTCACACGACTGACATGATTTCACAGTGATCGCGAGCGCGTNACGACGAGAGCAAAGGATTGACCGAGGAGGAGAAGGGTAAGATGGCTGCGTTCTACGCGTAAGTGGTCCACTGGCTATTTCACATTTTTTCACACGACTGACATGATTTCACAGTGATCGCGAGCGCGTAGCGGACAGCGCACAAGTTGATAAGCTCTTCAAGGATATCACCACCGGCATGTTGCGAAAACGTCGCCGAGGCGGTGGTGGAGGCAACAATGATTTCGACCTGTCGGATTCTGACGACGGAGGCGAAGCCCGGCGCCGCATGAAGCGCAAGCAGTTTGCAAAGATGCAAAAGGCCCTGTTTGCCGATGAGAGGATTGGCAAGATTGCAGAGAACCCTCGCAATGCTGCCTTCATGAAGAGCATCGAAGATTGGGGCGGCGATGAGGACATGGGCTTCGATGAGCCATACTTTGAGCCAGAAGAGGAAAGCCAAAACACGGGCGAGACTCAAGCAAAGCAGGACGGCGAAGACAGCATCCCCGACTCTCAGCCTACGGGTGCGGCGGCGCTGGATGCCAACGTAGGAAGGAAGCGGACTCGCAACGAGCCATCTGAGCCTGGGATGCGCCCGCCACCGAACTTGAGGAGAGTACGAGACGGTGCTAAGCCCTCCAGCTTGGCAGACGT
>JACVEI010000111.1:235016-255932 GCA_018115615.1 Pestalotiopsis sp. DP-2020a | reverse complement strand
AAAAGACTTCGCTCGTGTTCATCACTTACTGAATCAACATCAATATCAATCCCAGCTCTGATCATGGGCCAGAGAGGCTCAATACTACAACAACGCACAATTGTTCTGCCATAGCCCTGCGACAAGTCGCTGACTGTACAGCTGACAAAGGATCATCCGCTATAATAAGACATGATTCGCGAAAACGCACATCGCTTTCCTTCCTTCATGTAACACAAGACAGGGCCTTGTGCATAGCTCCACGTTGTGGCCAGAACTCTTGCCATGTGGAAACGACTGCAGATAGGATATGCAACTAGCATCCCGAAACCTTCTCTATCCTGCCCCCATTCTTACCCTATGAGTGACAGGCAGGGAGCTGAATGATGATCTTCCATGGACACGCAAGAGATAGTTGTGAAAATCTTCTCTGCTAGTCTTGCAAATCCTGCCGTGGGCGCGAAAAAAAAAAAAGAACAGTCTTGCCGACTTGCGCACCCTGGCCCGGGAAGATCTGTTGCCGTGATTGACGAAACGCGATGCCAAACTCCCAAGTGGCCTCCACCAAAAATCCACAGGCGAGATCCTCCAGTCACAAAGAGAAGCATCACAGCCCCTATAAGGCGTGTTTTGTTGAATATGATTTGCTCATAGAGGTCACATAGTTGCCATACTACCATTCTAGTACATGCACTCAGCATGTGACTGCGCTTGTCGTGACCAGGGGAGACGGGCTCGCTTAACACTGGACTCGGAGCCTAGCGGTCGTTAGCTCTAGCACAACCGAATCCATCGTCTGGAAGATCGATCACTGGTGCCATGGTCGAGATGGTGTGTGTGCGCATCTCGATATCCGGCGACGGTAGTAAAGGAAGAAACCGTTCGTTTCGAGATGATTGTCACCTTACGAGGCCAGTCTTTTGTGCCATTTACGAAAGGGAAACAAGTCCGACCCCTGTATTTGAGGCCCACGCCACTGGCGTTCGAGGCGGCTACAATGACAAGAACCACAACCGATATGAGAGGAGAACCGCGTGGGAACATATTCGCGCAGTGCCGCCCATGCAGTAGCTCATGAGTTAGCGAACACTAGGTTAGGCATACACTGGACTGCTGCCAGGTCTGCCAGGTTGTGTTGGCGACAATGACGACGGTATGTCCACAATTAGCTGTACAAGACTTGCTTCTCAAGGGTCTAGAGATGATGAGCGGCTGGGATTCTAGACACGCGGGTTCGTGGAGGAACCAGTGCCAAGGCCTGAAAATGATTCGATCTCAGCGAGATCCTTCCGGGCTAGTTGGGAGGCTCCGAATGATGTCTCGGAGGCTGGAGCCCCAGACTATCGGCTTCCCATTGCTAGCGGCCTGCTCTCCGGATTCCAGAGACTCTGACCTGTCCTCATTGTGAATAGACTCGCGAGCTGCTCGCCCGAACAGCTCTAGCTCTGGCGCTGGTAGAAATGGAAGAAAGGAATAATTAAGAAAAAAGGCGACGTCGGCGCTACGCAAGCGCGGCGCGAGGCGTTTGATGGGGGTTTCTCGCCAAAGGAAGAGCGGCCACCGGCTACCTTACCTAGGGCCGGATGGGGAAGTAGCAGACAGATAGTTCGGCATAGTGAAACGCATCGTCGCGCACCTGGGAGCTTCTGGCGTCCTCTACTCTCGGATGAGAGTGGGGGCAAAGGAGAACGCGGGACCCGCGTTGGGCTGCTCGGCCCCATGTTGTCCGTGGGAATGATGTGCGTTCCCGTTGCAGGCGGGCAGATCTTGGGAAAGAAGGACGCCAAGCCAAGATAAATCTGGCTCGTGGGACGTGGCAGAGGCTAGAGCTGGTGCCGAACTCTATTTCTACCACGCTCATTTCTGTCGATCTCCCACTCGTTTTGGTGGGCACTTGGATTGGGCAGCGGCCTCGACTCGACTCAGTGTATCCGAATCGGTAATGACTTGATACACCGCCCGCGCTGCCTTTTCATTAGGAGGGTATGGGAGGACCCTTGACTTACGCGGCCCAATCAGCCAAGTGCCGCCCCGAGGAGACTATCGCTGCCGGCACTTGCCTCTGCCGTTCGTCCTTGTGATCACCGACCGCGGGCTTGCGGGTTGCGCTTTGCTTTGTGTGTACAAGCCGTGAAGATGATTCGAAAACGAGCCCGAGGCTCAAACGATCAAGAGATTGACACGATCCGCCGGCGCCTCTGACAGGTGATCTCAATATTAGCAGGCCAGGGATACATGAGATGTGACCTTGAGCACAGGCACCGCGTGCCTGAGCAAGCCAGCACTTGGCAGCTGCGGGCGTGGCACCGAGACACCCTTTTGCAAGTTCAGGCATATTCTGCCGTAACTTGCGCCAGTTGTCTAAGAATCCCTTCTTGGAATATCCGCCGCAACGTGTTTCCTGATTGGCCACGCAACTAAGCTCTCAGCCCAGGGAATCCAGGGGAACTCGATTTTGCTTTTCTGGTACAACCCGAAGATATAGAGTTGTGATCAATCTAGGGGTCGTCCGGGGATGTGATGGGCTGCAGCAGGGGGTTGCTCTAACCACGCGGCCGCGGGAAACGAAACCTTCTTCCCACTGCCTGGCTGCCGGAACGAGGGGGCTTTCTTCCTTTCGGGCACAGGGCTGTACGGATGCATGCACCATCCTGATCCCAATCTGCGTAACGCCAGTCCGTAGCGAAGTGCGGAATTGAACCACTGGGATTGTGTATGCTGTCAGCAGATGCCGTGTATCAAGGAGAGGGAGCAAAAAGTCGAGGCCTGCGCCCATTTTACGCCTGCAAGGCCCCTTCGTTACAGCGCCCACACCATTCCTATGCAGGAGAACGCAGGTACTGCAGCCTCCTTCACCAGGGGCCTGGCCCGATGTCGAGACCTTCACACCTGAAGCGCGGGGATGAGTTCTCGAAGCGTGAACCCTCCGGAGACGTTGATGTCTGTCCGTCGCGCCCGGCCTCGGGGTTCAGATGAACAAATGGGATGTTTGACAAAGGTAAGCAGGTAGGTAAAAAAAAAAAAAAAATAGAAGAGCGGCAGCGCTGGAGGTCTGCTTCATCCGAACTCACCACACGCCGATGTTGGGATTTCTGAAAACCACCGGTGTTTGTGTCTATTCTGGAAGCATCCCAATCTGGGAGGTCCTGTGTCTTGATTCGGAGGGCAGGTTGGATGATTCATGACATTGGACGAAACACGGCGAGCTGGTCCAAGAATAGTCGACTTCAAGACCGTCAAAAAGTGATCTTCTGAACACAGCACATTGAACGGCTTGGGAGTTCCCCAGATCGGCCAATCAATGCACCCCCCACCCCGTCAGTTGTTGAAGAGGGAAAGAGCCATGCGGACAAATTGGCGTAGCGCCCACCCAATCAATGAATGCGCCTTCTTCCACTATTGTTGCACGCAAAAGCGCATGTATACAATTGTGAGAGAATCGCCGGCTGGTTGCATAGCCGCAAATGCAGGAGGACAATCTGGAGTGCTTCACTCGAGCAGGTTCAACATGGTGACGAATCTTGCCCCGTGTGCAATTCTTCAATTCCACGAGTTGGAAAGTAAGTTTAACCGCCAAACGAGGATTGCAAGGCCATGGCGGCGTTGCATGGGCGCAGGTAAGGGTATGTGTGGTGTTGTGTCCCACGAAGGGGAAGGATGCAAGCGGGCAGGTACAGAGTATAGTGACCTCACAAGCGAGCGAACCTCTTGTAGGATCATAGTATGTCGCCTCGGCGCCCTTGGGCCCAATGCAGGGCGAGCGCCTCTCGCTTTCGCGTAGTGTTCGAGAATCGACAGTGCCTTGCTCACAATGTCGCAAGATACCTTGTACCTACGGAATATCCGTGCAGTATAAGCGAGCGAACGCCTCAAGCGCATGCACGAATCTTTGAGGTGCAGGGAGCTCCCTGCGGTGTCTAAATTCGGCCTTTGAGGGCTGCATCGTGTCAAACAAGAGACAGGCCAGCAGAGAGCAAGCGGCCTTCTTGAGGGTCGGTGCGCATTTTCGCTTGGAGGTGGCGCGCGCTTCTCGATGCGAGAAATGAAGAAATGCGGTAACGTTGTTTCTTACGTCTTGCTCTTTTGCTTAGTGATGAGAAAGGACCAGAAACATAGGGATGCATTGAGCGTCCCAAGAACCGCCGTATAGACGAAATCGTTTGTTGATGCATGGGAAATTGACACATGGACGTCGCATTCATGCCCATAGAGTATTGACTGCGTACAGCGCCCAAATGAGGCCCGTGTGCGAAGTACGAGTTAGTCATGATGAACTGGCTGACTGGCTCTTAACGCGCAGCGGGTACCATGACCTTTACCTGGGCTGCTGGCAAAAAAAAAACGACCTATACAGCCCCTCTTATTGATTGTCTCGAGGTACCTAATTCATACAATATGGAGTAAGACGCAACAAAGCAATCAATATTCGGGTTCAATTCATGGGCCACAGCAGCAAGCCACGAAGACAGCCAAAGAGAACAAACCAGGATGCCCTTCCCCTCCACAAGTCAATCAAACCAGAGGCCTGTCCATGTTGCCTTCTCGCTGGATCTGTGCTTTTGTATCCTAGCATGCCAATATGGTCCACTGATTGATTACGATCGGGAGCCCAAGCGAAGGAGGTGCAGGGCTTCTCTGAGGGGGGAGGGATATTACAGATACATTGTATGGGTACAGTATTGTTATATGGATACCCAGGCGGGCGGTTCTCTTCGTTGTCGGGATCCAGGTGGCAGGTGGTTTGCTCGTATAGATCGGGGAAGATATAGCTTCACACCGACAGGGAGTCTGCCGGCAGAGACTGCAGAGATATTAATTGTCCGGCTGATCCTGTGCCTGACTACTTGACTGCTAGTACGTGGCTTCACGGACCGTCACTCACTCATGTAATGAGAAAGGAATCATGAGGAAGAAACGGCAATATAGTTTACCAGGTATTATATGGGTTTGTGTAACGTTCAGGGCTTACCTTATTGATGTGCTACACTCAGGTACGGAGGTCGAGATACATTTGAGGTAAGCAAGCAGGCATAGCTTCAAGCTAGGTAAGCTACACTGCCTACTTGGTACCCCGTAGTATCTTGTTTTATCGCCGACCTGATTGTGACGCTCTTGTTTCGCCAAGTCGATGCGAAGTCGGGTATGTCTCTTGGAATCGCCACGATCTATTACCCTGCGAGTAGCAGATCCAAGATCAACACGGCCATGTTTGTCGGTTTCAACATATTGTCGTCGCCAGTGGGTTGGTTTTTTGCCGTCTGCCGTTTCTTTTCCAGTCTTCGACTCTTCGTAGTATTTGGTGCTAGAGAACAGCTACTACACAGTACAGGCTTCGGCAGCAGAGCACCCACACTTCCAGGATCCGCTGCCATGGGCACATTCTAGGTTAGTAGGTTCTCGGTCAATGCCGATCCCTTTTGACAAGTTCAACGTCGGATAGCTGCAGCCAGCAGGCAGAAGGCACTGGTGAAGAATAGTATAGACATACGTACGATACAGGAAATAAATAAAAAAAAGGTCAAAGTTGAGCCGGGCTATGATGATGAATGATGATGTGGCTTTGGACTTGCTTCCATGTCCACAGGCAAGGCCGGTCCGAAAGAGATATTCAAAGCGACACTACGATCCCTTGATACCCATTGGCGAGTGGTTCCTAGGCAGGCAGTAGGAGGAGGACTGTATCATTGCGAACAGAAGCGGCCTGAGAGTAGAATCGTCGTTGCTTGTACCTGGTTGCATCTGATCTACTCTGACACCCGAGCCAGCCAGAGGCCCCCCTCTTCGTCTGTTTCGCTGGCGCAAAAAAGAAGAGAGGGCATCGTTTCGTTGTTCATTCCTCTCCTCGTCACTCGGGTTTACTGTATGAGCCTCGAAAGGCCAATCCATTTATTATTGCCTGGGATCTGCCGACCACGATGGGCGGCGTTACTGCCGCAATGAGGCTAATGCTGCGCCGTTTAGCTGGGTCTAGGGTGCGAAGATCAAAACCCACAAGTCCGCTACAGCGGATCCTAGGTATAGGCTGCGGTACGTACTGTCGTCCGTCCACTGTGCTCCTCATCCGCTCTTTGGTGGTTCCGCGACTTCAAACCTCAGGGCAGCAGAGCCGGCCGGCAGCCTCTCTCTCTCCACCCACATCTTTTGCCGCTCATAGCGATAAATTGACATGCTGTCAGCGCACGGGGGGTCGATTCTGAATAGTCTTGGCATTGAATCTCTCTGCCGGCGTATTCCCACATCATTGGGTTTTAAGGCCCTTGAACCAACATTGACCCATGTTGGCATGTATGTGCGCGAACCCCGTCCGCACGCCCCTCCCCTTTGCGATGCAGTTCGTTGGTATCGACGCACTGGGCAATGGACAACTAAGAGGATGGCCAGCGCAGCACTAACTAGTACGATTTTTTTTCATCTCAACATTCGAGAAATGGAGAAGCGAGAGAGCTTGGACTCTTTCTGGAAAAGAAGGTAAGCAAGCCCAGAGTGAGCAACAGGCATATTCCCTTCTCCGGACGGGTGAAGGAGTAATCAAGCACCCGTTGGGTAGATTCAACGGCCAAGTCCGATCTCTGTCGTGAAGAGTGACGAGGAGATTGAGCAAGGCTGGTTTGTTTTGATGTCTTCTTGTTGTGATTTCTGTTTGTTGTGTATTGTGGCTTCCGATCTTTGGGGACAGAGGCTATGCAGAGAACCCAAATTTGCCATCTCTTTGGTGATCCTCATCACACCGAAAAAATCGCAGACATGGGAAGTCGAGTATGCTCTTCCCCACGTGACTTTGACGGCGAGCTCCTTCAGCGGACCGGGGTGCGGCACCTTAAGATCGGTCAACTATAGATGGGAACGGGGGGCGCATATCTGTAACAGATGTTTCTGGTCTGTGACCTCCACAACAAAAAAAGATAGCAGTGCTACGTATGTGACCTAGGGTACGGAGTACGAAGTAGACGAACGGCACAGAAGGGAGCCGAACAATGGGCGACTGTTACGCCAACCCACAATGGCTACTACCGAACAACCACACAGATCCGTTCGCTTCCTCCCTGCACCTCCGTACTCTGTATAATGTAAGTAACAGATAAAGGGGGTCGAGAACTTTTGGGCAGACTAGAGAGCCAGAGCAGCCGACGTATGGTTAGAGAGGAGGAGTACNAGATAAAGGGGGTCGAGAACTTTTGGGCAGACTAGAGAGCCAGAGCAGCCGACGTATGGTTAGAGAGGAGGAGTACGGTCGCATTCAGCTCGTTCGTGAAACCCAAGTGCCGATGGTTTAAGCTTCACCTAACCACTCCTCGAGGGGGATCTGTGCATCTTGGGCAAAATGATCTTCTGCTTTGATGTGCGCCGTTTCTTTGCAGTCCCTCCCCGCCTGCCAGGCGGCTTGGCTGCAGCGCCGATTCGAGTCCCTTTGCGAATAGCTGCGGAAAAGGCACGGGAAAGTAGCGGCTTCCCATCCGGGCTAGCCATGCACAGAGTATCTCGTGATTCTAGTCAGCTTCCATTCAGCCTTTACGTGTTGATGGAAACCAAATAAATCGATTAAAACAATGCAGATCACGATAATAGTAGACACGGTATTGAGTATGGAATAATGACTTTTTGTTTGGCTTCTAACATGTTCCAATTCATATTTTTCTGATATCTTGGTGATAGTCGCCTTCATGATTTCTCTTCGTCGTCTTTCGTACAAGCTTGGAAAAGCTGCCCCTGCTTTGCCTTTTCATCCCACTGTCTCGACTCTTGAACACATGATGCTTCTTATCTAGGTATACATTAGAGAAAATACTCCCTCCCCACCCTTGCCCGTAAATCGCAAACATAAGTGGTTGTTGCAGCATAGTGCAAACAATAACAAAACACATATTCCAACTCCTGTGTAAATGCCCGATAGGAAATTCCTCCTCCCCTGACGCCGCTGGCAATGAAGGTAAAATAAAAAGAAAGAATTGCGGAAGAAAAGCAAAAATTTTGGTGCCAATGATATCCCAAAAAGGTATATGGTGATTTGAAACTCCAGATGCCAAAACACAGTCGCGAGCAATAGTACCGTGAGGTAGCGTTTCCTATCCGTGGCGCCGCTCGTCTGTGATTATCCTGTTCCATATTCTTCGCGCAGGATTAAAAAAAGGTCGTATGGTTTTGAATAAAAGACATTGTCGAATGTTATACGATCGATAGGTTTGTTGCAACCATTTTTTCTCCTCTTCTTTCGCTCGGGTGGGATTTATCGCATGCCGGAGCTGCTGGCCTCAAAGTTGTGGCAGCCACGCTCGTGTCTCTTCATGTTGCTCCTCACGCTGAAGGCCTTGCCGCAGCCAGAGTGCGGGCACTTGAACGGCTTCTCTCCAGTGTGCGAGTGGCTGTGGATCCGGAGCGAGCTGGGGCGAGAAAAGGCCTTGCTGCATGTCTGGCAGATGTAGCGATCCTGAGACTGAGGGAAAGAAGCCGCCGAGGACGGGGAGATGTAGTGGTGGTGTTGCCATGGGTTGGGTCCAGAAGCGGGAGGCAGAGGAACAGAGACGGCCATAGGGGGGAAGGCCTGTTGCGGGTTAGTACACATTTTGCTGGCATTGAGCGTGGTTTGAATTACCTGAGGCAAGGGTCTCTGGTAGTAGAGTCCAGATATTTGAGGTTGCGCCGAAGCGGGCTGGTAGTAGGCCAACGATGGCTGGTGGCTCATATACGATGGAGCTGCGTATGGCTGGTGAGGGTATGCGGGAGCTTGGACGGGCACTCGAGGAATAGTGGCAGCGGTCATCTGGTGGCGCTGGATTTCTGTCTCCAGGGGCGGCGTCGACTCATAGTAGTAGTTTGGTGCTGATGCTACGGAGACTTGGCTGACTGATCTGGTGGACGGCGATCCGTGGCCCTCAAAGGAGGCATCGGTGCTCATGGGGGGCGTCGGTGGCATGGCAGATCTTGATGATGCATTGTTGCCATAGTGAGAAGAGTTGGGCCGCGTCTCGGACTTGATTGAGGAAGCTGTGAGAGGGTTTAGAATCTCCAGACGCTCACTCATGCGCGGGAGTGAGGTGAGCTCACCTTGCTGAGACTGGTGCAGAGAGGACGGAGGGCTCTCGGTCGTGGGGGATCCAGCATCGGCCACCACCAACAGGTTCGAGATAGAAGGAAGCGAGCATTTCGAGGTCTCGTCCATCGGAGGGGACGGCGGGGGCTGAGGATAACCGTAGTGAGCACCAGGCTGACTTGCGTACATTGTTGTTGCCATTTTTTGTATGTGAGTTTTGTGTGTAGAGTATATATATATGGTGAGAACCGGTTTCTTGTTCGTTGGCGTCCCAATTAAGTTTTGTATGTGGTAGCAGGTATTATAGTAGCTGTCGGATTGTTGCCAGGTATTAAGAGAAAAAAGGCCGAACAGGTGTAGATGGGTTGCTGTCGAGGAAAGATAGCACCGGATACCAGTTAAGGTAGTATTAAATAGTCTTGATCTAGTCAAGTGTTTGTTCTTGGGTAGGTTGGGAATTTAGAGTGGGAGTGGTGGTGACTTATGTACGGCAGCCGTCGGAAGTTGACGACGAGGATTGGATCTGTATCTAACAGATCTCCCGGGAGTACATAGAAGAGAGACGATCAAGCGTCAATCTCCAAGATAATCCCTGGGCAGCAGCTGTCACAAATTGTGTGTGGGTCTGACCAAAGCTCTCTCGAGGGGGTCACGGCAAGAACTGGGATGAAAGCAGAGGTGATCGCCGGTATCGAGAGGTACTCCTGCGTCAACGGCGAAAGGTACATACGTACCCTATGGAGCCCAGCGTTTTTTTCTCTTGCCCTGGCTTCTTTTGGCTCTTGCTTGGGTTCAACTTCTCTGGGGGTGCCGGTGAGATCGTGAAATGCCTGTGCTCGCCCGCCCCAGCATGTTCACCATGTCCCTGCTGGGCATGGGTCCTGGTTATGGGTCAGTCAGTCTCGGAACATGGCTTGCATGGATTGAACAAAGGCCGACTGAACGAGGGTGTCTGAGTGAGAGAGAGATGGTAAGGGAAAAAATAAAATAAAATAAAGGCGAGCAAAACAGTGTGTGGTACCCAGCAGAGAAGCAGCAGAGAGGTGAGGCAGGGATGGGGCAGCAGAGGTATCCAGGGATTAAAAGGTCAAACGGTCACTGGTTATGCACAAGGGCTCCTTTCCCAAGGCTTCTGGGGTGCCGAGGCGGCCAGGTCCATAGTACAGACTTGTGTCGAGGCCTGGTCCTTGATCCCCAGCCGGGAACCCTAGAAAAGTATCTCTGCGCCCATATCAGGCACGGACGGTACATGACGAGGTCGACAATTGCTGTCCATGATCCATCCCAGAAGCCGGCCGGCCCCACACGCACTACTTTATGAGAGAGCAGGTACGTATTTCGACCATGCTAAACCACATACTCTGCGACTACACAGTACACACACCACCTGCGCTACATGCTGCTGCTGCTGCTGCTGCGTACACTAGCCGAAGGCGTATGTCTTCTCTGCTACTCACACTACTGTGTAGAGAAGGCAGACGGAAGCCCTGTCAGTTCTGCAAGCCCGTGAGGCGCAAAAGGCTTCCCGGGGCACTACCGTTTTTGGGGAGGGATGCCGGCCGGAAAGCTGGTCTGCGATCCCAGAGATCCCTGGTTGCGCGTGCGCCGGGGTCATGTTTGGGAACATGGGCCTTGGCTGGTCCTCCTGGGGGAACTTGAGACGACAATCGACTCGAATCTGTCGTCCCTTGTCTTGGGTTTGATGCCGCAACAGCTTCATCGCATCAATGCTGAGCTCGCTGGGAAAACCCCCCGTCACATTCGCTGCTTGGCTCAGGCTGTGACCGGATTGTACAGCTGATCTTATGCCGTTCATCCCCACGATTCCGGCCAAGCACGTCCCAAAACCTACCTGTCAACCCCATCTTCCATGCAGTCAATCTTCGGATGACCGGTTCTTGTGTTGCAGAATGTTTGCATCTGTTCTGAACTTCAGGCCGTGGTCGCTCATCACCCAGACCCCCCCTCCTCATGGAGCACAGGGTAGTAGAGATGGTGGAAACAGACGACTGCTGCCAGACCTGCAACAGGGACGATCTGAACCTTTCGGCTGGACAAGTTTCCGGCCTGTCAAGAGGGAAGGGGGTATGTAATGTCTGCTCGTCTACTGCTAGCGCTATGATGGACTTGCTGCGTGCCTGGAACTCAAAGCAAAGATGGATATTTAGGTACGTACATCATTGAGTTATGTCCCGCATATGTGAAATTGTAGTCGGTATGGAGTAGGTATACACGAACATGTGTTCGAGGAATCGGAAAGCCTGACTGAGGCCCCGGGCATGTACGTAGGTGGTGGTATGGCATGACGTGAGGATAATACTCTTTCAGCGATCTTGAGCGATCATACAACGCTGCGCTCAAGAGTTGCGCAGGTAAGAGGAGCCTTGCAGTATAGCGGGGGGCCCGGAAACTCACCTGTCGAGGAGCCTTATGAGATCTCTCGCCGTGAAGGTTATTGAGATCTCATACCCAATACGGAACTGCGTCCGCTTCGAGGCAGATCTCTTGGTCCACCAAGCGGTGGCTCACTCCCGGCACGATGCTTTGTGATAACTTCGATCTTTTGCCTGGACGAGGAGGTGAACCTTCCACGCGACGTCATTTTTCCCTCTCTCTCGTCGGCACCCGTACGGCTTCGGTTCTCGATCATTGAGATATCCCAGAATATCCCGCGCACCCGGCGCAGACTCTGGCGTTTGAGAAGAGGACGGCTGCATTAGTAGGGTGGAAGTTGCCGGCCACCCTCGACAGTCCTAATGTCCATGAGTCGCCAATGCTTCGGAAGAGGCGTTCTTGTTAATGTTTCGTGAGGGATGCCAGGGGTTCCTCCTAGAAACGGAGGTTAATTAGATATGATCTTCAGCTTGGCGCCAGGAGTCGACCCTCGCTTGCGCAGGGTTTCTGAAGAGCACACAGGGGGTGACAGGGGGCCGATTCCATTTAGGGGTCCAGGTTGCCAGATCCTGGTATCCGCCTCTTTGTTCTCGTGCAACCGACTATTCGGCACATATTTTGAATGATCAACGAAACGTGAGGCATGGCATTAAAGTTCTGCTAAACTCCCGAGGGCTGATCTGTGAGACCCCAAACCAAGCTAGGGTAAGGCCCAGTTGCAACTGCAGCTGAGTAACCTGTGGGAAGGCAGCAATTGACTTGCCAGTGTGACCTTTTCTCCCTCTCATCATGGGTTGACACGCGCATCCGGTCACGTCTACGTAGTACGTACTACCTGCCGTGACGTACGAACAGGAGCGGCGGTCTTGATCCCACCCGGAAGTCTGGGTACGGGGCAGCAGGAGCCGCATCGCGATCCAGGATCTGGAAACGATTTCCAACACACATTGTTGTAGTACTACTACACCCAGTGTAGTGGATCATATAGTGTAAATAATAATGCCAGCGCCTATCAGAGGAGCCGGAGCAGTGCTGACTTTGCGGCCGCCAGCAGAAATGAGTCGCCGATGCCTGTGTGCGACCGGAGAGAGAGCCGATGCTCGCACAGATGCTCAGTCATGCTGAGTAAGTCGGTAGCGGCCAAGAAAGCACTTAGTAGACACAGCCAGCGAGCTACCTACTATACTAACCTGGCTAACACGGTAGCCGGTGCACATTGTCGTTTCCTTTCGCGTTCGAGGCTAATAAAGAGGCGCCAGAAAGACACCAGAATAACGCCGCTTTGCTTTTTTTAAACTTTACCTAACACTCCTGTTGGCTACGTGGTGTCCTAGGCTCCTAGCCGGAATAATGAGTGCCGCAGATCATCACCTACTCTTGCCGCTGGCAATTGAATTAGGAGCATGTCCGATAGCCTGCAGAAGCCTGAAGACCGGCGCGGATTCTTTGATTTTAGTGCTCCCAAGTAGAAATCTATCGTGGTGTATGGTAGCGGCGGTTAGATATGAGTAAGTAATAAGTGGTGCAGTGTGGGCTTGGAATTCATCCTTCAATCCACTCTGCTGCTTTATTCCGGAATCTTGCAATTCGAGGCGACACTTGAGTTTTCTTCTCATTACCTACCTACCTCGCCCATCTACCAGGCCGTCCTTGTGCCGCGCGATGCCTCGGCGGCTAATCGACAGAAAGCCGCCGCCTTCTCCGCCTTTCGTAGATTAAATTGTAGATGCCCATCTCCGTCCGCGATCCCATGATAAGCGCCGTTTACCGAGAGCCAATATCCGCTAGAGGACTGGCTAGGAGGGATGGAGGGTCTGGAAGTAGTCATGATGAGGCAGCTAGCTGCGCTATACTCTTCGTCTGTGCTGGAAATATGGTGGTTGTTGGTTGCGTACCTGCTGTAGGACTCTCCCGGTAGGCATGCCACAGAGGTTAACCCCGCTGAGTGCTAGCACCCCAGGCCCCGTCAAGCGTTGAGATTAGGGAGCTTGGGCTTCATCTTCAGTGCACTCGAGAGACCTAACTCTATTCCATGATAGCGCTGCATCGTCTGGGCGTCTTGGTGCTAACCGAAGACGGATACCAGTTCGTAAGGCTCTGCGGCCGTTGTAGATGGCGCAAGGGAAAGTCCCTGCTTTTGCCCTGCTAGCCGCCTGCAAATGGCGGTTCCTCTTGGCTGCCCTTTTAGCTCTAGCTGGCGAGCTGCGTCATCAGTCTAGCCAGCCTCGGAGCCAATTTTCATTATTATTTCGTACCCTGCTCTGGTTGGACAAGCGTGCTCCCGGGAAAGCGAACATGATGATTGCCCCAGTGCTTTCCTCTCCGTGGGAGCGGTCTTACTTCGGGCTCTTGACTATCCAACTCACGAGCCCCTCCACATTGGGGCGACCAGAACTGTCGGTCTCGTGGTGTGTAGCACACCTTACCACGTACCTACATACACTGTTCTACCTTACAGCGCTCGCTATGTACTGCCGAAACTTGCGAAGAGTTGGGGGGACGCCTCCATTTCGGGTCAAGAGCTTGTGCGAAGATCATCATCCCCTAGGCATTTCTACGGCACCTAAGGGAGGTCCCAAGATCCATCAGCGAGATCCGGTCTTGTGCGCGAAAAGGAGCAGGATTCCCCAGCCCGCCGCCAGGCTCGGAAAACCTCTGCATTCTCGCAAAAAAAGGAAAAACCTTGGAATAAATGACCGCCACGCGAGCGAGTTCCGCAAAGGACTTGTAGATGGATGTCGCCCACCGCTACGAAGCAGTAGATGATGAGCCTGACAGGAAACTGCGATATGCAGCCCGGCACTTGGGCTGAGAGGGGAGAACAGACCCTGCTGACAATCTTGAGAGGGGCCCAGCGGCAGATCTACCTTGATTACATCATAACTTTTCTTTCTTTCTTGAGAATTCCAAGGGCTTTTCATTCGATTTGCAGTTCGTGCGTGGTCCCACTGAATCGTCTCATTCACGGAGGGTGGTGCGCACTGTTGGTACCGGACGAAAGTATGGGATGGTTGAGGAGAGATCCGACATGGCAGTTTCGCATCGTCCCCCTTGAGGGTCTTGCTGTCACAGAGAGGCCGAGCCGGTGCAATGCCGCGCACTCCCGAACCGAAACATGCCTCACGAACATAAGATTGCTTTCGCCGCTCTGCGGGCAACCGTACGATTGTATTCGACATCTTCTGCGCCTTGTGGTAAGCATCTAGGTATAGGTAGTGCAGGAAAATCCATCTAGCTATGCTAAAAGCCTAACTGCCCGAGTCCAGTATCACGGCAAGGTTTGGTCATCGCCGATCGACTCAACAACGGCTTGTACTGCGGCAATCAAACCAAGGTCACCAGATCCATAGCACTGATGTCATGCCATATCGAGTGATCTTGCCTACCATTCACCCGTCATGTAGGTAGCCATGTTGTTGTGCTCTCCTTTGGCCATTTTGCAGTGATGGATAGAGTCGAGTATGATGAGTTTCATGCTTGCGAGTAACGAGTTCGGCGATGCACGTTACACTGCCGCGCATAGTCTAAACTTCTTTGGGCATGACAGTTGGGCAGACACTCTGGCCAACCAACGCTTGCTATTTCTCCATGTATTTGAGGCTTCAATGAGTTGTCCCGAGAGACAGTGGCATCTCTGTGGTAGTGTGAAAAGCCCCGTAATCTGCTGGAGAGGCCAATTTCTTTCGACTCGCTCGTGGATGGGATTCCCACGCTGCATGAATCGTCTGATGGTTGATTCCTCCCGTCCCATCTATCTGCCGTCCGAGGTTAGATGGCATCTCCCGTGCTTCTAGCGTCCTTCTAGAAGCCGCACTGAACCCTGCTGAAGATCGCCCGAGCTGGTCCCAAGGATCGACCTTGGGCCTATTAATAATACCCACAAGCACCAACCAAGCACGAAAAGGCGGTAATCAGAGATTAGGCGGAGAAACCAACAAAGGCACACAAAAACTTTAGCTCAACCCAAGTGAGTGAGTTGGGAAGCGGCTACCGAAAACACGTGTTCGTGCTACGCTGTTCCTTCCTCCTCGCCCTTGAACCCCCTTTCGCAGGCGTGATCCATGCTTCCGAGCATGCGGTGAGAGCATCACCTTTTTTTTCTCTCTCTTCCTTTTGGAAGATGGCGATTGCGCCCGGCGGGATTGTGAACAAGAAGAAAAGCTACCCAACCGGAACACGCCGTGTCAACTCCAGAAGCACGGCCCGGACGCTGGTTCGGAGCGCTGTCCAACTGTTCATGTGACCATTGTTTCGTACGGCATTTCCGGGCACTCGCCCAATCTTTCTTGCGCGGGCGCCGCCGGCTCCGCCCGCATCACTGTCCTGTCACTGACCTGAAGGTGGTCAGTACGCGGGTAATCAGGGTGCCCAAAATCCGTCTTGCAACTACCTAATTGTTATTGTTGTTGTTGTGTTGTTTCTCTTCACCTCTTCTTCCCCTTCTGTTGTTGTTGTTGTTGTTCTGTCTTGGCAGACTGTCGCTGCGGGTGTGCGGGTGCCGCCGTGCCATGTGTCCGCATGGTAGGTAAGCAGCAGACATGGCCCCCCAAATTGTGGTGCTGCTACTGACATGGATCCAGTTTCTGACTGGTCGCAGTCGCCATCATGATTGGATACAATGCGACCGTTGTTATCCTCTTTCTTGTGGCACCCCAGTCTTCATGATCTCCGAAAGCCGCGACGATCATCCAAATCGCTCGACAGGGCTTGTTGAGCAGGCAGGCAAGCCGGCGAGCAGGAAGGCAAGCCGGCTGGTACCCAGGCAGCACTTCTATGCTGTGTCATCGTCTTCTCGTGCCTCGACATCTGGGTACGGCCAAAGTCCCACTCCTCTCATCGGCACCGGCACACAGCTTTGCTGGCCGCTGGAGACGCGTGCTCGCGCTTGACGTATGTGACGGTTGCTGAGAAATGCCCAAAGATGCTTTGCGTTCGGCTCCCGCTTGACAAGCCCGAGCTTGCCGTACGTCCTGGGATATCGCTTGCTGAGCACTGAGCAGGAGCATCGACTCGCCGCTCCAAGAGGTCAAATTAACGCCCCAAGGATATGGCACCTGCCTTGCCCCAATGTCTAGTACCCATGCCCCTGGGAATCGATGCTCTCCATGTTGGGGGCAGAGTGCAAGGATCCCCAGCAAGGTAAGGTTCTGTCCACTCCTCCCCTACAAAGATGAACGATGACTGTCGTTCGGCAGCGCACCACACTCCTTCAGGGATATCGTAGCCGTCATTGTGGTCCAATGTGGCTGGCTGCGTGCTATCCCAAGTCCAAATATGATCTCGTCGACCTCGAATCCTAGGAATCTAGGCGTCGCAGTCGCTAACGTCTCCGAAAGGACAAGAACGAATAGAAAAGTATCACCGGTCCGCCTGATGCTGATTCGAAGCCTTCAGATGGCGGCTAGTTTTCCGTGTGGTGCTCTACACCATCCACTTGAGCGTACAAAGTACCGTTCCACAATTCACCACCATTGCTTGTCAATAAGATGCCGAAACATGTCAAAAGTGACTATTGTATTGTGGCAGAGTGGTAGTAATAGAACTGCTACATACACTAGAATTGATACATGCCGCCTCCACCGGAAGGTAAAGACTGGGACGAGCCAACCATGCAACAGTGCTTTCTCATTGTAGGGAGCATTGATCATACCCTGAGCCCGGAATCACAGACGGCAGTCTAAACTGCTGACCTTACGGAGCATCCCATTATCTCGACTGATCAGGATGGTGAATCCAAGGCTATCCCGACGTGTCCTCAGCACAGTTGGGCCGTTGGCTGGAGAAGTCGGACCTCTAGTGTAGGATGGCCGTTGAAGTGCATGGATTGGGTCCCTAAAAGTTGAGATGAAAACCACGCGGCGAATAGGGATGGTCCCTATAGAGCCACGCGACTATATGGACGCTATTATATACTACCATTCAAACTGCGCCCTCGTTTCCTGCCGTCATTGCAGCTAGCACCTAAGCGACGTTCCAATCAATATGTATGTTGCAGATGCATTAAAACTCGCCAAAGAGTAATATATTACGGTTGCCATGGCAGAGATTAGAATGGAAATCCATTGTAGTATACTCGTCAAGGTCTTAAGAAAGAGCCTCCCGTCTTATGACGCCTCACTCACCAATCCGCTATATCTGGCAGCCCAGGTTGGGAGATGGCCTTGAGGTCAGAGCCGTTTTGGGACAACCCTACCCATTCTAGCATTCATTCATTCACCGTATGATGTTGTACTTCAGCCCATTTACTGCTTTGGGTAGTCTTTGGAGGAAAGGTCCAGTCTACTACTGAGCCCAGTCCCCAGTGGAAGATCTCATCCACGGGGCAGAAATAATGAAGCCCCGATACGATGTGCAGCAGCAGGGAGTTTATCGTGGACCCTGGACCAGGGGGGTACCTGGAGAAAGTCTGGAAGAAGCCGCCGACGATTCCCCATCCGCACAACTCCTCTTTGTCACTTTTGGCTCGGAGTTGCTCCTTCTGTACTGTATGTACTTTGTAGGGTATTCCTTACTGATTGGCCAGTGAGAAGCTCCCAAAGCTCTTGCCTTGCCTACCCTAAACATGAAGCTACACTACAGTCGACCTCGTGCCTTCTTTACTGTATTATAGCGGCCTGCTCTTTCCTTCCCCAGCCCCTGACAACGAGACGCGACTTCCTTCTGAGCGCCGAAAATCTCATCTCCCACCGGAAGGAACTAATGACTCTCTGAGAGAGGTACAACAGGTACTGCGTGCACTATGGACGTACAGAGCGGCGTCGATGCATGTCATGACTCTTGATTCTCGCCGTTCCAGTGGATCAAACAGAATCATGGTGATCGACCAAACAAACCACATCCGTACACTCCTGCCCAGGTCAGGTCCTAGTCCTCTACACACACACACACACACACACACACACAAGAACCACTCGATCGCACGATGCGCCCCAATCCCATTTCCAAGTCCTTGGGATCCATCAGCCATCAACGTGAGATGCCCTTCTCCTCTGTCCCCACCCCCCAAGACTGCGATCCTGGGCAACACTCAATGATTCGCAGCAGGGATAGCGCGGGCGAGACGGGACAAACTTATCTAACGGACACTGGCGATGTAACCTCGCACACCAGTTTTCCCAGTGATTCTCGAGAGGTCCAGCCTCAGTAACATCAACCTGCCGCAGAGGGCCCAAACTCGCAAGGTGAAAGTCAGGAAGTCTGCCACTTAGCCTTGACTGCAGCCCTTCTCCAGAGATGCTAGTGATACGACCTCACCAGTCAGCGAGGCGAAGAGAAGTTTTTCCTTCTTCCAGAGTATGATTCTTGCTAATCGTTACTCAGCAGAGTCGTCGTTTTGCTTTGTCCGCCGTTTGATGCTCAACCGTTTCGGTCGACTAAAACTCCACCACTGGGCAACGGCGAACCACTGGCATCCCTCTCCATCATCCAACATGTTTTCGTCATGTCCCTTACTCCTTGCATCCCAGCCCAGCCCTTCGGCGACAGCCTGCCGAAAGATTTACGAGATAGAGGAGACTTCCACCTGAAGATCCTCACTGCCGATCCGTCAATCTTTCGATGAAGGCTCCATCTATCACCGAAGGTTTAGGGGATAGCAGTATTATGGAGTGTGTATAGGCTGTACCTGCAAGGCGCAGCCTTTTGCATGGCGCCGGATACGGTCGGTATCGACGTGCTTCTTCTTTTTGCTTTTGCCGGCTCTTTCGACCCATCCAAATCTTTCTCAACCCTGGGATCCCCTCCATGGAGGGATTCCAATCGAGTCAGCCCTAGATCCGTTTTTTGAGGGTGTCCACGTCCTCTCTTGTCCTGTCATCATCAAAATGATACCGTACGCACAGCATACAGTATATACAATTCACACATGCCCCATATGTGTGCGCGAACGTTGTAGTGCACTGTCACTTGCATCTTGGCTCCGCAGATGGCAATCAATATTGAAGATCACGATCAATTGCCCCATGTCCCGGATCCTTCCAGCGCGGCGATGATACCGTTCTGGGCGATGATGTGAACCCACGGCAATGGAACAGCTTCCCCCACCCACCACGAGAAAAGGTCAAGGCCAGCCCACCTTACGTGCTCTGGCCTCTGGGTACGCCCAGGTCCCAGAGGACAACGGTCGTCGCCGCCCATCATGTCTCCCCTGGTCGGTACAGAGTACAGTCTTCACTGAGAAGTACAACCAGCCAAGCCAACGAGAGACGCGTCTGCCACTCATCAGTCCTCTGTAGATATCCCGTACGCCATCACCATCACCTGGACCGCCCAGCGCTGCAGGGCCCCGGTAGCCCGGCCTTTGGGCCAATGGCTCTCCGCAGTGGGCTGATCTGGCCGTCCGAGATCGACGTTGCTTCTGTCCTTTCCCATGCCCTCCTCTGGGCGCGGCAATTCGGTCGGAGCAGGCATGGCCGGTCCAAGGAGACACTGCCGTGCCACCGCACTAATGTCACATCCTTTGTTCTCATCTCGATATGGCCAGCAAGAATCAGAGTAGCACTGGGCTAAGGAATCAAGGACAGAAAAGCAAAGCCATGAACCTGAAAGCCACTGCGAAAAGACTTCCCAAAACAGGAGTCCACCAGCAGCGGCTACCCGAATGAGAGCAATCGATTAATACAGTGGACAGGGCTATCTGGATGATCATGCCAGGGCCTTGGTTGCCTGCCCCTGCGTTCTCACTTCTCATTTCAATCCTTTCCTTTCTCTCACCTTTGCACACTCCAGGCTTCTCAACGGCCAGTAGTCAGCCCGGTTCACGTGGCTGATCGCTCTGTGATGGGGGATCCTGTCGTTGATCAGCCGTGCCCGTCCCCCCAGCCGCCCGCGGTCGGTTGGAGATGCCCTTTTCCTTGGAAAATGATACGTAGCCCAGCGCCGTTCCCGAAAGTGAATATCTTTCTACATGCAAGCCACTTTTTTTCTTCCTACGTAACGGACATCAGTCCTCATCAGGGAAACTATGGTTTTCTTTTTCCACCTGGAAAATCGTCCGGCGGCTGGGAAAGTTAAAATGAACCTCAAGCCCTTGCTTTCCACGTGCTTAGCCCCAAGTCATTGAACGCAGGACAGCTTTTGAGCGCGTACCGCAGATACCGCGTGTCTTTTTTTCGATAACACATACGTATCTCGTCGACCTCAGGACAAGGGAAAGCATCACAAATCTATTAGCTGCAGCGGTGAAATTTCTCGTTCGACATTGAAGATCTGTGCTTTCACTAGTGATTTGCAGGCAAAAACGACTTTGTCCTACTACTACTACTGCTCTCGCTCAATGGTACGTAAGTACGAGTTACAATACATACATATTGTAAGTCCCAAACTTTACGAACACTTACAAGGTGGATCCCCTGGTCGCCGGGGAACTTTCTTCTTCTCTTTGCTTTGTCAATGATCGACAGCCGGAGCCATGCACCTGCGAGGATGCAATTGAACTCGATGCAAGACGGATTACCGGAAGGCAAAGCCTCGCCCACATGGCCGGTATTGCTTTCTTGGGGGGGGGGGGGGGGGGG
>JACVEI010000111.1:48839-234948 GCA_018115615.1 Pestalotiopsis sp. DP-2020a | reverse complement strand
GGGGGGGGGGGGGGGGGGGGGGGGCCGCCCATGTCTGTACTCTGTAGTGTACACTAACCTACCGTAGATGTAGTGTATGCAGTGACATGCCGCCTCCACATGAGATAACGTGACCCCATGCCAGTCAGTACGGTCTTTTTGACCCATGTACCTGGGTTTTGCTATCCCGTACCCGTTCGTGGTAGATGGGAATTGGGGAAAGGAGGAAGAAAAAGCAAAGAATGGAAAAGGAATGACACGTGTAGAACAAGCAAATACAAACTCAAACGAATTGCGCGTACGATAGAAACATCTCGTGTCGGCCCCGCGTCCTGTCTCGCCTCGGACGACGTCTGTCGTAAATAGACTGTGACACCGAGTCCGGCCTGTCTATTTACAGCATCGTTGCCCAACTCTCTCTTTGTTTAATTGAGAATGATCATCCGAGACTCGTCATATTGGTGGATATGCTCTAACTGGACCACGAACGTACTTTGCAGGCCAAAAAGACTAAACAAGAAGAGGTTCGGAAAACGAGAATGATCAACCGTATGTATGATTAGGGACGCGACAGGAAAGAAATAATCGGCAGGGTATGGGGGGTTGCCATGAGATGGGTGTCGCACGACATGATATTGAAAAGATGATGGATTTTCGAATTGGTGGTGCTGTAGTCGCCTCGTCATTGGATCGGCGTCTTGATGGATGCATTGCACATGTCGTGTAGCTTCTGGCAATGTCAACGACGGGGACGACGAGAAAGTGCTTGGCAGCCTCATCGCTCTATAGGTAGAGTAGATATCTGATCTCGTTCATGAACGGGTCCAATATTCAGACGAGCAGCGCCAAGATCGTGATCATGAAAGTCAGTGGGTTACGCTCGTGTAGGTCCGGCTTCAAGGTGATTTTTATCTGCGCGTGTGACCAAGGCCCTTGAGCATGTTCTTTTCTTCTCGGTACGCTCATTTTCGTGTTGGAACTCTAGATCGTAGTTCCTCCAAATATGTGCCCGGCCATTGCTTGGAGTCCAACAGATCTTGATACTTGGGCAATATCGAGTCTGACCAAAGGTCGTAAGTCTCTCCGTGGATTGGTTCTCTTCTATAGAAATACGTCCTTGATAATTTCTCGGATCCAAGGATAACAAGTATATTGTCGAGCCGAAACCTTGCAAGTCAATCAGCACCTCGCAAGGCTGGTATGCCATGACCAATTTGAAGAACGCCTGACGGTCATACAGTCCATCAGATCTGGCTCGATAGGGCACCCGTACCAGGTCAGAGCCATCACGATTACTCGCGAAGAAGGAGTCATACAATGCGCGGCAGTGAGATATCATAAATTGCCCATCGCAGAGGAAAGGACTCGCGGTTGATCGGCACCCTCGAAGCCTCTCAACGGCAGGTCAGCCTCAGCGGATCATGAGTTCGGAACGAGTGCCGTGCCAGCTCTTCTCGACAATAGTCTGTTCATGATTTTGTGATAAGTGACGAGGGGCAGAGAGACACAAGAGGTCTTCTTTCTTCCGGGTCTCGTTGCATGTCATCCTCTCTCTCAATCGAGAGGTGCTTGACCCACATTGTCAGATCCGGGAGAGAGAAGGCCGCGGGTTGCAGGTACTACCTGATTGGGATTTGGAGGTACAAAAGTAGACAGTGAGCAGGCTGTCGAGACCGTACGTTGGGAATAACACAAAACCACCATAACCAGTAATCGTGAGATCTCCAGTTTTCCGACTTTCTGAACTGCGATGAACTGCGTCCCCCCCTGGTCCAGACAAGGGTTTCTTCCCAACCCATTCTCACGCTCACGGACCGCTTGCCGGTGAGCATTGAACCTGGCAGTCGGTATGTGAGAGAGAGGATCCCTCCCCTCCAAAAAGGCCCTCTCCGTACCGTACTCGTACGTGAGATTTATTAGTATTCCTGTCCCCACTTCCGCCCGTTGACGGTTGATCAAATTCATGATTGGGCCGAAAAGTAACAAGACAACCTGCGTCAGTGATCTACACGTACATACACCCACACTAGCATTCCGGCAATCTACTTTGTATGTATGGTAGAAGCCCCCGCCCCCCTCCTCCTTCCCAGTTATACCCAGTATACAGACCTTTTGGATGACTTTGAAAAAGTCACCCACAACGGCAAAGTTTAATTCTAGTTTATAATTTCAAAGAGAGTTGATTGCTCTTCCCTCCCCGAGAAGGGGGTACTCGTACATGGTACTCGGTACTACCACGCATGACTGCTGCTACCTATTACATATCTACACATTGGGGGCATCCCCTCCACCCACCTCCCAATGCGTCAGTCAAATGCAGCACCTCGTGTCACCCAGGCGTGGCTTGCAGCTTCGCGCGGGAAAGCAAAAGAATAGATAGACATGATCGACACAAGAAAAAAAAGAAGAAAAAAGGACAGCCTCTTCCTTCCTTGCCCTACCTACCTACCTGACCCCCCCCCATGCAAGTACCGTAGCGTTATTGCTGACGAGCTGTCCATGTATGCGCTTGCTGCGCTTTTGTACACACTTTGATAGACCCAGACTGCAAAGAGCAAGATTACAATGGAGGCAGATCCGGGCCTGGCCTGGAACTCCGGATCTCTGCTGACCCTCGTGCAGTACAATGCTGCTTGCCTTGGCCCTTTTCTTTATTTTTCCCTTTTCCTCTGCATACTGCCTTGTGTTTCCTCCATCGCAGATATATGTATGTACGCCGCTGTCTTGCCCCTCCCCCCCGGCTCCCCATCCGCGGGCGGGCCGGGTAAAAGCGAAAGCGAGCGGAAAAGTAGTCGGCGACCTGGGAAAAATCAGAGAGACGTGCAGATATGCCATGCGTTGCCCGCCCGCAGTTCAGAAAGCCAGCAGCACGGCCTGGACACGACATATTCCCAACTCGAACGCATGGTGATATTTCCTGCAACGAGCGACCAACTTCCGTCGTACGAGATGCTCGTGCCATAATGTCATGGGCTCACGCCCGCCCGCGTGCCCGCCGACCGTGCCTCTTTTTTTTTTTTCTTCGATGACGCGTAGTATGGGAACTGCCGCTTCTCGCTTCTCTCATCCATTCGTTCTTTTTCTTTGTTTGTTTGGGGTTCCTACGGCTCGATCGAGAGGCCGGGTGCCAATCTCTCCTTCTCTGCTGAAAATAGTCTCGATGCCGTATGCTACCCTGCAGATCTACCTAGCCATCTCCATAGAGTCAATGAGCATTTTGTTTTTGCCGTAGTATCATGCCGGCTTCACATTTTAGCAGCCAGTCTACCTAGGTTAGGATTGGGGAGGGGGGAACAGGAAGCGTTGCGCCAAAGTAACAAGAGAAAGAGGGTGTAGGGCACCCGATACGCTGGCACCACTGACGTCTCGTAGTTTTCTTTGGTCTTCTTTTCCCACCCATCCACCCATCCATCTTCTCGCCCATCCCTCCACCATTATTTGTTCCAACCCATCCCGCGTCCAGAGCACCCCGAGTGACCTAAAATGACGCGCCTGGAAAACTAATGCAACTCGAGGTCACACATGTTCGGAGTTATTCGCTGCCGTGGTAACATTACGGAGTTGCATTCTCTGGTGGCGGCGGCTATAGTGTTTCACAGCTGGATTCATCATTTGTTGGATCCTAATACAAAAGCAGCGCTGGCCACGTACTGAGACACCGAGGCTACTCTATACTGGCTTCTCCGGTGTGAATAGAATGAGAAATGGATCAGCCTTTCGGCAGCTCTCAGCCGCGCAGTGTTGAATATCTCATGAATCACATCTCATCGCCCACCGGACGCTATGTCAAGGCTGCATCCCTGACCTAGCTAACTCTTCCCATCTTGATGACTATGGGGAACCTCTTGGCTAGGATCTTCGGGGCGGGCTTGTGGCCATATACTCGTTCCAGCCAGAGAAGCCAGACCATCTACATGGCTGAGTAATCCATTACGTGTGAGATATAAAAACACTCACCAATCAGACTTAGTTTTCATAATAGCTGGCAGAATACATGGCATGGTATAGCATGACACGACTATAAATTTGAATCTGCAGTTTGTCTTCAAACCAAAACATCTGGAATCACACGATCTTGGTTTGAAAAGACACAATACTAACAAATGATATTTTATTAAAGGTTGAAAGACTTGCCCAAGGTGAGCTGTGGACTCTGGGCACTAGCTAATGCAGCCATCACATTACGGCATAGGCGTAAAACAGAAGACCACAGACATGAGCTCGAAGATAGCTAGAAGACATGACACATCCCTGAGACTTTGTCGCAATACTGGGTATGACAAACGGAAACTAATCGTTCTTCTAGAGATGGCTCTCGCCACGACGATCTGCCGCTTGAGGTGTAGTCGACATCCAGGGTAAAGAGCGAGTGGTCGTAGACTTTTCCAGAGAGACAGGAGTTCCGACCTTTTCAATCACACTGTTGACGTTGGGCGTGGTGAAAGGGAGTGTCATCGAGTCCGTCTCCGAGGTAAAGGGCAATGTGGCACTTCCAGTAAGGCTGGTACTCGTACTGCTGGCCGCAGGAACCAGGACCACGCCTGTATCGACAACGCTCATGGATGGAGGTGAAATGAAAGGGAGCGTCATTGAGTCCGTCGTAGAGCTCGTCGTGCTGGTCGAGCACACCTCCACCTTCGTGTTGCAGGTAGCGCTCGACCATATAACGCGCTTCTGTGGCTGTGTCTGAGCGACCGCGGGCGGCGTAGTTGGGGCAGGGAGACTCGGTAGGTTGGTTCTGGTGGTGATTTTCAAGCAACCGCAGTCTTTACCACAGTTCGGGGCACTCATGGGACCAAGCTGGCACTGGAGAACGCCCTTATCGGAGCAACGACAGTTTGAGAAGCATGCCGGGCTTGTGCATTGCAACTTGTACCTAGCGGGAACGTCACTTGAGACAGCTGAAGTCGTGTCAGAGGGGACACTACGAGTGGCCACGGGCGGCGTAGTTGGGGTTGGGATGCCGGGCTCTCCGGAGGAGGTGGTGGTCTTCAAGCAATTACACTCTGCAGGGCAGTCCGTACCGTCTATGGGGCCAGGCCGACACTGGAGAATGCCCTCATCAGAGCAAATACAGATAGACGAGCATGTCTGATTCTTGCATTGCAGCTTGTATCCGGTAAGAACGTAGCGAGAGGCAGCCGGAGTGGTGTCGGAGGGGACACTGCGAGCAGCCACGGCCGGCCAATTCTCAAGAGGAGTGGTGTCTGTGGGGACATCGGAAGAAGTCGTTGAAACAGTCTCAGGATCAGTGGTGTCGGAAGCCACAGAGGTGAACAGAACGGACTGGTTGAACTCGGTGACAGTCATCGTCACTGTGACAGGAACTTCGACTGCCGTGCTGATGTTAAGAGTCCGAGGAGGGCCCTGGGTGGTGCCGGAATGGCCTGATTGGTGGACGCGAGAGTGGGAAGTGGTCAGAGTGGAAAACGTCGTCGGTCCAGTGATCGGAACAGGGGAAGGCACAGGGTGAACCTCGATGGTTCCAACAGCAGCGTCGTGACTGGTGGGCAAGTGAGCTTGGCTGTTGATGTCGGCAGGCTCGGCGCCGGGAGGCTGGACGCCACAGATTGCCATGGGCAGGAGCGCGAAGAGGGCGATCAAGAACTAAGTGATACGTGTTAGCTGGTGCCGAGGTCTGCGAGTGAGGACAACAGTTGTCGACTTACCTGCATCTTGTCGACTGGTTCGTGGTTGGTTTTCAGCGTGGGCAGGATGACCAGTGGGAGATGAGTGAGAGATAGTAAGGAAAGACAGGTGGGCAGACCCAAGCAGTCTATGTATACTTTTGGGACTGGCTTGGGGTGGTTGATGGTTGATGGTGAAAGTGGAAGGAGTGTGAATCAGAGTTGGACAGAAGTGATGATTTATTCACCTTCGATGCTTTCACTCCGCTCCGCGACTGCCTGTTTGTCGCCCGTTCAGAGGGGAAGTCGAGGGCCTAGAATCACTGAAGTATTTGCCAAGAAGGCAACCACGACATATCTAGATCAGACAACACTGCAAGGGATGAGGAAGGCACTGTCAATTCAGAGAGATCTGGCCGGTGATGAGGAAGGAGGTTGGACCGTAACTTCTACGAGCCTTGATCATCAGCAGCTTCAACGCAAGCAAAAGACTACAGCTAATTTGGCACTGGCTGCTGGTTCATGCGAAGAGTCATCTGTGGGTTGGAAAGCATACTATTATTCATGAATGAACCTATTTGTCATCATGTAGACATGACGCAAAGCATATATATATATATAATGCCGTGACACTTCTTCGTTGATCCATCTCTCATCATTTTCTGGCCTTTCCGCAAAGCCTAACTTTCCCAGTCCAAGTCCATCCTTGGGCAGCCTCTTGGATCACCACGGTGCGTTGGCTGGCCAATTCGTCAATGGAACTCGACCCAGTTATTCTCCAGCTGCTTCCTCTCGAACCTGTTCTCGGCCGCCTGCCGAAGGACCCGCTCAGCCTCGAGCTTGTCGGCCGCGGCCGTCGTAGTCTGCGCGACCTGGTTCCGGACCGCGGTTGTGAGTATCTTATACCAGCCGTTGTGGGCCTTGCATCTCTTCTTCTCGCACATGCCGCGCGTGGCCGGCTCGCCGCCCCCCTCCTCGCCCTCGGCCTCGGCGGGCGACTCGAGCTTGCCCGCCGAAAACGTCGCCTGGCCCTCGGCCGAGTCGTACCACGCCGCGAACGCGTGGCGGACCGAGACCACGTCGAGGCGGTAGTCGTAGCCGCAGCTGTCCTTGGTGAAGTCCTTAGCCTCGATGGCGGCCTGTCGTCGCTGATTGGCCCAATCTATGAGCTGCATCATCTTCTTGTAGACGACGATCTCGTTACCGAGGGCGAGGCGCTCGGCGGCCGAGGCCTGCAGAAAAGTCTGCTCCTCTTCGCTGAGCACTCCCGGGCGCGTGGGCAGACCGTTGACCCAGAGACCCTCAATGTTGCCTTGATGTGGAGTCGCAAAAGTCAGCCTTGACCGTAAAATATGAGTATTTGTTCTCGCAGAGGAGCAACTTACCAAAGGGCTTGTCGCCCAGCTTCCAGTCTCCCTTGTCGGCGGTTGCTGCGAGGAGACCCATGAAGTCTTCCTGGGTGAGGACCTCGAGCGCCTTCTTGGAGGCCGCCTTGGTGGGGAGGGAGCCGACCATGGACACCCACCAGGCGTCGCAGTGCTCGTTGCAGCAGAAGACGGAGCGCGTCTCCTTCTTGCCGTACAGGCGGGCCGGGTTGGTGCAGCCGGCGAGGGAGCACGTCTTCTTGTACTTTGTGTAGTTGAGCTTGCCGTCGGTGCAGTTGGGGCAGACGAAGCGCTCGATCAGCTTCTCGCCCAGCTCCTTCTTGATGTTGATGCACTCGCCGTGGAACCAGTCCTCGCACACGTCGCAGCTTATCATCCACCTGTGGTCGTCGGGTCCGCGGCAGAGGCAGTACGGGCCGTTGTCGATCTCGTCATCCGAGCTGCTGCTGTTGTCCTCGCCATCTGCCGCGCCTCCTACTGCAGCGCTCTTCTTGGGAGCCTTGACCTTGGTAGATTTGGGCTGCTTCTTGGTGCCCTTCTTAGTGGCCGCAGCGCCCTTCTTCTTGGGGGCGGCCCTTGCCATCTTGCTGGTTGTGCTGGCCGCGGGTGATGAGGATGGAGGTTTGGTGTGGTTGTTTGCGGCAGCAGCCTCATCCGGGTCGGGCTTGACCTCAAAGGAAAAAGAGGTGTGGGCGCTGTTTGGTTGCTCGACCGACCTGAGGATACCTGCATCGCCATGCGAGTCGTCGCCGTTGGCGGGCTCTGTGCTCACGTCGGCATCCGCCATCGCCACATCCTGGACCCCATCACTTGCAATCTCCTCACTGTCTGCCATTGTCGAAATGCAAATGCGCTCCTCTCCGCCAAGCGATCCAACACACAAAGGGAGATTCAGGTATGCACCATGAAACCTGTCGGCGCGCTCACACCCCAGTCGTTGCCCTGTTCACACGGCGTGCGCAATTCCTCCTCTCGCCTTCTCAATCGATCAATCATTCAACGTTTCCCGGTGTTCCACTCTTGTCGTTGATGTGCGCATATTCGATGTGGCCAGAAAAGCGTAAATTGCCGGGACTCGATAGATACCAGACAAATCAAAGAACTCTCATCATTCGTTTTGAAGAAAGTGTACAGTAATGAAAAAAATGATGAACAATCCCAAGACTGGTTGTTGTTGATGACCAGGTGTATCACACCAGCCACACAACAAAGGGTGGCGGCGGCGGTTGCAACTTATCCTTATCGTACTGGGCAGCTGGCGGGGGACCGTCAGCCGCTAAGCCAGCACTACAAGACTCCTATGCTAGCAGCTGCCACTAATACTGTCAAGCCATTCATTCTGCCAATTATGTGTCAGGCAATGGACTTTCTTTTGGAGGATTCTTCTTTTTATTGATGACTTTTTCTCGATAGTTTTTCATTTGTTTAGATATACGACATATAATACTACTCATCTGTTCGTACTCCCCAACATTACTCTGTAAGGCACATTCTCAGTACTCCACAAACTTGATCTTGGCCTGCATGTCCTCGGGGAAGTCCTCCAGCTTGGCCAGGCCCATCTGGATGCAATCGCCCCAGAAGAAAAGAGCTCGGTCCTGGGTGTAGGCGAGATAGTCAAACTCGTCGGACTCGCCGCTCGCCTCCACCGGAGAAGGCGGAGCGGCTTCCTCGGCCTGGGGCGAGTCCGGCATGTCGGACTTTTGGAGGTTCTCGACGCTCGTCTGCATGAGGCCCCATGCCACCCAGAACGCAGTGCTTGCGACGCGCCAGAGTCGTGTCTCTTCCATCAACTGCTTGATCTGCTTCTCCGCCTGCTCGTTCTGGCGCTTCTCATTTTCTTTCCATCCTCCAGGAGGGGCTCGCGCGTCCAACATAAAGTCTGTGATCGAGCTCGTCGACCCGGCCATTTGCGACGTGATTCCGGAAACTCCAGGGATTTCTGATGGACTGTCGAGTGGTCGTAGGTTGGGCGTAGAGCCCGAGTGAGGAAACTCTGGTCGGTGGTCCACGTACGCCTTGAGGAAACGGATCTGCTCCTCTGGAGTCGGATACGCCGCGGTGTTGCATGCGTAAGGCTTGACGGGGTCGTGGTAATTGTACGTCCATTCGGTGAAGTGGTTGGCAAACTCAAGACCTCTTGTGTTGGCGGCTGCGTACTCAAAGTCGATGACGATGAGCTGCTTGTGCTCATTGTGGGGCTGCAACAGAGGCGATTTATGGTCATCCAGCTGAATACGCAAGATGTTTCCGTATTGAGTCTGAACTGCGTTAGCTTGTCTTGTTCTTCGATGAGAGTTATTCCTCAGACTTACATCGCTGTGGGCGAACACGAGCTGGTCGTTGACGCCCTGCGAGCCACCGTAATAAGCCTCCACCCTTTCTCGATACTTCATGTAGGTTTCCTTGAACTTTGGCCATTCGACTCCCAATACGAGACCCCGGTTCTTCCAGGAATCTGCAGGACTTCGGATGGGACCAGGATTCCCAGACAGAATCTTTTCGTCAAGGTATGTGATGACCTTTTCCACATTGTCGATCCAGTGATCCCATGCTTTGAATGTGCCTGGGCCGGCTTCCCTCTCCTCATCCAAAACCTCTATACCGTCGTGCAGCTCCCTCATGCGCTTTGCAATCTGCTTGGATGTCTCGGGATCGCGAATGTGTGCTGCCGTGAGAGTAATGGCGTTGAAAAATTGCTCGAAGCGGCCGTTCTCAAATGTTCCCAGCATCCGCGGGCCGATCTTCTTCCTGGCGAGGCGGCGAAGCACGCTCAGCTCGCTCTCGCGGTCGATGATGTTTTCAACCTGTGGCCCGTACACTCTGAGCAACAGCTTGGCCGGCACTTTCTTCCCGGGCTCCGTCTTCTCCGCTATATCCTTTGGAGGAGACACCACGTATACGGCATTGGTCAGAGCGCCACTGAGACGTTGCACTTCAATCATGTCGCCGCTGTCCAGTGGGACGCGCCTCCAGCCCTTGATTCTTAGCGTATGCGCAATGCGAATGATTTCGTTCTTGAATTTGATCCACGCCTTGCGCTCCTTTGCCTCCATGCGGCTTGAAGTGGAGCCACCATCGTCTGCTGCCTTTCCACCCCCATAGCTCATGGTTTTGGAGTTATCCAACCAAGCATCGCAGCTTGGCACAACGACATCCCCATCATGGAACTCGGTGTCCGAAGAGGCAGCTCGGTGGAGATGGAAGAGGGAGCGCTTCTTGTGAGATTTCTTGCTGTGAGAACGGGGAATGTACTGCGGTATGGAGTTGAGGCCAAGGGCGCTCATGCTGTCATCGAGGATTCGCTGCAATCTGTCCAAGGAGACATCACTGTGCTGCGAGTCAATCGAGTAGGACCTGTTGTGCTTGGGCGTGGGTTCCACATGTGCTGATGCATCTGTTGAACCGGAAGGCTCCGCAGCGGCTTCATCTTCCACTGGTGCGTGCTTGGAAGGACGCCCGTAGCGAGACCTCCTCGACTTGCGGTTGGTCTTCTTCTGACGCTCATATTCCAACCACTCAGCAACCTGAGAAACGAACCTGTGGCTCACATGGTGATGGTGACGGTGGCCGCTAGATGCGTCGGGTTCAGCCTGACCTGGGGTGGAAGACTGGTTGCTCGCCAGGCTGGCCAGAGGCTCGAGACTGCTCTGGCTCAAGAGGGACGTCCTGGACGAGTTAGCACCGACAATGGGTGGACGTCCGCTGAGTCGTTTGCCAACACCTGCAGAGAACTGCTTCCTATGATGACTTTCCTCCGAAGCCTCCTGTTCGGGCTCCTCGATCTGGACGGCTATATCATGACTGTCAGTATGTGGTCTCAAGACGAAGCCATGATGGCCATGAGCGGCTTCGTGTTTTGACTGCATTTGAGGACAGTCCAGTTCACACCAGCCGTAGTCGACAGATGAAGCGCAACAAGGAGGAGTCTGCGGCGGTGAAGGGTTGCCATTGGCACAGAATCGACATTCATCCATCATGCCAACAAGGTGTATTCTTTTTCCCACGATCTCAAGGCCAACTTGTTCACAGCACTGGATGTAGGATGTACACAGAAGACTGAACTGCCAGCTTCTGCTTCGTGGGAGAAAGATGAATGAAAGGGAATGAGAAGGAGATAAGCATGTGACCTACCTTTGAGCGGCGGGGTCCGTTCGTGGTCGTCCTCTGCCTTGAGAGCAGATCTCAGAGGCAGCGCTCCGGGGTCCGGAGTCGGTGGGTTGGAGGACATGGTGATCGGATAAGGAAGCAAGTCTCGTGTCGTATCTAGTATCTCAGGGATTTCTCCAACACTATGGAAACACGGAGGAACACACGGTGCAAGGTACGAATGAGGTAGATAAGGCAGATGTGAGGGAGATAGCCGCGGAGCTATTGGCTCTTTCAGGAGATNGGTGCAAGGTACGAATGAGGTAGATAAGGCAGATGTGAGGGAGATAGCCGCGGAGCTATTGGCTCTTTCAGGAGGAGATTGAGCTGAGCGAGAGCTGAGCGAATCGAACAGAGCGAGGCAGCGATAAAAGTATGTCTCAGATCAGGAGCAAATCACCGAGCTCTCGGGACCCCTTTCGACCCAAGACGCAAGTCGTCGCCCTGGGAATGAGACGCGCGCTAGATAACTGCTACTACGGCCACGAGGTTCCTTCTGGTTCGGTCGTTCGCGGGGTTCCTTCTAATCCGATAAGAGAGTCGAGTCGATCCCCCTCCTTCGTTCGTTCGGTTTTGTGTGGATATTCTTTTGAGGGTTGCAAGCGCCGTCTCGGCGGAGAGGTGGTTCCAGCTAGCGAAAATAAATTCCGCTGATATGGTGCGGTTTGCGGGGGGCGCGGTTGTGTTCTGATGGAATCGCGAAAGCCTAGACAGGGCTCGGCGCGGTGCGCTAAACGAAGAGAGCAGCTGGGCTTGGGCGGGCAGCCAAGCAGCTGATTGAGGCTGGGGCCGGGGGCAATTCAGATATGTATGTAGGTAGCTTGCAAGGTTGCGGCGCCCGAGGTAAGGTAATGCACGTATCGTCCTTTCCAGAAAAGGGTACAGCTGTGGTATCTAAGATATTAAGTCCAGGGAGAGTCGAAATAGCAAATGAAGAATTAAAACAAAGGCATTCTCATAGATCAACAAGGAGGAAAAGGCTCTCTCTATGACCACTTGTCTGACCCCAGAGAAAGCACAAACATGTGAGAAGAAGTGACGTAACGCTAACAGTGACTGAGACTTGAGCCTTAGCGTCTCCCAAAACCGGTAATCGGGAGGACGGCGGCCAAAGCTGCTTCAGCAACCGAGCTCCTTCGTGGAAGCCTGGGACAAACTCTCCTGAGCGTATGGCGATTGCCTTAATTTTATTAGTTGGATGACCCGGCAAGCAGATAGATATTCATCTTGATTCGGATATAGTTGCCTCGAATATATTACTATGTACCCGTGACTTGTGTCAATAAAAGGGGACGACGGGCTATAACTGATCACCGCCACCCCTCCCGCTTGAGCGCCCAGTCCACGGCCGCAGCGACGTCTTCGACGATCATCTTGGGACGGTGCCTCGGCTCTCCCCGGTCGGCGCTCCAGACGCCCGTCCGGACCAGCACCGACTCCCACCGGGTCCCGTCGGGGCTCTCAAAGTCGTTGGCGCCCCTGATGTCGCTCTCCGGGTTGTCGCCCACCATGTAGACCCGGCCCAGCGGCTCCATGCTGCTCCGGCCCAGCACCTGCGCCCGGTGGCTGTTGAGCACCCGCTCCGCGTACCGGTACGTCTGCCGGTACGGCTTGCCGATGACGGTGCGCTCGAGCTCCCCGCCATTGGTCACCTCGCGCCAGATGCCCGCCATGGCCGCCTGGAAGGCCCCCTGGCCGAACCGGGGCTGGTGGTACGCCGCGCTCCAGAACAGGTCCGGGTTCGAGAAAAAGAGCGGCGGTTGCCCGTCGCGCTGCCACCCGCCGTTGGGGAGGCCCGCCTGCCCGTTCTTGGCCGAGTACGTCCCGAGCACGCCCTTGTCCGACAGGAGCAGGTCGGTGATGATCTGAATGTCTAGGGCCCAGTCGCGCGGGTCGTTGAAGACGAAGATGGCGTCAATCTTGGGCTGCGCCGTGGGCAGGGGCCGCGACGTGGCGGCGTACAGCTCCTCCATGAGCGGCGCAAACGGCCAGATGGTCGGGTGGGCGGCCAAGATGTCGGCCGGGGTGATGACGTTCTTGAAGCCATACGCCTCGGCAATGGTCCGGGACTTGGCCGCGTCCGAGCCCGTGATCAGAATGTTCTTGTCCCCGAGCCCCTCGGAGCCGTGCACGAGCTCCTGGAAGGGCGTGTGCGACTGCACAAAGTTGTCCGTCGACAGCTCAATGTTGAGCTTCTCGCTCAGCTGGGCGACGCGGTCCTTCTCATGCTTGCCTCCGCCGTTGGTCAGGAGGATGAAGGGGATGTTGTTTTCTTGTAGATACTTTAGCGACTCCGTAGCCCCTGGAATGGGCTTTGCAACGTGGAGTAAGACGCCATCAATGCTACCAACCATGTCAGTAGGATGCCCTCTTGAGTAGAATTCGTAGGCACATGGTGCGCAACTCACTCGAATGCAAAGGCAAAGGGTGGCACCTTGCCCTTGCTGCTCACACTGTAACTCCGTTGTTGCCTCTGCGCGCAAAGCGGTCGCACAGCATCTTGGGCTCGCACGCCGTAACGTCCAAATGTGTGTATGTCCCGCTTTCCGGAACCGGCGCTCTTGCAACCATTGGCAACACCGGACCACGGGCCTGCGCGAGGCCGCGATGCTAGTCCCGGGAGTCTCGCTGCGTTGGACGCGAGTCGCGCATATGAAGCTTTCATGATGAGATAGCCTACACTCGAGATGACTGTTTAAGAGTCCCGGTCACGCTCGTTGGTGTCCGACTGCTTCAACTTCCTCCAAGTCGTGACATCAGCCCTCGGGTATGATCCGCGTTGATAAGAAAAGAGTGGATCGTTTCTCTGAATGGTTGTTGCTTCATTCATTAAGTCACGAAAAGAGGGCGGACGGGAGATGGGAGACGGGGCCCAACCGATGGCGCTGTCAGTGCTGAATCAACAGAACCCCACCCAAGTCTCCAGCGTGTCCGCGACTCGCTAACGTCGGTTATTTACAGAGTACAGGTATGTGCTACGGAGCGTATGTCTCCATGAGCCGGAAAAGTGACCCGACAGCAACGTCGAATGTTTTAAAAGTTGGAGAAACATCATCTTCTTTACTTTGACATTGATACGCATTCGATCAAGTGTTGACACAATCAATTTGCCGTCAATCTGCTTTCAATCGCATTCAAAGCTTAGCAATTCTATACCAGCGCATTCGTGATTTGCAATCATATACTGGCTGTCAATGAAAGTACACTTGAGAGGCCCCTAATACTTAACGCCCATCTCAGCTCCGGGCATGAAGATCACAAATATAAGCGTATTTAAAGATGATTTTCGATTGTCTATTGGAAACTCGACATTATCTGTCATAATACAACGCCCAGGAAGGTTGGGTTCCGTATAGTGTATGGTATCTCTCTCTCAAAAAAAGAAAAGAAAATAGAAACATAAAGAAACGCGATTCATTATCTGTGAGTACTTGCAATCCATTTTCTGATACTGTTGCAACGCATAATTATGCTGCTGTATCGCGATGCTGATGTGGTATATGTAAATAAGGGGCGAAGGAGTATGTACAATGGGATCATCCCATATTCTTATAGGGCGTAGTTCTCGGTGTGTAGGAAGATCTCTTCGAGGAGGTCATCGCCCCAGATCTCAGCCTGGAGCCGCGCCACCGTGTTGGCAACACCGACGCGCATGCTTGGAGGGCCGCAGACAAATACAGCAGTCCTCCGACCGAGGATGCCGCGGCCGTCTGGCCCGCCCGTTGCCCATTCCTTGAGCATGTAGCCCAGGTCCGGCCGGCCGTACTCGACGCTCCAGCCGCCGTCGATCTGATGTGGAACCGGGAACGCAAAACGCATCAGCGACTTTTGGAACTCTGTCGGTGTCTCTGGGAAGCCAAAGTCGAAGCCTGAGGGCGGCCCAAAGGTGGAGGTCGGGCGGGCGTCCGGGGGTGGCAAGTTCGTTGTCCGGAGGTGTGCGAGCTCAGGCGGGCCCGGAAGCTCCGGTGGCGACTGCGATGGCTGCCCTTCTGGAGTGTGATTGTCAGATGTTTCGATCCTGCGCGGGGACGGAGGCGCAAAGTTGAAGTGAGGTTTCATCTCTGGTCGTGTGTGCAGAGGCGGAAAGTGAAACTGTCCTTTGGGCTTGTCTTCTGGATATTCCGACGACTGCGCATGAGAAGAAGCATCGCTGTGATGAGAGTCCTCGTCGCCTCGACCTTCAAGTCTCGCCAGGGAATCTTCTTGGGCCGATTCTCGATTGACTGGTGGTGGTCGCTGAGGGGGCATATAGTGAGGCTGGAGATACTGTTGCGGCGGTAAAGCCGTAATTCTGTCTTCGTCCTCGGCCCGGAGCTCCTCTTCGTAGTCTGGATTTCCCTGTGCTTCGTCCCGGATCCACGCCGAGTTTCGTTTCGATGCGACGCCAGCCACAAAACCGTCCAGCTTATCATGGAACATGTGGCTCAGATGACCGGGAGCGCGCTGATGACCCATATCCGGACCCATTGGCCTCTGTCTGACGGCTGACGTGACGAAGAACTTGCACGTAACGCTCTCCGGAGGCGCAGACTCCCGACAAATTCGAAGCTCCTCGCGAAACCAGTCCATCGCCTCCAAACGCTTCAATGCCCAGATGACCACGACTTTCTTAGTGATGGCCTTTCCGTCTCGCATGCGTTTGATGAGATTCAATAGCTGTGACATGAGTGAGGTAATACCACTGCCTCCTGCAATCAGAATGCAGGTATCGAAGGCGGCCAGATCCCGGCGCATTCCTCCATAGGGCCCGTCGAGATAGGCTCTGTAGGTGTGAAACGGCCCATTCTGAATTGCCATCTCGAGCACTCTGCGCGTGAAGCCGCCGTATGGCTTAAACACAAGGACACAATCGCGGTATTGCTCGCCGTACTCGGAGGGAAAGTCTTCGCTGCACAACGATGATATCGTGAAGGGGTGGTTGTCGAAGAAGGAGATCCCTGGCATTCGCAGGTAGACATACTGCCCAGGTTTCCACTTCATCTGAGTGGGGATTGTGACCTTGATGGCGTTCTCCGTCATCAACGTAATGGCCGCTTCATCGCCCACCATGAAGGCGAGGCGCCATGGCTTCGTCCAGTTGAGGTTGAAGAACCGCGCAATGTAACAGGCAACCCATATCGCAACCGACGCATAGAGGTAGTCCCAAGAAGCGAGGTAGTTTTTGGTGTGCCAAAAGAGAACACCAAGATAGACGGCGCCTACTGGCACGTGCAACATGACAAAAACCTCGAAAGCGATTCTTCGAATGAATGGCAGCGAGGCGACGCATAACCATACGAGAGGAACTAGACAAGCGATTCCAGTGCCGTAGATCACTCCGCTGCCCTGGGGAAACAAGCGCGAGAATGTCGCCATGCCTCCATCGTCCCACACGGGCTGGACATAGAACGGGATCGTATGTATAAGTGCCAGGAACAGACACAGATATCCGGCCCAGCGGTGAAGCACATTTAACCTCTCGGGACCGATTCCCGTAATCAGAGTCAGGACGTTTGCCTTCATACTTGTGGCGATAATCCATGGTGTCATGGCCACGGCAAGCATGCCAGCGCGGATGGCCACGGGAGGAGAACCATATTGAATGCTCTGCCAGTACAGGGGCTGCAAAAGGAACGTATAAATCGTAACAAATGCCAGAGCGATGGCACCGACGGCCAGTACGGCCAGCGATGAGAAGGTGAAGCGATGTCTGCGCCAGACGATATCGGGGATTGGGCGGTAAAAGACCCATCTGAACAAGGCGAGCCCATCCAGGACTGGGCCTATCGATGAAAAGTCGGTTTTCGGCTTGAAGTCTTTCCTCTTCTCGGTCTCCTCTGGGAAAAAGTCTCGTCCAGTCTGCCCGGTCTGCATCCCTGTGTGGGGGAAGCCAGGGCTCATGCTGTAAAGGTCTTCATAATGTCTCTCCACCTCTTGTTTGTAGATGGCTTGTCGAATTTTGTCCTGCCACCAATGCCATATTCTCACAAAAAGTACGCATCCCATCAATGCCAGCGAAAAGTAAGTCCAGCCCAGAGCGTACTTGCCCGCTTTGTCCCAAGGGTCCACGGTAAGCGCTTCTACCAGACCTGCAGGACTTGTTGCTGTCAAGGGGATATGTATCCGTTTCGCAAGATTTCTGAGGTCTTGGGAAGCCCCTGAAACAAAATCGCGTGCCATTGTTGCCATCTTGCGCTTTTGAAAGACTCTCGCGAGACGGGTTTTGGTTTCCTTCTACTGTGTCGCCCTCATGCCAAGTCGATCGTCCTAAAGCAGTGCAAGTGGCGGCGGGCCTCTTTGCGCAAATCGGTTTGTTGGCGATGATAAAAGATACTTGCCGGGTTGTTTGCCTACTCGTTTTGCCATTTATTTCGAAGTCGACATGGTATACTTCGTAGCCGGGAAGTGAAGAACATCAAATAAGCCCAATGTGCGGCTACATGACAGCCATTGCAAATGCGCGCATGGGACAAGCAGCCAAGGGATACCAACTTCTGACTGTCGCAGGATGAAGAAGGGCTTTCATAAACAAGACAATTGAAAAAATCCACGGATTGCGAGTATGTAATGGGTGAAGGTTGATCGGATTGATAATATCCGGTGGCGTCCAACCGCGCGCGAGGGATCCAGGGCGGGTCCTCCCAACTATTATACTGGCAGCACGAAATTTGATCTTAACGGTGGGGCGGAGGGTCTGCAGGTCAAGCACAACATTAGGTGAGCCAGTGAATGAGAAAAGCAGGGCCGAACGACCTGAGCTGGTGTGAAATTGGAACTTGGCAGGTGAGTTGGGGGTGACGATTACCAGAATGGCACACGACCCCCCAGCGGCTGTTGGCACTTTAATATTGGCTGGTCGTGCAGATGGGTTGTTCCCCGCAGACTGCGCGTTGCACGGAACAGGTGTACATATGCAAGAGATGACCGGGGGGCATCAATACCTTTGAGGTGAGTGAGCTCCAGGCTCCTCGCGGGACTTACCTAGGGCGGGCCGTTATCACTGATCTGGCTGCAGAGGATGGCCAGGAACAGGAGGCCTTGAAGGTGGCTGACAAGGGGTCCATGCTAAGCTCGATGCCATCACATTGAGATCCGGGTATCGAGTTTTTGTTGCCGGTATTGCCAAAGCACCTGCGAGGATCGTCTCGATCTTGAATGATGATCATATGCAGGCTCTTGATGGACAAACACTATGTTGGTTTGGCTGTGCAAGAGCTATTCCTGTCAGTACGACTATGTATGGAACATAGCCACATCGTGAAATATCGTGGCAAGACTGTCAAGAGCCGGTGAAGTCTTATGAATCAGCTGTATAATTCTCCGTTGATAAAGCTTCTTGGCGCAAATTTTCGACAGCCACACCCTGTCAAGCTTGAAAGCAATCGTGCGTGAATTCCTCTTCACATCATGGCCAACGACAAGCCAGATCCGGGGCCTTTACGGAGGTCCACTGTTGGCTGTCCAAGTTGATAGGCCGGGCAATATGATTGCGTTGCTGGGCTGCCCGTGGTCGCATCGAAGCATCGAATAGCAGTTCGGTACTGCAGTGGGCTCCCACGAGATCCATCGGGAGATCATATTGGCTGCAAAGTTAGCATGGCAGGAGAAAGCAATGGGATTCGGTGATAGAGCAGAGGGAACAGAGGAGCTTGACCGTAGTCGATCCTAGCGGGTCGCATCGCGGGCGGCAATACGGGGACTGTAATTGGTTGACGCTCGCATACTCCCAGTTGCTCCACTCCATCTAACTTGTCTTCACACTGCATTCAGCATGGGCCCTTAGCATGGGATGGGTAACCCCCAGCGCTCGCTCAGGACTAAACAGTGTCGCATCCCGTTCTGAACGAAGTTGACTCGCCAGGTGAAGGTGATTAGAATGGTCTGGTGTCCCTCTTCTCATCACAAGCCGAAGTTGCCGACGTGACTCTCGGATGATTGTGTAGTACGGATTCGTGCCATGCAACATCCATATGCGTTCCATACCGTTGGTAAATTGCAACCAATCGCTGTATGCGCTGGCTATCTTTTGTGGTTGCGTCGTGTTCAAGTTGAAGTATGCAAAAGGTACAAAGTATCGGCTTGTGTTGTTGTTGAGTGTGACCATTCGACCAGTCCAGGAATGCGATGAAATGGCGCAAATCGCTGTTGATACTCTCTATACTTGTACACAAGTCATACATGTCTTGTTTCGAATCCGAGTGTGCGCAGATGTAAGTGAGTGGTATAGTAAAGTGAAGCGACGTCCGAAATATCAATCGGATATCCACCTGTTGGCAGAAATCTGACAAGCAAGCAAACTCGGATTGAACGTCTGCGACGGTGTTATCGGAATTCCAAACTTCCGTCCAATATAATAAGCCACTCCTCAATCCGAGCTTTGTTGGGGAATGTCGAGACATCGACCAGGTGAGATGGCGGCGTCTTGGAGTTAACGGAGGAGCTTATTCATCGTAGTGTCGTTTATAACATGCTCCTTGACGCCATCCCAAAATCGGCAAATGGTAAGTGTATGGCGTTACTAATCCAGAGGCCTGTAGCGGACTTCATAGACGACTTTCCAGAAGAACAGCTGTGTTTCGATACAACTATAAAAGCCTCGAGAAAGTTGTGTCGTATTGTTTAAGATGATCCTTTTGCGCAATTTGATCGAGAGCTCGCAGTGATCATGGCGTTCGTTCCTTCGACTCCGGAAGAGACAAAGCAGTGGCTCTTGAGGGTCAGCAGCTGAAAATCCAATGCACGAAGCGTCTTGCTGATAATTGTTTATGTACAACAGTTCCACTCTGTCAACGACTCGCTCGATTCCGAAAAGTTGCCATCGATATACGCCCAGAGCGCACGCGTGCAATTTGGCAATGCGCCGGTCCTCGAAGGCCTCGGTGCTGTACAGGAGCACTTTGCGCCGAGCTGGCCTGGCCTCGAAAGCATGCACCACGAGATCGACGAGTTTGGTAAGTCTCGATGCGGAGAGCTCTTCTGCCTTTCTAATAACTGACGGAAGACCTCGTTAGACCTCGTCGGAAGTGACAAGATCTATCAGTCTTGTCGCATAACCTGGAAAGTCAAGAATGATCCAGAGAGGGAAACGATCGAGGTACCCGCCATGGCTGTATTGCATTTGGTAACATCGGGTGCCGAGAAAGGACTGGTTCGCGAAGCTCAATACTACATGGATCCTGCGCCTTTGGTGTCTGCGTTTTCCAGAATTGGTTGAGAGATGGTAGAGATGTAGTTTGAGACGTAGATACATCCAACCGACGATAGACTGTTTCCAAGTTGATCGGGGCGGATGAGGTTGATGCTGCAAGCATTCCAAAATAGATAATACCAGCTGAAAGATGCAGGCTGAACAGCCCACTAAGGTAGTAGAAAACCACCCGTGCTCAAGGTGCCTTAGTGACGCTTGAGCCCCACTACCCCGCGAAAATCCAATGGATCCCAGCAAGCATTGAGAGAAGGCCGGGCCAGCAAGAAAAAAAAAAAAAAAGTGTCAGTGTATCATAGCATGAGCTCGACTGCGCTCCAAGTCAACAACTCGTCATAGGAGGAAATAAGGGCCAATTCTACAAAATGGCCTCGACGAATTCCCTGACCCTGTCCAGCGCGACGTTCGCCAAGCTGTCGCCGCACCCGTTCCTGCTCGCCAACCTCCAGCCCTCGGACGATGCCTCCGGCAACCCTTCCGCCCGCACCAACGGCCGCCAGCCCTCGCAGGCCCGGCAGCCCAATGTCAACCTGTCATCGCTGTCGCACGCCCACGGGAGCGCCGTCGTGCGCGCCGGCGACACGACGGTGATCTGTGGCGTGCGCGGCGAGACCCTGCCGACCTCGGCCGTCCCCAACTACCGCGCCCCCGACGCGGCGTCGAGCAGCGGGAGCGTCGTCGACGAGGCTAGGGACTACGACCTGCTCGTGCCCAACATCGAGCTCGCCACGGGCTGCGCGCCCAACTTTCTGCCGGGCGTCCCGCCCACGACGCTCGCCCAGACCCTGAGCACGAGGGTCTACTCTCTCCTGCACAACTCCAAGCTCATCGACGTATCACAGCTGCGCATCTACCATGACCCCGAGCAACAACTCGACGAGGGGAAATCCGGCGAGGAGGGACAGGAGGCCATGGCCGAGGACGGAGAGGAAGCGGACGAGTTCGCCGTGCAGAGCAGAGTGGTCAAGGCGTACTGGGTGCTGTACATCGACGTGCTGTTCGTCTCGTTCGACGGCAACCCCTTCGACGCCGCTTGGGCCGCCGTGCTCGCCGCGCTGCAGGACACCAAGCTGCCCCAGGCCCACTGGGACGCCGACCGGGAGATGGTCTTGTGCCACCACCGGACCTCGCCGCTGAGCCTGCGGGGCTTCCCCGTGGCGACCACAGCGGCCGTCTTCACGGCCAAGGAGAAGCAGCAGCGGAACAGGAAGGGCGGCGGCAGCGGCAAGTACTGGACGCTCGTGGACCCGGACCGGCTCGAGGAGTCCCTGTGCGACGAGACGGTCACTATCGTTGTGGATCGTAGCAATGCCGGCGAGACAAAGTTCCTGGGCATCTCCAAGAGCGGCGGCACCGTTGTGGGCCCCGAGCTGATCAAAGATCTGGTTGCCGTGGCCGAGTCGCGGTGGGAGGACCTGTGCAGGGCTACGAAATAAAGATAAGGAACGACAACATGCTGTCCGGGCTGCCTTCACCGGGCCCGATATGTCACAAAAAAATCCGCTTGCGCATATGATTATTCTGCGCTGAAGCATCGTCCCAACCCCTATCACGGACCATTCTCCAAGAGAGTGATATGCATCCATGCCAGGTACGCCAGCGCAAGCCTCACTTATTCGCCGCAGGCCTTTGGTTGCCCGGGGGCAGAGAGGTCAGAAAGAAGATGGATTTTATTATAATCACTCCGTGGCAAATCGGATCTCTCGAATATGAGATGAGAGGCATTAACAAGCTTCAAGACGACGCCATCCGCTTCGCAGGTCCAAAGAAGGAATAGATAGCCTGGGCTGGGGCAAGATGTTCGGGCTCTCCCAGAAGCGCCATCAAAGCGTGTAGGATCGAGGAATTGCGGAATAGACAAAAAGACTGAAAACTGTCCTTGGTAAACCATGGGAGTCATCATGAATTGGAACACCACATCAACCAATACCATTTTTTTCGCGCATGTACTGATAGACGTCTCTTGTCGAGGCAAAATAAACCAACAAGAACTACATCGTTTAACTTTCTCTACTCTACCCTACACATCCTACACTTGTACTATACATATACTTCGTGAACTCGTAGACCCCAGGACCCCAACTTGCATAAATTATGCTGCACTTACAATCAACCAACCGCAACAACACGCGTCCAAACCCTCATGTGCTGCTACTTCGCCCTCGACGACTCCTCAGAAAGTACCTATCACTACGCGGACGCGGTCCGCGGTCCGGTATCGCCGTGCCGCCGGCGATCGTGATGGCCGTGCAGTCGTGCGCGAACCAGAACCCCAGAATCCCCGCCATGCCGAAGCACGCCCAGCCGCCGCGCTCCCGGCCGCCGGCGTGCGTGTGCTTGGCTTCGCCCCCGGCCTCGACCTCGTACCAACCGAACGGCCCGCCGCGCGCGTGCCGGTGCCGCGCCCGCGGCTCCCAGGCCAGGCGGAAGCAGACGCGCGCCGGGTTCTGGTACGCCGTGCTCGGCCCCACGCCGACGCGGCACTCGCCCAAGGCCCGCTCGGCGCCGTCCTCGTAGGCCAGCAGGATGCCCTGGCAGCGCGGCGGGGGCGGCGAGTCCCGCACGAAGATCTGGATCCGGCGCACGCCGGCCAGGGGCGCCGCCGAGAAGTTCTCGCGCTCCGGCCAGTAGCGGTCCGGCAGCGCCACGTCTTTCCACAAGGGCTGGAACGGGGCGATGTCTCGGCTCGTTGCGTCCCGCGGGTACACCCCGACGGTGGCGTCCAATGGGTACATGTCGGATTTGTGGACGAGCAGGCTCGGCTTGGACCCGCACAGGACGACGTCGTTGTAGTTGGGATAGTGATACCCGATGGAGATGTCGCCGGCCAGCGCGAACCGGATCTACATGTGTCTCTGTCAGAATTCTTGGCGGTGCTGCGCTCGAGTCGAACGGATGGACCTACCAGAAAATTGAACTGGGTTTGATATGACGCCGTGAAATACGGGGGGAGGGGCCAGCCCGCGGGAGGTGGCTTACGGGTACGGAGCCCGACAGCCGTGATCGTGTCCTTCTCGGATACGGGGCAGTATATCCACAGCACGTCCGGCTGGAACTCTGGTCTGATCTGGTTAAATGTGCCCTCCGCGGTGGGCTCCTGGGCCGTGTGGCCATGGACCCTCAAGAGCCGGCCGACTCTCGAGTAGAAGAAGGTAATGCCACTCACGGTCTGGAGGTCAACGGTCTTGAACCTGACTCGTTCTGTTGGGTTCAACGGTTGATTCCAGACGATGTCCGTCAAGCGCGGAGGGTTGGGTATGTCCCATATGTCAAAGTTCTCGGAATTCGCCCCGTGCGCGAAGCATAGTATACCGTACTAGAGTGGTCTGGATTAGATCTCGTGTGAGGGAATCTTTTTCTGAGACGAACCTTACCTTGAAATATGCCATGACTCTTATTATGTCTTCCTCTTCCAGTACTGTGTATGCCATTCCAAACGTACGCCGCCACCGACGGGGCACGTCTCGCGATGACAGCCTCTCGATCTGTCGAATGCCGCGCCAGTCGTAAGTCAGGAGCATGGCAGGCAAGTCGTTGCTCCGTGATTCGCAGAGGATTGGCTGACCCCCGCGCGCCCAGGACGAGATATACTGCAAGGGCAAATATACCAGCGACTGCGCAGGGCGCGGAGCCTTTCCCATCTCCCTACCGCACTGCTTGGCTGTAATGGCCTGCCCGAAAGCCGTCGACGCTGACATGTGTCCCACCACTTGCAAAAGCTCGGGCGGAAGCCGCAGCAGCTGTGGCAAACCGATGCCATCGGCCGTTTCGTACCCCAGCTCTCTCATGGCTCCGTCAGCCCCGTTCGGAACGACTTGTATATGGGGAGCACCGTCCCAGGGGCGTCGCCCATCTACGAAGGTGAACAGGCGGTTGAGTACGTCATCGGTCTTGCACTCGGCCTTGAACACGCTGAAGCAGTTGGCATGCACGGCGAACGACTCGATACTTCCTACACACGGTGTACAACAGGCCGCCCAGCAGAAAATCGTCGTGCAGTGGATGGGGTAGGGAGATATCGCCTTCTCGTAGGGGCAGGTGATTGCCGTCCGCCTGTGACTGCTCGCTACGGCCTCGTGTGGAAACGGGCAAATTTTTCGCGAGTCCGAATGGTAGTGGACTATGCAGATAGCTCCATCGTCAGAATACAATCGTTTTCTCATACTTGTCTTCTCGGCAGAACTCACAGACTCGAAAATTCGTGCCGGATGCAACAAAGTACCAGCCGCAAATGCCACACTCGGGCCGGAGCGTGGAGTGTCTGGAACGCGTCAATTGTCTCATGGGAATGAGTCTGCCATCAGAATCGAAGAGCCGATTGTACATCGCCAGTCGTGGAGGATTCGCCATCGTTGCAGGAGCATATGGAAAGTGTATCGTCGCGAATCTCACAATGCTGTTTTTCTCGTGACTCTAGCGAGCCGGTCGTGACTTGCTTCAATAGAAGGGCTGTCAGTATTAGTGAAGAGGACTGAATGTCTACGGTAACGAGGTAGGCAATTGTGGAAGAGGGATGAGAACTAGACTTGCTTGGACAGGTGAGGTTCCGCTGTCTTCCTTCCGTTCCGCATCGATATGCAAATGATGAGTGTTGTTCTTGAGAAAACATTTGTCTTTTTCACCTCCAGATTCTTCATCTCTTCAACATAGAAGTAGTGCCCTACTCTTCGCTTAAGTTTGCAGTTGCATACAAGCTCCGACTACCTTGCCTGCAATCGATCATGTACGAGGAACCCCCTTGGGACAAATTACTGTACTTGTGACTGTAATAGTTTTTCATAATGGATACAAACGCCGACGTCTGAGCAGATAGGTTGGTTTCAGAGGCACATAATGCCCGTAGACCCCTGATTTGTACAGTTATGGTACATGATCAACGTATACTTTACATAGGTCTTTTTATTACATGCAGTGGCCAGAGGTTCTCCTCATCTGGCGTGTGGCTGCGTTTTGTCATATCGGCCCGGCGTACAGCTCCATTGACTTTACCTCTTTGATGGGTCGCTCCAGTCCTTGGTATGGCTCAAAATAACCTTGGCTGCCGCCTCGGGGCTGTGCTGTCGGCCAAGCGCCTCCACAAAGTCGCCCTCGGGGTCCATCAGGTAGAAGTATATGCTGTGGTCTACCAGATAGTCCTGACCCGGTGCCACGTTCTTCGGCGTGCTAAAGTACACCCGGTACGATTTGCACACGTCCTTGATCTGGTCGTATGTGCCCGTCAGCCCGATGAAGGCGGGGTGGAATTCAGCCAGGTACTCCTTCAGCACCTTGGGGGTGTCGCGAGCCGGGTCGCAGGTGATGAAGATGGGCAGGACGGCGCCGGGGCTCTCGGCCTCGACCAGGTCAAACATGCGGGCCATCTTGTCGAGTTCCTCCGGGCAGATATCGGGGCAGTGGGAGAAGCCAAAGTAAACCTGTGACTACTGTTAGCAAGACCGGTCTCTCCCAAGACGTGCGCCATCGTCGAGACTCACCAGACTATACCGCCCCTTCATATTTGCGCTCGTCCAGGGCTTTCCGTCCTGGTCCAACAGCTCGAAGTCGCCGCCGACCTTGGGCCGGCCCACGCCCTTGGTCGCCTCTGCGACGCGTTTCCGCTGCATGCGCTGCTTCTCGTACTCAAAGTAATAAACCAGTCCGCCGCTGGTGGCCACGAACAGAAGTCCGGCCTTCCAAGAGAACGGACCCGTGCGGTACCGGCTCTTCTGCTCCTCGACGGACCGGGACTTGAAGCGGCGCTGCTCGGCGGGGCGGAGGCATTGCTGCTGCTGGAACGAAGAGGCCGCCGGAGCCGTCGGTCGACGAGCCGCGGTGGCTGTGGAAGCTGCGGAAGAGAAAAGGCGGTGGCACTGTTGCCGGGTCGTCTGCTGGGAATGCAGAAGAGAGCGCAGAGCGCCCGATGACGGCGCCATCGATCGCGACATGATCCTCGAAGACTCGCGGCTGGTTGAACAGGCAATGGAGGTTGACACGGTTCTCGGTGTTTCAGTATACCGCAAAGACTGGGTTCATAAACACGATACAAAAATATCGGTGCGGTCTCGTTGGCAAGTCGTGAGTTTACGTTTCGGGCTAAGGATTCGGGGGCTCTCGTATGATGTCTTCCAACCGTGAAGCTCATCAGTGTCCCGCGAAAATTAAATTTCCAGCTCGGTAGCACTCTACTACGCCATATCGGGTCATGAGCTACCACAGAGCTATGGAGGCGCCACATCAAGTCTGCGCCACACTATATATGACCTCAAAGTAGTCCGCCCTTGGTTGTGCACTTATAGTACGGTACACGCAGACCATTCGTTGCATTATCCAACGTTGCCATGGCAGAGGTCATTTATAGTAGCGGAATAGAAAAGTCTCTGCTTGAGCAAGATATTTCGACGCTCTCACTAGTCCCCTCGGCGGGACGGTAGACTGGTCAACACCCGCCTCATCTCGCATGAACCTTCTTGTTGGGACCAAAGCATAGTTACGGACGTTGGATTCACTCCTTTCCGCTGAATTACTACCAAGTGCATCCATATTTACAATTACTAAAAAATTCCAAATGCGCTAGGTACAGAGTAATTACCTCCCTTGTCTGTGCCTCTGCTTTTCTCCCCTTTCAAGTATTATTGCTTTCGCGACTTCGACCATGTCGTCCCATCCTCCATGTGCTGTGGACCTCCAACCGTATGGGTCCGATACCAATGCCGATGCCGATGCCGATGCAGAGTATGCATACCAGGTCAGAGGTGTACATTTTAGAAAAAAACAAAATCCCTCGATCCGAGATGAGTCCGGGAAGAGAGGGGGGGAATAAAGGGGGAAAGCCCCCCAGAAGAATCAGATGATTGGCATCATCTGGACTGCCGTGCTGTCAGTGGCTCCCACGAGATCTGACCATTGTGTCTGCTGTCAACTTGAGCCCTCCGTGGCGCCGTGCCAATTCATGAGGTTTGACAGCAGCATGCAAATACGATCCATCTCCCCAGAAACTGACGTTGCTCACAAATAGCAAAATCGTCAAATCAATAGGCCGGCGGTATATCGACTCTCAAGTCACGCATAGTTGTGTGAGTTCCCACAGCACCATGTGGACATCCAGTCAAACAAACACCGACAGACTACCCAACAGTTCATGGTCAAGGTCGGGGGCCGATTCGGTCGACACCCCGGCCAACACAGACATGTTGGGCATAAGGTTGATCGTATGTGGCATGATCATCAGCCACGACTCACTTGGCTCTGGCTTGCACTCGTCCGACTGCGCTCCTCTTCCTCCTCGAGAACATCACTAAGTCGAGTAGGGTGGTGGTGGCGAGCTCCTGCCTCCCAGCCAGGGGCATTATAGCCTGCGCCAGAGTAGTCGGGAGCTTCAGCGTATTGAGGTTCGGCACCAGTCGAGAAAGGCGGCTGTGTGGCGGGTGGCAAGCCCGGAGTCTCAAACTCGTCTATACCAGCGTCAGAATCACTATCCGATGCAGGGGCGCGGAAAGGGATTCTGTCTCCTCGAGAGTCCCTGACAAAATTACCAAGGGCATCGATGGTATACTCACTTTCGCTGTAGGCTCCCTCAGAACCATAGCTACCTTGGTGGTGAACCGTCGTCGGGGCCTGATAAGAAGGGCCAGCGCTCGGCGACGACGTCACGACGGGCTGGACCGCTGGAGCCTCGCCATACTCTGCACGCGAGGTCGGGGGCTGACTGTACTCGCCTTCGCTTGGGGCGTAAGCTTGCTGCTGCTGCTGTTGCTGATCTCGTCGACTACTATGTCGGCTAACACCCTGCGTCATTGGCACTACTTGCACGCCACCGACGATGGTCGGGTGACCATGCTGAAGAGACGCAGTCCGATCCCGCTCCTCCTGCTCCCGTCTGCCCAACTCGTCCCAGGCACGGCGAGCCTCCTCTTTAGATATTTGCAATTCTTTGCGCAGCTCGCTGATCTGCTTCTGAGTCCGAGAATTGCCACGCTCATGCTCAAGAGCCTCGCGGATAGCGTCTGCTCTGCTGAGGCGCTCCTTCTCGAGGGCAGCTTCCAGCAATGCTGTGACTTCTTGGTGACGCTCGATTTCGGTGCGGGTATCAAAGAACCAGCGCTGGAATTTGCGTTCAGAAGATGCCCGGAGACGCTGTAGCTCGACCACGGCATGAAATAGGTTGGCGCCTGCAGAAGAAAGATCTTCCACGTTACGGGCAAGATGCTTTGATACAGGATCGTTGTTGATTTCTTCCGCGTTTTGCTTGAGCTTGCGGAGCCAAAAGCTGAGGAGCCCCTCCCAGTGCGCAGACAGAGTTTCCCAGCGCTCGAACGCCGACGGAAACGAGTTTCTACCCCGTCCGGTTGCGCCGACCTGGTCTGAAGTCTGGCCTGGCTGCGGTTGTGAGTTTCCGGCTGCCGTCTCGTCTGCGTGTCCACGAATGGCCTCCGCTGGTCGTTGGGACGGTTGAGCAGCTAGATTTCCAGCAGGTCTCGCTGTGTCCTGGTACAGCGCGCTTGGGTCGGCACCTGAGCGGCTACCGGTCCGAGTCGTTCTTCTATGGGTAGCATCCCCCACAGGCGCGGTTTGGCGCGCCTCGGGTGCTCCAGCGCCAGCAGTGGCTCTTCGTTCAATTTCTCTGCGCTCCGCTTCTCTTTGAGTTGCCTCCTCCACTAGTCGTGCCTCCTCAGCAGCGTGCTCGCGCTCCAGTCGTTCGCGTTCTTCTCGCTGTCTGGCTTCTCGAGCTGCCCGCTCCTGCATAATCATGCGAGGTCCTCTGATCCCAGCAGACGGGGAGCCAGCAGGCGCTCTAGCTGCAGGCATCCTGGACGAGGAGGACGCGTTGCCGTTGGAAGTAGAGACTCCACCCCCAAGCAGATCGGCCATTGGTGCTGATTCCTCTACAATGTCAGCGGTAAGCTTGAATGGACCGCGCAGAAGTTCCTCAAGAGTGTACAGAACAGCACGATGAGTACGCTTTGAGATGCGAAAGAGCGACTCAGGATCGGGAATGTCAAGTACGCTCTTGTGCCTTGAAGAGATGGGCGAATCTTCCTCGTCGTTGTCGTCACTACTCAAGTCTTGAGAAAGTTGCCGCGGAGGTAAGCGAGGCCGAGCGGGAGCTTTACCTTTGTCCTGAGTGGTGCCTTGAACGTTGTGGTCTCGGGGACCGAGAGCGGCGGTAGGCTGCGCTGCGGCGGGAGGAGGTGGTCTGGCCTGCCGAAGTTCTGGTCCTGGGCTTGGCGTGCGAGGGAAACGAGGAGTGCGCCGTAAGCGGTGCTGCGAAGAGGGAGTTTCAGATCGGTGTTCAGGAGTTATCGTGAGCACTCGAGGTGGGGGAGTCTGTCGCGGAGACAAGTGCTGCTGGCGCTGGGGGTCTGTGGTAGATAGGTCGTGACGGTCGTGACGGTCGTAAGATATGGGCTGGGAGGTCGGTGCCGACAACTTTGCTGTCGCGTCTCCTGCTGCCCGGAGAGAAGCTGGGGAAGACAAGGTGAAATGTCACCACGCGTTTCGTGGTGAGTTCAAGATGTCGCACACCAAGCTCCGGGATGTGGCTTGTTGCGAGCTACAGCCAAGCTGTCTCTCACTCTCACTCTAAGCTGGAAGAGTGGTCGCTGGAAATGACGTGTCCGATTTCACGCAAATGGCTGGAACACAACAACGTGGGATTTGTGAGACCCAGGAATATCCGGCCAAACTCAGCAAGCAGAAAAGGTGTTATGAGTTGGAGATGGAGCAAACTCAAGAATGAGAAAACTGCAAGGTACACCGAACTCTGTATGATTGTAGGCGCTGGCTGGCTGTACCTCTCTTGCCAGGAACCGGGGTTGCTGGCGATGGTGATAGGAAACTCGGAGGCTGGGCCAGGTGGTGGGAAATGCAGATGGCTGGGCGAAGAGTTGCGAGGTCCAAGCTTATTATTATTATTTTTACCNCAGGTGGTGGGAAATGCAGATGGCTGGGCGAAGAGTTGCGAGGTCCAAGCTTATTATTATTATTTTTATCTGGCCATGGAACAGATGATGATAATTGTTGAATACCGCCAATGATAAAATCCCGAGCAAGATCTTCCTGAGGAATCGATGGCGATAATGTGGCTCTTGTCGTGGTGGGAATGCCGCGCCGAGCAAAGGAGTTGCTTTGAGTTGTCCCTGCCGCTGTCGTCGCCTGTGGTGGTCGGATTCCAACTGTGTGGTGATGCGGCGCCGCCCGACCAACCGATGTCAGCCTAATGGGCGACAGCGCCCGCGCTGCACACCCTTGAAATCAGGCAATTGGGTCGATAGGAGCTGTCCAGAAGTGAGAGCGGGTGTCTGAGAACTTTCTCATCTGCATGCGCCCATGTTAATGGTGTTGCGAAGGTGACAATTGGGCGCGCCGACGGGACAGTTGGAAAGACGACAAAGCTGGTGGGCGCCCAGCTCGTTGATGTAATTACCTGCCTGAGCAGAGGCCCGAAAAAGCCGTTGGTGGGAGGCGCCAGGCGGCTTACAAGGTAGGACGTAGTACTATTCCGTCGCACGGCCCCCGACTATCGATGCACTGAGCAAAGAACTTAGCGACTAGGTTAGGTGGGTAGATAGATATCCTTCAACCACCTAGGTTAGGCAATCGCTCACATGTGCTCTTTACAATCAGGTTTTATTGAAATTTTTAAAGTCTGAAAACGACATTCATACTCATAAATTAGTGTCTCTCTTCTCTGTTGGAATGCATTTCAATGTGAGGCCCCCATACAGAACGTACGGAATCCAGAGTAATATGGGGTTTCTCCTTTATGGGTTCCAACTTCCAAGTTGTGCTGGCTTCTAGAAGCGACACCCGGATTCAGGGCGCAACACCAACTACGGAGTAGCACTGCACTGACCCATTTGCGGAGTATACCTCACTGGTTTGGTTAATCAATGGAGTTCATGATGTCTCCTGAGCCAAGGCTGCCAGATGGCAGCTCGTATTCGTGCCTACAACGTTCAGGAAATCTTTGTTAGGCCGAGACAACTCAGTCTAAGGTCCTGTCTGCCTTCGGCCACTGATTAGATTACCGGGCATCACAAAGGCCACTCTGGAGTTCTTGGGAAAGACAGGTGGTCGCGGGTAGAGAGATGCTGCAATTGACAAATCAGCCAACAGCGCAAACGAATCCCGCTAACAACCGCGCACTTCGGAAACCAGAACCTTGGAGCCAGGAGCTGCCAGAAGGATGCCCCATGGCTGTCCAACTGGCTGGGTTTTCGGACTTTGCAAAACGGCCCCTTGACCGCGACAGGGGAGCAATATGCTGTGCTCTGTGAGATCATACTATGTAATAAGATAACTACATCTTGGCTGAGAATGCTACACTAAGGTAGCTTTCTTCTTGATACCAAGTCGTGTAGTGTAGACATCACCACTGGTCTTTGTGCCGTCACAATATCTCTGCTATTTGATCTGTTGAACACATATCGATATGGGAGCTCACCGCCGGGACCGATGCCACTGCTGGTGACCGGATATGAGTACGCGGCCACGGAGAGGAGAGCCAGCTCTTCGTCCGACGTCGACAACAGACCCCTGAAAGCGACCACCTGCACCGGGGCGATCCTTCGAAAAAAAAAAAAAAAAAAAAAAAAAAAAAAAAAAAAAAAAAAAAAAAAAAAAAAAATCTATGGCAGGATGGGTGCCCACCGCTGGCATGTTCCATGCATGCTTGACATCGATACTACAAGGAACCGTAGTGTAGCACTACAGCGACTAACAAACCGTGCTTGCATTGCATACCCAATTCTGCCGCCACCGATTGACTGAGTTTGACAGCCAACAAAAGAAACACACAAAAGAGTGAACATGATACCATCCAATGCTGCAACAAAGTATGTATGTCCTCAAGAAGCAGTGCATTCAAGCGGTGTGAGCAATCCTTGAATATTTGGCTCACCGATCTCCAATATCTGACATCCACACCGCGAGAAAAAGTGTCAGGGACGACAGGGACGACCCGCACCCGTCTGCCGTCCCTCCACATTGTGGCTTCAAGGTGGGTAAGCAGTTTCTAGCGTTCTTCCGGTAGATCTGATATCATCTGGAGCTCTGGAGCTCGTTCCGCCCTAGAAGCCATTGGCCAATAAGGAGCCCCATCTTTCCCTCTGACAGCGCTGAACCTTTTAGAGCTCCAAGGCCGCAGCCGGTCGGTAGGCTCGGTACAACGTCATCCAACTCTTTTTTTTTTTACTTGCTTCAAGAAAGTGAGTGCATCGTTACTAAGCGTCATGGACTGCTTCGAATCGAGGAAGACATGTGACACTACGAAGAAGAGGATGTGACCGAGGGCACACTACAGAGTACTGCAGATGCCACAAGCAAACATCATACACATCTAGGAGATGGACGACTTTTCGTATGTCCATATTGCAGCAATAGGGCTATGCCAACATTGAGCTTCTCAGCTGCGTCACGCCCTGCGATATTGAGAAACCACCCGACTCAGGAGATTGCAATCTTGCTCTCTTCTCTTATTGGCACCTTTTCTTTCTCTGGTGATTTGATTTCCGCCTTAAACTATGAGCAGATTGAAGTCTGTATATACGGCGCGATTTGGCGGAGATTTTGGGATACCCGATTAGAACGGCACATCGCAGCCGACACAGATACTGGTTGCAATTAGTTTTTTCAAAACTCCTTTGGTCGCCACAACTGAAACGCAAGGATCTTTATCACAATCTTCTTGTTTGTGCTGCTTATTTTCACATACGGAGATCTTGTAATTGTTCTTTCGAAATAGATCAGCAACCATACCTGGACTTCTGCTTGCGAGTCAAAAGTCTCCATGTCCATTATTATTTCTAAGTCTGACTTTTAGACTCGCAATACCGACCATTGTTATACTCGTCATAATAGGACGTCTTTCGATCTCGGCATCGCAATAAAACTACTTACCTTCATCATAGACTGGCCAAGTCGGAATATCAGGCTCAAACATTTGCGGTATTGAGCTGGATATAGGAAGCCTCGGCTGCCAAACACAACAAAATCAGCCAAATCATGTACTATCCTCGGTAGACAATCAGTGCATTATGACGCAAGATTTCCAACTACATCTGGAAAATGCTACTTGTGACACGACTGCATTATTCAGCTGCCCAGGCAGAAGCTGACTTCGTGAAGGAAGGAATCGTCTCAGCCTTGCATCGTACCTATACTCACTCGGAAGGGGTCGGATGACCCAAAATGCGGAGACGCCACAAACCCAATAATTCTCCCCTGTCGGGCTTCGTTGCATCGCTATAAAGACCGCGTGGAGGTTCAGGATCAAACGACCGTTGTTAGAGCTCGTTTACGGCAACGTGATATGTTCCCCTCTCGCAGCAGGGCTCTACGAGTCAAGCCATGTGCGATTTGCCTGAGGCTCAGCAGACAACCTTTCTGCCATACTTGCAGATGCCGCCACTCCACGAGGCGAGGACGAATGAAAAGGCCTCGAGTGAGACATCTTCTAGATCAAGTCAGCGTCGTTGGGTCACGCCGACCATGTTGGCTCCATGGGAGCAAAGACTGCTTACTCAACAGTCGTTTCTGATGCTGCTACTGCTGCTACGTCAATGTATTGGTATAATGGGAAGAAAGTATGAACTTTATCGCAGCATTCTCCGTACGCGGTCGACCTAGGAAGCCTTCCAAATTTTTTCTTTTTTTTTTTACATCGACTGATACCTGGGTCGGGAATATTTCAAACGTTTGCAGACGATTCCTGACAGCCTTTCGGACCTTTTGGCACAGCATCGATTCAAGTTCCGCATCTTTTGGCGCGAGCATATTGCCAGAAATAGCCACAAACGCAACGCAGCATGCAGCCACAGACAGAAATGGACCGCACCCTGACAATTATGATGACAGAGGCAAACGACCGAGTCCGAGGTCGATCGAGTCTGATAGTGTTTTCAACCTGGGGAAGTATAGACGACTCGGGGTCCTTTTCTACACACCATGAACAACACCACCATGCCGCACTATAACAAGACTGTACTGTGGCATCTGCGCAAGCCTCGGAGCCATAATATACGGATACATGATGCTTCGCATCTTTCTGCTGACCATCGCGTTCAAAACACAATACCATGAATTCGGAGAGAGCTCGTGATACACCGAACAGTCAGCCGTGATCTGCATAAGCTGGGCCGCGATTTCACATAAAAATAATGGGCCCTTGGGTCGCCTACATAACGGGTGGTATAACGAGCAGCTATGGTTGTCTTGGCTACGCACCAGAAAGTTTAAACCGATACCCAAGCTTTTGGAGACTTCACTAATGCACTGCCTTGCCGGAGGCACGGCGTTTGTTACGTTCAATCCTGCAGGGGGGAAGAGGAAGCAGCCGCGGCGGGCTCTCCAGTTTGAGGTCCTCTTTGCCGCATAGTCAGATAGTGCGTTTGTGAGTTGAGCTATCACAACTCTGAAAGTTGGTAGATTGATCCGGTTGCCAGGGGAGAAGTCTCCGCCCGCCTCTCTCTGTCCGTGGATAGGCGAACAGAGGAACGGTCCTCAGAGCTCAAAGCTCCGATCGATCCAGTCGTGTTTACGCCAAGCCGCGGTGCCGCGGCAAAATGAGCGCATGTTTCTTCTGCGAAAAAATTCTGCAGCGGCATGGTCGTTTGTACCGTATAATGGAGCGACAGCAATGGCGAATCGCGATGATCGACGTCTAGATTATAGTGCTTGCATGAGCCGGGAGACCCGCTCGAGCGACCAGGGGCCTCCTTACTTACTAGTGCCCACTCAAACCACTCCCTGCAGCGAGCAACTACGAATACTATCGCGTACATTAGGGATTCGGCAAGGGTCCAGGCTCTTGAACATTTGCTCTGGGATTCGCAGCAGGACTGAGCAGGATGAGTCTCCGATTGGGTCGTCATTTTGTACGGGCTTTCCGCCATTTGGCGCCGCCGCCTGTAAGCCGCGGGAATCCAGAATTGTGTTGGCGGCGCCGCATACCACATATCCTTTACTTTTTTGGCCATGGCAGGGCACAAAGGCAGATGGAAAGCCGCAAAAGGGCCTTTTCTTTCTTGTGTTCTGCTGAGCCTTCTTTTCAAAATATTGAACGACTAGCCCTCACGGTCAGGGGAGTTAGTAAACTCAAAAGTCAAAATGTTGCCATGGCTCAGCNCTTGTGTTCTGCTGAGCCTTCTTTTCAAAATATTGAACGACTAGCCCTCACGGTCAGGGGAGTTAGTAAACTCAAAAGTCAAAATGTTGCCATGGCTCAGCCGTCCTGACTACAACATATTCTGTATAGGTATTGGCTAAACTAGCTGCTATACCTATCCGCCTAACCTAGATAGATATTTGATGCAACCGCCGCATTCATACCTAACCTACATAGGGCTACAGGCTAGGTATGCAGGTAGGTAAATAAGGTAGGTTAGGTTAGACAAGTGCCAAGGTAGGCACGAACCCCATTGCGCTACTTACATATGCAACTGCCGCGTCTTCATGCACGATCCCGCTGCACCAGGGAAGGAAGGGACTGTCGACTGTGCTTTACTCCGCGGCTGCCTCCCTCAGAGTAAGATACATAGCTCAGGTAGTCGCGAGGGAGCATCTCGAATGCTGCGCCTGCAGTCGGTCACATTTGATAGAGGACTCATCAGATCTCGCAACCGATATCGACCCTCAGTGGCCACCAAACGTTCATCGATGTTGAACAAAACACAACAAAGGATCACCATCGTTTGGGTTGCCCATTGGTCGCGACCACCTGAAAACTTATCGTTTACGGGAATAATCCTTCTGATCCGGCCTCGCTTGGCAAAGATCGGCATCATACCAACAACGACTATGCCATCCATCCATCCATCCACTTCGGCAGCCATGGGCGATCAGCCGCCTGGAGAGCCGCCATACCGGAGAGCACTAACCCAGGTTAGCCGAAACCAAACCTCAGGTCGCCAGGTACGAAGTGTTGCTTGTCCGGCCTTTGTGTAAAGTTCTGACTGCTTGCACACAGCCATCTGGGCGGAGGGTGCGAGGGCTTGTCCCCGTGTGCTTGTGCTGTGCCTGTGGTGACGCAGCGTGTCTCGGTGCCTCGGTTCGGTCGGCCTCCAAGCTCTCCGTTGGTTGGCTTCCCAGGGCCTCCCCCATCCTCTTGCCTCCCGCGGCTCAACAAACAAAGTACGACCGGGCTGCAACACTATACAGGAACAGCGTGTGTTCCTGCTTCTTTGTTTCTGGTGGCAGCACGGGTACAGCTTTGCTGGGCGCATGCACCTGTTCTCGTTGAGTCAGCCGACAGCTTCTTGCTTCCCCCTAAGGTATCAGCGCCCCCGGGCTAGGAGTCTGTGGGCATAAGCGCGTTTCGACTTTCTGCCCTTTGCCAATAATGCATTGCGCGCCTCTCCCTACCGCTTTCGTGATCTATCAGCCTGGAAGCCTTCAACAGGAATACATGCGCTCCGGCTAACTAGTCAAGTCGATTGAAAGCCCCGAGGGCTGGCGTTTGGTGGCTGGCATGATAGAGAGAGAATAAGGCAGCGAACGAGGCCCTGGTACATTCTTCCCGGTTCCCTGTTAAGGTTTGTACAAAGCTGTGCTCACAGCTGTTTGTCGTTGAGGCCGATTCAGACCGTTGACTCTCCTGGTTTCTTGCACCACAGGATCTCTCAAATGGATATCTGCTGCCCCCTCTGTTTGTCCATGATATATTTTGCTTGAACAATGCTGCTGCGGTCATGATGGTGTTGGTCCAGTCCTGCCATATTGCTTTTTCAAAACGAAACACGCCGCCGGGTAAGCAGGGCCGGCTTTTGATCATATTTCGACAACACCGGAGACTCCAGCGTTTGTTCTTTTTCCCGCGAGCAACTGCCCTGCTGCATTCCGAGCCTCGTGGCGTATTGTACTCCCGCTGCCAAGGGCACGGATTAGAGAGGGACGGTCGAGACACAGTCGAAAAGGCGCAGCATTGGAATCTCCCTTGCTGTTGTTTATGCATCTTTGCACAAACATTCTTCTTCTTTTTTTTTTTTGCTTCAAGCCCGTTCCGCCCAGCGTCCAGCGTCCGCCAAAAACAAGCTCCACCTAGACTGCCAAGGGAATTCCCTGTCTATCATTACTCTTTCTCTCGACCTCACAATCCCTCTCTCGTGTTTTGTTGATCGAAAGATCCGAGGAGCCTTCTCTCCCCACTGTCTCTCCTCTTCTCAGTCAAGCCCGGACTCGCTCCGAGCACTTATATTCTCTTGATATCCCTTAGCTTCCGGATCCCCCACCCTTTCCCAAAGGATCTACCTCTCAACTATACTATACTGTCTTGGTTGACCACCATCGTCGAGTGGATAGTCCTCTATAAACATCCACGGCCCCGTCACCCGGGCTTACACCGAGATTGATCAGGTCTGATCATCGATGCCCTCCTGATCTTTGACAACTCCAACCACTGTCAGAAGTCTCAACGACATATCATGGCCATGGAGGCGCCGACGCTGGCGGACTCAGACGTCACGCACTTTCGTATGGACGGAGTCAGGACTCAGCGGGACAGGCCAATAAGTCGCCTCCAGTTAGGGAAGAATTTCTCTTATCCTCGACCGGACGGACACGCCATTCGTCATGAACAGTCAAATAGCAGATCATCAGTCACTTCGAATGGTTCTCTTCCGGGCATGACGGATAGTTCCGACTCAGAGGCTTCCACCGAAGACGACTACCACTACAACACTTCAGCCAGTGAGTTGTGGGATAGTTTTTGGCCTACTGGAAATGGCAAATCAAAACATCAACACAAACCCAAGAGTTCAAGTATGTCGCAGTCGCAAAGTTCAGATCAGTTCCCTCTCGATTACTACACCACCACTATCGTCGAGGGGCCAGATGATGATTCCGTCACCATCACTCAATCGAGCCAGGAGCAGTCCGACGCGAAGACCTCGCAGTGGCCGCTGTCGAAGCCACCAGCCCCAGGGCCCAGCTTGAAGCCGGCCCGTCCCACGGCCTCATATTCTGTCTATCCGAAATCAACACCACTCCCGACTCACATCACGCAACTTCCACCGCGAATCTCGTCTCTGACCCCTGAACCACCCAGTCGGCCGTTGAAAGGAAGTAAATCCATTCCTCACCTCAAACACCGGGCCACGCCACCGAGTCTCGTGTTAACTCCATCAGCTGTCCCCAACGTCACTGCATCGCAACCAGCATCAACGGAGCCAGACGTTCCTCTGCCTGATTCTCCAGCTCGGCTTCGTCCATCAGTATCTTCGTACAACATCAGGGAGAAGTCGGAATATCACGCAACAACATCACCCTTTCCCGTGCCTGTTCCTCCCATTCCAGATCAGCTGAGATCTGCACCGCCACAGATTGAGCGCTTTGTCTCCGTCTTCGACTTTGACTCAGATGCTGAGTCGACGAGCGAAAACGACACTTTGGCCAAGCGCATCGCCCGAGGTCTGCACCACAAGAAGAGCCTCAAGGACCTGGGCTCTAAAAAGTCCGAGGGCCATACCAAGGGCCACAAGAAGAGTGCCAGTGAAAAGAGCAGTCTCAGCCCTGAGAAGAAGACAGCAGCCGCCATGATCGCTTCAGGAGGCAGCCTCGGACGGAAGAGAGGTGGTTCTTTGGGCCGAATGCTGGGGCTCAAGAGCAGTAAATGACCATCGACTTGCTAGGCAATGTCCGTCACTCGTTCCCTGTGTTCATCATTTTTCCTAACCCTTGCATGAATTCCGGTTTACGGCTTTTCCTATTAATTTGCATGTGTTCATCTTCTGCTTCTATCTGTCTTTATTTATTACGGAAGTCCACATGTACGATATTGGTCTGTATCAGATTGTACCGGTCGGTGGTTGTCTGCAATCTTTTGCTTCCTTTTTCTTTTGTCATGTGTTTGATGACCGGGATTTCTTGCTCCCTGACGGATATGACATGAATGGTTTGAGGGCGAGTTACATCAACAGTGTATCACACCTTGCCGGGAACGAAACGGAGTACTGAGCATTGGTGGCCACGGCGCTGAGCATTTAAATGGATGGCTATTCTGAGCATGGAGTTGTTGGGAGTGCTCATGCTGGCACTGGTGTTTACATGTAATATAAACCCTCTGACGCAGCTATCAGGCTGCATGCTTATCAAGGATAAAGTCTTGAGGGAATCATCTTTTGTATGACTACTACTACTACTCAATACAATGGTATGTTGAGCAATGCTGGAGCCTCCTGGGAAGCCTCCTATGTATCGTGCATCGTTTTCATAATTTCTTCAAGGTAATGTCGGCTGGCGTCGGGGGAAAAAAAAAAGCTATAAGACACTCGTCCCATACTTTCAACGGCTTTGCTACCTCGCGAAGCCTCTGACGCAGTGGGGAAAGTTTCCGCCCTCCATCGTCTCGGAATTTTCTTGCGTGAGATTAGAAATGCGTTTATACTATATAAAGTTCAAAACCTACAACTTAAAAAACATCAGGGCCTCAATTTTTAGGGTTCGCCCATAGCGGTCGTCCCCTGTTGAGCCTCTCCTGCGCCGACTCGCCAACTTTGGTGCAGAGAACGAGTCTTGGCCTCATGTCAACGCGTCCAAGTGCTTGATACACGCATAAAACAGGTGAAGATTCTCCTGCTGCTACTAGGATGTAAATTTTGCGCAAATTTAAGCTGGGTACTGTGATGTTTTCATTATTGTACTTCTTTCGAGATCAGGGACTGGGAAAATACTATGGCGGATTTTGACGCAAGAGACGTTTGCGAGCATGGCCATGTACCGACTTGATCGACGCGAACGATAACACAACAATAAAAATACGGTAATGATGATGGCATTCCTCTAGGGCCTCACGGGTGCCCGGGCTTATGTCAGTGGCTGAGCCAGCTGGACTGGGCCTGGGACCCCTACCCAGCCGAGCTGAAAGAGATGCGCGCTCACATACACCCAGCCTTTTGGAGATGCCCTTTCTTTTTCTTTTCTCTCTTTCTATCTCTTTTTTAGTGCAAGGGGGAACTTTTTGACATAAATTCAGGGACGGGAATAAGAAAAGAGAAGGAAAAAAAAAAAGAAAAGGGACACACACTAGAGACGGAGCGAGGCTGCATACGTCAAACTTGCATAAGCTCAGGGGTGACTTTGCACAGTCGCGAGGGGGAAAGAAGAAGAAATGAAAAAGAAAAAATTGTGTCGGGGGTTTTTTGTGAGACATGCATAAGTTGAGAAGAAAGGAATGACTTCGCGCGTGCCCGAGGATAGTGGACAAAAACGCCTATTGCTTGCTACTCGAGTTGGCGAGGGAGAAAAGACGGGAGGGAGTCTTCAAGAGTTCAAGCCTAGAAGCCCCCATCCAAATGTCGAGAGACACTTCTCGAAAGGGGAAACAGAGAAGCATATCATCTAGTTGCCCCGGGTCCCTGGCGGGGAGAAAATAAAACCCCGGCCAGCTTTCCGATAGGATGATCTGAGGGCACCTTCTGAGACATGTATTTCCCGAACGAGGCAACCGGGCCCGTTGATCGTTATACGCCTCTGGATCATCCCAGGGAAGGCAGGGAAACAAAATAGCCGGCTTGGCCAGAATAGTTTTCTTCTCTCCCTTTTTGTTTTTTCCTCGACGTCGAGAACTTCTCGCAGGCACACGTTTATGCTCGCCATTGCAGCTGGCTGGACCTCGTATCGGTCTCACTTGCGGGCTTTTCTGTTTTTTTGAGAGAAAGAGAGGGGAGTAGAAAGCTCCCTGGATGGCCACAACCTCAAACTTCAAGACGCAGCAGTCTTTGGTGGAAATTGCCCTGGTTCGACTCTAGACGAAAGCATGAGGGCCCAAAGACTATTTTCCTAGGCACATGGACTCCACACGTTCACCCATTCTTTGAACACTCCAGCTCAGATTCTGTTTGGGAAGAAACAAAACATTTGTCACATGCATCACATAAATGCGGAGAACTCGACTGGCGAAATCGTACGGTCGTGAGACACTTGGGAGTTCGATATCTCGTCATTAATGTTACATCTATCATACGTTTCTCTCTCATTATATCAGGAATATATCTCTCCTGCCATACCCAATACCCATATCTTCGTATGTCGTAAATAGTCTCGAAAACGCCCAAACCCATGCATTCGTGACCCGTTGCCCATTAATTCGTTTTGATTTCCGTGAAGATGTCGTGTCCATACAGTCTAAAGCACCTCGTGTTTGAATGGGAGGGAAAGAATAAGATATAAACAAAGTTGAAAAATATACAGGCCCATGGGGCCGATCAAGTTGACGTTCACGGCGAAATCATGGCTGAATTGCCTTTGGGTACCGGTCTCGAGATTGCGTATTGCCTCTGACGGTCCGATATCTCCTTCTCGGCCGATTGCCTCAGTACCCTGCCGGCATGTTCACGGGTCGCCTTGGCTCGACGCTTTGCCGCTTGAATGAAAGGTGTGTCGCCAGTGTACCTTCCATAGCGTCGGATACCGAGAGCTCCTTTCTTGCCGTAGCCGGCACTGAAGATCCACCGGCTGTGCTCTGCATTGTCCATGTAGGCCCCTAGCTTCTGCTTGAGTAGCCGATGGCTTTGAGCCCACTGAAAGGCCGGATCAGCCCGCAACTCCTCAGCGTAGCAGAAGCTGATGATCTCATTCAGGCAAGTGACAGCATGCGGTAGGCGGAGTTGGTTTCTCTGTAAGATGAGAGCAGTGAGAGCCAGCAGCAAGAATGTGAGCAAAGTCAGGACTATTGCCAGTACCGCGACATTGGGATACATTCGTACGGTATGGTCAGTCGCAGTCAGGGCCAAGAACATACCGCCAGCCAAGACTGGGATAAGGATAGATAGAGTCGCGAACAGAGAGATACAGGCAACTTTCCAGTGGCCGTGCTTGAGAGCTTTCCATGTCGATTCTAAGGGGAGGCATGCGGCGTAGTCGAGCAAGATCGAGTCCTTGGCCAATGAGCCTTCTACGCGCGAGAGCTCGCCCCAAGGCGTCAGGACCCGTAGCGCGACATCGAAGGACTGAAAGCCGAGGAATAGTATCATTCCCAGAAGTGCCGGTAAGAAAGAGTACAGAAAGTCGGCAGCCGAAAAAGCGCCAGATATGGGCGCAGCGCTGATGAGGGGTATAAATCCATTTCGAATATCCGTCTTGGGATTGAAGCAAACGGCGAACAAGGTGACGAGAAGAACGCCTGAAGCGACGGCCCAAAAGCTGACTTGAATCGTTCTCAAACACCACGGCAGGTAGCGATTGCGTACATCTCCTGCAGACGGCATCACGCTTGGTGGTACTCCGCGGGGGCCCTTTTCGTGGACGTAATCCCCAAATGACTCAAAATTGACCTTTTCATCATGTGCTGGGGTCCCAATGCCATACCAAATGTTCAGCTCTGGAGCATCGGGAGAACGCCAGTATCCAAGGCGCTCAATGTTGCTGAATAGCATGTGCCTCATATCGTTCCTCCCCGCCGCGGTTTCCGTTCCCGAAAATTGCTGTGCAGAATTGCTCGGTGCTAGTAAGGCGATAATGTCGGCAAGTGTTCGCACCTCCCAGTTGGGCCCAAACCCAGTTCTTCTGCGATGCCAGTAGCTTGCTAGCATCACTGTCGCAAACACCATCAAGACGTACAAGGCGACGAGAAGCCACGCCACGCTCTGCACAGTGCACCAGATCCACTGGTCATCAATATATACAACTGTGAACAAGCTGCTCTGCAAAGGTATCGTGAAATTCAGCAGCCAGAATGCGTAGATGGGTATCCAGACTCGCCATGTGCTGACATGCTGCGGCCATAGAAACGTTTTTGGGTACAATGGCAAGAAGCCCACGTTCCGTCTCGACCGTACATCATCAGCTGCCAAAGCTGAGAAGGGCAATACTCTGAACGAGGTCGCCATGACGCTCTGAGCATAAAGTAGTATCAGCGCCGCCAGAAATTGGGGCAGTATTCGAAACAGGAAGTAATCGCCACCGTAGATGGTTCCGCGGTAAGCCATGAGGCCTTGACGGCGATCGGAGAAAATAGCTGAAAACATGAGTGCTGCGATCATCAAAACGCACGATCCGATCAATACCAGAAACGATGGTGTTCGTAAGATCCACGGCTTGTAGTCTAGGCGTGGGTATATGTCTGAATTCTCGGGATCACTCTGTGAATGCCAGTTGTCGACATCTCTTGGGGATCGCCTTGGAGGGGGCGTCTGCTCCATCCTATCAAAATGATCCATCATCTTGATCATATCTTCGGGGCCAAAAGGATCGCCAATGTCCTCGTTGCTGGAGATCGAATAAGGGACCCTGATGGTGCCGCCAGAAAGGGGCCTCAGCCAGCTCGGCCGCCGCCCAAGGGAAGTCATTGGCTGCTGCGCTTGCGGGTTCTCTGAGTTGGTGCGTTTCCGGTGACGTCGCAGTGCCGCCAATTCCTCCTCGGGGGTCAGAATATTCCGCGGGGCATCAGGGTCATGCGCAACGGTAGATACCGGTGCGTAAGAAGCCCTCGGCTGGAAAAGACCCGGTAACGATGAGGGGAGATAACGAAGTATTGGGTTTGTGGCCTGACTTGCGGACGAGGAGCGAGCTGCCGAGACAACACGGTCATCATCCCTCGGCTGCGTCATCGTTTCCAGTGCGTGGATAATGTACGGGGTGCTGTCCACGCCCGGTGTGACGGATGTCTCGACATTCCGAACGAGCTCGTCTCGAAAATCCGAGACGACCCAGTCGGTGGTTGGCGGCGGCGAAGCAGCCATGGTGACTGGTCGAGGATGGAAGCGAACGACAGGTCTGGGTTCTACAGGCTGCCGAGCAACAACATGGTATGTAGATGCTCTTCGCCGATGTTGAGACTGAGCCCGCGCCCTAGCCCGAGGCCGAGGTCGTGTTGGTTCTGGACGCTTGGGCGGTACTGGGCTGTCCTGCTCGGGAGTCGATGGAGGAGATGGAAGATATGGTACAACAGTGGGAGGGCTTGGCGGGGCCGACTCCTCGGATCTCTGCTTCAATGGAGCGTGGAGGACTGTGATCTGCGAAGCCGATGTAGGCGCAGTGGCGTTGGAAGAGTATGTTCTGTACGTATGATCGGAGCCTGTGATAATGTTTGGTTTTCAGGTCAGAAAGGTTTGTGCTTGCTGACAGCCTGCACGGTTTTCTCGTGTGCTGTTGCTCTTGACCTTGATAAGAGGCATGCCAGCCAGGGTGGAGATAAGAATACGTGACATACGGTTCTTGTTGACATAGTCGTGGCCGAGGCCTTGGAAACTGGCACTCATGCTTGCTTGCTTGCGTGGTGGTGCTTCCTACTGCAGGTCCCAACTCCACTTGTGCTCTCTCTGTTGGAGGCAGGCCGATGAATTGCTAGGATGGTTCGAAGCGTAGCGTCTAGCTAGCAGATGCAAGAATGTGGAAATGCATCATGGGAGACTGCAGAAGTGAAATATGGTTGGAAGGCTCGTAGCGAGCTGAGGCAGAGAGGCTGGGTGGGCATATCCAGGGTATGAATACAAGTGGTAAGTCCTGAGGTTGGGTTGGGTAGGTATACCAACACCCCCCAGCCCCCTCCGTTCGCTCAGTGTTGTATAGAACACGCAGATGAAACATTGTAACAGAGTCGAACAAAAAGGCAGCCCAGTCTTGAAGGAAAACGCTCAAGATTGTGAAGAGATATATCATCGTGAGAAAGGTCTTGATCATTGTCGTTTCAAAGTTGACCGTTTAGCGTTTTGGGTTTTGGACATGTCGTGTAAGCTTAAAAGCAATGACAAGTGAATAATAAATTGGGTTGACGATGGGCACGTTTACACGCGCTGCACTAGCTTCTGTCAGATCCACTAAAACGCTCTGAAGGGGACCCAAGCTCCTGCCCTAACCAATGGGGCATCCCCACCTCAGCTGTAGCCTGCTGGGGTCCGCGTCATTGGTGTCCATCTTAGCGGCGGGTACCAAGAGCAGATGGCGGGGAGGTTGGAGAGCTTATTATTACATGTAACATATGTAGTGCTGGCAGGACCCGTCATTCTGTTTGCTCGTCATGACAGCTCAGAAACAAGGCCAGATCAATGCCCAAAGCAAAGTTAATGTACGCTATTCAGTTGTCTGAGCACTGCAGAATTTGCAGTGCTCTGAGCATTCCTGCCACGTTGGATATTCCTCTGGCGGTATCCCAGATGAAAGATTCTGTTGCTGGAAGCAAATACCCAGATGGATACCTGAATTGCCACCTCAGTACTCTGCCTGAGGCAAGTTGGTACCCAAAGATAGGTAGCTAACCTAGATAAATGTTAGGATAGATCTTACAAAATTTACCTTGAGCATCAGCAGAGGTGTCCGGGCAGAGCAGCAGCAGATTCTACATATGTGCTTGGATTGGGACAACTGGCAGGACTCTGGCAGCACTGGCAGGATTGGCGCCATCCTTCGCTTGGCGCACATGCAGTGTGCTCAATGCCTATGATAGAGTTCCGTCATTGTGATGGGCCCAACGGACCACCCCCAATTCCTATCCATTTGATTTGGACAGCTAGACTGTAATAAGTCTGCGAAGGATTTCATGTCCTACTGCGGAGATTGCCATGTCCTGCTTGTCGCAATTCGGCTTCGCACAAGTCCTAGAAACAAACAGCCGGACCTGAGCGGACGTCACTGTCACTGCCCTTGAATGCGCAGACATTCGAACAGCTGAAACAACCTTGCAGGTACGAGTCCCGATCCCATACTCCAGCGTCGCGGGGACAGCCAAGAGACAGCTGACAATCGAGCAGCTCAACCTCAGCCTTGCACAAGTCCTTTGCACCAAGGCCCAAGGACTGGAGACCCGGAAGAGACCCGGGGTGGAGGCTTCGTCTGGGTATATTTCTTTTTACACCAGAATCCTCGGAAGTGTGTGTGATGCATCGGTTCTCATAAGACACACCGTCAGCCCAAGCCACTTCTTCAACATGAAAGCATCCAGAAAACACCATCTCAAGACTGAAGAGAGTACGGGCTGAGTGGTGAAGATGGCTCGTCGTCGTCATGGCCTTGCCTATCTGCGGCGCATGCCGTCCGAGCTGTTTGCGCTGCTCGCGATATCCATACAACATGTTTACTACGCACTTCACGGAGGGCATCCGTCGCCACTCGAACGACGTATCGAGCTGAGTTGGTATGAGTGGTCACCAACAGGCCCACCGCGTCGTCGTGGGCGCGCTGCCAGTGATGAACCAGGAGACCGGAAAGCTCAACTTTTGCTCCTACTTGAGGACGACGCAAAACATATACGCCCCATACTCAAGGCATCGGACGGTCGACTAGATATCTTCAAAGTCCCCGTGGAAATTCAACTGCTACTGATCGATCACCTGAATTTTCTCGACATTCGGTCCCTTCGCCAGACGTGCAAATATTTCTACAGCCTTTACAACCCCATGACCATCACCCACCGATTTCAAGGTAGCCTGCCCTTCCGAGACGAGCTGTACCGCTATTGTCGAGTCTGCCATTACTACTCTTCAGACATAAGCCATGCAGAACGCGAGTGGTTCCCAAACAACCACATGCTGTTTCCCGCGCTGTGCTGGGCCTGCCATCCAGGCAGATATACCGTAAGTACAGTTCATATTCTTGTGATGTTTCTCATGGTATAATCACCTTGAGGTGTATATATATTTGGATCTCGTGGCAAGCATTTCCAAAGTAATCACTAACTTGTCATGGTTCAGTGCAAGTGGTGCGCTTGTGACATCGGACCAGAGGCAGTAATACGCGATTTTCATTCGCGATGCTTTAGAAGATATATTTGTATCTTGTGGGTCTTCTTCATTCTAGGTCTGTGTCAAGCGGCGTTGCTTTTTGGCGGTCTCGTCCTGGCCTGGAGAGACTTCAAAGACGTTCGCACAGTAACTGGGCCGATCACTGTGAGTAGCATGTTGGGCTTGGATGCGGAAGCATCTATTTTCCATCTTACAGAAAAACAGCTGACGTGAATCAGACAAGCTTCATTATGGCTCTGCCTCGTTACATAGTTCTCTTCCTTCGCTCGAGTCAAGAATGGACTTTCCACAAGTCGCTCCGAATCGAGGCCGTCATGACTCTGCTGTGGATCTCCCCTGTCTACTACGTCACTCGCACGTGGCTTGAATCTGATCATACTGTCGATCAGAAAGTATGTTTTGCTTTCTTCTGGGCAAACTTGTGAGTATATTGACAGAGATACCATGAACAGTTTCTCTGCGACTGCTAACACATCGACCCAGCGGTTTTCACTTGCTCAACAGCATTGGGTATCGGCTCTTGATGTTGGGAAACACGGCCAACAACCATCTTGTGCCTGGGCACGCATTTCCCAGGAAACTGGTCCAGTGGATCGTTCTTCTTATGATGTGTTGGACTTGTCCGCAAGCGATCGAAGTCAGCAGTCCGCCACCCTTGGAAAGAACATTTCTGGGAGCTTTGGGGCGATGGCCTAGACGAATTGCTGCCAACCTGGCTGATCGTATCGTGTCGAATTCACATGGTTGATTTAGATGACGATGAAAGCTCCAACATTGGTTGTAAGATGGGGTCGTCCAGCACTCGTCTCTCAGCTGCTGGCTTCATTGACTTGCTCGAGAACAATTCTCACGCCACCCACGGAGTGAGGTCGTAGCAAAGTGTTGCATTCGATGTCCGACGAAAAGCGGCACGACTATAAAAATATTTTGGGTTTTGCCAGGGCTCGAAGTGTCCGCAATGGTGATGAACCGACCTTTGCCTGTGCCTGAAGCATGGAGGCCATGGTGTGGGACACCCCTGCCATAATGTGGGCATGAGACTATTCACCTTCCCCAATCGACCGGGTCGACCCATCTGCAGAGATCTGGTTGGTCACGCTGGGACTATCGCATTCCATAAAAGGAACAAAGTTCTGAGCAGATCATCGAAGCAAAGCCAAGGCCCTATCAGGCAGTTCGACTGAGTATTACAGTGGCAGTAGTCATTGACATCAGGAACAGGCGAGATTATCGTCCTGCGTAGTCTCACCCTCCAATTATAGGTATGCCAGCGTCCGCCAGTGACAGTGGTATTGCTACAGCCTACCGCCCCTGGGACATCGTATTGGTGAAGACTTCCGATTTAGGAAGGTCAGCCGTATATGCTGATCATGATTGAACAGCATAAGTATGTGTTTCTTGGCCATTCCGACACCATGGTTTTCCAAGACCTTGGCAATTCAGTTTTGCATAGTGAAGACATCCAAGACTCGGTTCGCCATGAGAGTAACCAGCTGGACGATAACAGCCACTTGGCTGAGCAGCCTCGCGGCAGCCTTGGCGGTACCCGATACGCATGTCGTCCACGAGCAGCGAAGCCATGGAGCGGAGCTGGGCCTCAAGAAGCGAAGCCGGCCCGATCAGAGCCTTCAACTGCCAATGCGCATCGGCCTGAAGCAGAACAATCTTGACCAGGCGCCACAATGGCTCATGGACGTTTCTCACCCAAAGTCGGAGAAATACGGCAAGCATTGGACATCGGAAGAGATCATCGAGGCCTTCAAGCCTGCCGATTCCACCGTCGAGGCTGTCAAGCAATGGCTCGTGGATAATGGTATCGCTGAAGGGAGAATCACCCATACCGACAACAAGCTGTGGCTTGCTTTCGAAGCGTCTCTCGAGGAGGCAGAAAACTTGCTTCATGCCGAGTTCATGGTCCACGAGAACAAGAAGGGGCGTCTGATCACCGACTCGGAAAGGTATGCCATACCTAAGCACCTGACGAAGCACATCGACTATGTCACACCTGGTGTCAAGGGTGTCGATATCACAAGCCGCCTTCGAAGGTCTGAGGACATCATCGCCCGTGGTTTGGACAGGCAGACCAGGAACCGCCTTCGTCCCTTTGAGGAACTCGACGAGTTCAGCATTGCCTCGCTCGATGCGGATGCGGCATCGACCTGCGCTACAGCCGTTTCGCCTGCTTGCCTCCGAGCCTTGTACCAATTCGATGCACTGAACTCCACGTCCCCAGTGTCATCCAACAACTCGATGGGCATCTTTGAGGAGGGAGACTACTACGCTCAAGCTGATCTCAACTCTTTTTACACCAAGTATGCCACCAATATTCCCAGCGGCTGGGGTCCGACGCTGAACGGAATCGATGGCGGCTCCGCTCCCGTGGCTGTCTCCAAGGCTGGTGGCGAGAGCAACTTGGACTTTGAACTGGCCATTCCCATCATCTACCCGCAATCCACCATCGACTACCAAACCGACGACGCCTTTTATGCAGCAGGAGGAGGTAGCGCTACTGGCATCTTCAACACCTTCTTTGATGCCCTCGATGGCTCCTACTGCACATATTGCTCCGACGGCGAATGTGGCAATGACCCGACCCTGGACCCGACGTACCCTGACAGTCACACCAACGGATACAAGGGCGAGCTGCAGTGCGGCGTTTATACGCCCACCAACGTGATCTCGATCTCGTACGGTGAGCAAGAGGTCGACCTTCCGGCCTACTACCAGCAGCGCCAATGTAACGAGTTCCTCAAGCTCGGTCTCCAAGGTGTCAGCATCTTTGTCGCCAGCGGTGACACGGGCGTTGCTGGCTACGCGGGCTCTGGTTCGGCCAATGGCTGTCTCAAGGGCGGCAAGGTGTTCTCGCCCACTCAGCCCAACAGTTGTCCTTGGCTCACCAATGTCGGCTCGACATTTATTCCCAAGGGCAGTACCGTCAACGACCCCGAGGTGGCCACCACCAGGTTCGGCTCCGGGGGTGGCTTCTCCAACATCTTCCCTGTCCCCGACTACCAGGCCGCTGCCGTGCAGACCTACTACAACACGTCGGACCCGACTTATGCGTACTACACCAACGGTAGCTACGAGACGAGTGACGGAGTCTACAACCGCGACGGCCGCGGCATTCCTGACGTGGCGGCCAACGGTGACAATATCGCAATCTACCTCCAGGGCAAGCTCGGCACCGAGGGCGGCACGAGTGCCTCGTCGCCCATCTTTGCTGCTCTGATCACTCGTATCAACGAGGAGAGGCTGGCTGCTAGCAAGGCCACCGTGGGATTCGTCAACCCGACCCTGTACGAGAACCCCGACGTGCTGAACGACATTGTCACTGGCAACAACCCTGGATGTGGTACCAAGGGCTTCAGCTGTGCCAAGGGATGGGTGAGTATTCTAACTGCTTTACTTTTGGTACGAAATTTGTCAATGCTAATTCTTTCTACAGGATCCCGTCACTGGTCTAGGCACGCCAAACTTCCCCAAGATGTTGGAGCTGTTCATGAGTCTACCGTAAGATGGGCAGAATGAATATATGGTTGTAGGAAATCATGAAATGTGTACACCAATCACATCAAGTTCTTGGATAAGTCAGTGTTGGCTCAATTACTGCGCAGAATCGAGATGAAAACAATTTCTTCCAGTCAAATCATATGTCAATCCCACTTCTCTTGGTGTATATTCCCGACTAGTAAAAGCGCCAGCTATACTTTATGCTTGACTTGGTTCTATGACGCTAACACTACCGAATATACCACACATCTACACTGAACAAGTGGGCACGTGCATATATCAAGAAGAAGATGTCGGAAGAATTGTAAATACTGTATTCATTGATGAGCAGACGGCTTGGGAGATAATCCAACATTCGTACATCACACCCTACCTAGACTCAATACCACACAGCTCACCACCCTCATCCGCACACAAGAAGAGACACACAAAGAAGGAGAGAATCGCAATAATGTCCCTCCTCCGCTCGCCGGCCCTGACCAACGCCCTGGGCATGGCCAACCTGGCCGCGCTGGGCGCCGCGACGCTCTACTTCAAAGGCCACCACGACTACAACCTGCAGGAGCACGAGGCGCGCATGGACGAGCTCGAGGGGACGCTGCGGGGCCACATCGGGCTGATCGAGGACTCGCTCGAGTGCATCGAGGGCGGCAGGATCGGAGGGCAGGGCAAGAGCGACAGGGCGGAGGAGTTGTACACGAGCAGGGGGCGGGACGAGAAGAATGAGAAGAAGAAGGTGTGACGTCTTGATGCTCTGTCTGTGGTTTCATTTTTGGTTGTGTGAAGGAGGTTCGGGGAGGTCATGCTGAGAGAGAAGAGACAGGATTGGCAATCCAATGGAATCCCAATTCCATCATAAATTATGAATTGATTCGTCTTCTCGCCTATTAATCGATCTACATCTTCGATTCATTTTGATGACGAATCTGAATCGGTGCAGACAGGTTCAGTCGCGGGATCAAACATGTTCCGGTTGGTCAGTTCGGTACTTCGGCGACGTCGACTGAGTTGTTGGAATGGATAGGCACGCACATCATATCTGCAAATGTTCGGGTGGCTTGCTAGTCGGTTTGAGCCATCCGAGACAGCTAAAAAGGAGGAAAGGGATAAGTTTCTACTGCCCTGCCGGGCCACAGCCGGACATGTCTCGCGCCGCTCACTGGCCGTAACGGTGAAGGAGCTTGGCATTCTGCCAGCCCCTGATGCGCAATCATTCGACTTGAGGCTGATCGAAGGGCCGAAAATTATTTTGGTGATTCCCTTGAGGCTTCTGAGTGGCTGGGACGTCATCGAGTAGGATTATAAAGTCCTTGATGAGCCCCGGAGTAGAGTGGGAATCCGAACAGTATAGACAACAAGAACATTCGCTGGGCAGTCATTGACGAAATCCACCGCAGGGACATCCATTCGTTTTCAATCGCTTTACAAAACAAGTCAGGAGTGTTTCCTTGTCGCTCAGGATGTTGAGCATACTCCTTCTTGCGGCTCTTGTGCCGTCCATTGTGGCCAAACCAATCGCGTACGTCGGCTCGTAGATCATATATCTGCTATAATACTGATTATTTCTATACAGGCCACTTACTCATAAAACAACGATAACCCCCCTAGATGGCTTCCTCAGGCACCACAACCCGACTCACACCGAGACTTCTGACCTGGATCTACCGTCCGAGACGCACTCCGATGTTGGCGGCCGTCAAAAGCACCACCACTCTCACGGTTCATCTTCCGCTTTGACTGCCTCTGTCCCCTTCCTGTCCCCAGCCCTCATCGGAAGGGCACAGAATGCTGCACAACACCACCAGTCGGATCATACAACTTCCTCTCACCACCATGATGACTTGTCGCCTAAAATCACCGTGATAGACGGCCCTCCATTGGAATCGAACCTCCCAGAGACACAGTCTCTCACTTCTGCAACCCGTCGCCGGGTATTTCCCCCCAGGCCACCCGTGACGCCCATGCCGCCCATGGCCTTTCCCACCATCCCGACTCGCGGCCCGGTCCCCTTGCCGCACCCCATCGAGACTCCCAGCAGCCTCCCCTTCCAGAAGCGAGGAGATTACAAAACCCACGGCGAGGACGACGACGACGATGACGACCATCATCACCATCACCACCACGAGGAGGATGCCGAGGGGCATAACCACGGGTACTACAGCGCCAAACCCGAAGCCAAGACGACCTCTTCTTCTTCTTCTTCTTCTTCTTCTTCCTCGTCGAGACGGATCACTAGCAGCACGCGCCTTGTAGACCCCATTTTCGAACCCACCACCACCTCTGCCTCCTCAGTCACCAAATGGAGCAACACTACGACTGCCAGCACGCATGTGCACTCCACAATGTTCGAACCTACCAGCAGCTCCTCCTCCCACTCATCCTCATCCGCCAGACTGGCCAACACTACTTCCACCAACGTACACCCCACACCGTCGTCAAGCCGGCCCAACGACGCCGCCTTCGCCACCGAGAGCTCGAGCTTCTCTTCCTACTCATCCTCGTCGACCTTCAAGCCGGTCAACACTACTTCCACCCACCTACACCCCACGCCATCGTCCACTCGGTCGAGCGACGCCGACGCCATCTTCGCCACCGAAAGCTCTTCCTCCTCCTCCTCCTCCTCCTACCCGTGGACCTCCAAGCACACGACTTCGACAACCAGCAGTCACGTACACCCCACACCGTCATCCACCCGGTCCAACGACGCCGTCGTGGCCACGGAAAGCTCGAGCCCGTCGTATGGCTACGGGACCAAGAATCCGCCGTCCTATGGACCCGAGACCTCGCCTTCCTACGGCGACGCACCCTCCTTTGGTGACGCTCCTTCGTATGGAACCAAGAACCCGCCCTCCTACGGCGCGAACAACTCCCCGCCGTCGCCCTACGCTTTCGGGGGGGATGGCGAGGGAGAAGTCAAGTACGAGAAGCGCCAGGACGACGCCCCGCCGTCGGTCAGGGTCCCGGTCCCCGTGTCGTCGACGCCGCGTCCTTCCTCGGCTTTCACGGCATCTGCCACCGCATCCGCCACCGCGAGGCCGACGCCGACGGCCGGGCCAAAGGACTGCGGGTGCGGGAAGCAGTGCCTGAACATACGCACCTTCTGGGCTCTGGTGGCCTGCGTCGAAAAGTGTGTCTACTACTGTTAGACGCGATAGGCGGCCACGGCCATGGACACGCCTTTCGTTGGCTGCCGATAGGGTGGTAGGAGGAATATGATCTCCCATATTTGGGCTTGTGAAAGCTGGATAGGTTCCACCAGTCCAGGGACATCCAAGGTGACGGTCTTATGAAAAGGGGAAAGTTGTAGTGGAGATGATTTCACAGCATCACGGTCCTTTTCTTGACGAAGACATGATTTTGCAATGATTGCACGGGCGGAAAAAGAGGTATGATCTAGATGAATCAGAGGCGGAAGTGGGTACTGGATACCAGCGACTTCGGAAGACTGCTTTTTTTCTACGACACTCCTTTCATAGATAACAGAGATGCTTGTATGACACTTCCATGCTTGCCACTATGCTCAGCGAGCTCGTACCAGGTCAAACCGGATAGCCTTCTCTCATGCCTTGATGACTTCCTGCAGCTTCTTGCCCACCAAACGCTCAAACACGTCTTGGTAACGTTCCGAAGTGGCAGCCAGGATCTCATCGGGCACTGTGACGTCGGGCTTCCCCTTGAGGCCGTTCTCAGTCAGGTAGTTTCTCAGGAATTGTTTGCTGTTCTTTATGTCAGTATGTATGTCGACTTTAATTTAATCGGGCACGGTCTTGTCGGCATCCAATTTCGCCAAGAAGAGAATGGTGGTTAGGAATACTCACTCGAAACTTTCCTGGTCCCGGCCGGGCTCATACTTGTCCTTGGGCCAGTATCTCGAGCTGTCTGGGGTGAGGCACTCATCCGCCAGGATAATCTCGCCGGTAACGGGGTCGAGCGCGAACTCAAACTTGGTATCTGCGAGGATGATGCCACGCTCAGCGGCATATTCCTGGCCAGCCTTGAAAATTTGCACGGCCAACTCAGCAATGCGGTCGGCGATCTTCTCGCCCTTGCCGCCGGGATACTGCTTGATGAGGTACTCCTTGGCTTGTTGCGGCGAGATGTTCTCATCATGCTCGCCCAGTGGTGCCTTGGTGCTGGGCGTGTAGATGGGGCCACCAGGGATGGCATCGCATTCCCGCAGACCAGCTAGTGAAAACAAAAGTCAGTGCCTGGTTCTTAGTTATCAAAAGCTGAGTACTCCGAATGGCAGTCAGCGGCTGTCCTGACTACTCGAAGAACAGCCCGAGACAAGGTGGGCGTCTCTGGGAAAGGTATGAAGGCCAAATAAGGAGATTTTCCCAAAATATGACTGCACTTACCAGGCAGCTTGATGCCGTGAACAGTTTGCGACTTCTGGTACTCCTTAAATGCAGAGCCCGTGACGTAGCCGCGTACAATGGCTTCGATCTGGACAACCTCGAGCTTGCGGACGACCATGCTCCGGTCCTTCACTTCGGCAGCCTCTTCCGGGGTGAGAGATGCCGGCACATCCGTGCTGATGAAATGAGTCTTCAAGCCAGGCACCCTTTCCTGTTGGTGAATCATGTCAGCGTGCCACATATCGACTTGGCGTGGGTGAGATGTATATGCGGTGTTCTGATGTTCCGGCGCTGGCCCCCGGCAGATATTGAACCTTTGCCGGGCAGCAATGAGACAACGATCATGACGACTTACGGTCAGTACACTGAACCAGTGCTTGGTTATTTGCTACATTTTCATATCAGCTATGAGGTCCTGGTATCTTGGAAAGTACGGGGCATACCGTCAAGATGGCGCCCTTGTAGGGCACGGCATTGTTCATAACCACATCGTAGGCGGAAATACGGTCGGTGGTGACGAAAAGCAGGGTGTTCTCATCGACATCGTACAGATTCCTGAAAAGAAAGCACTGTTTAGTCTTTCCACTCTAATGAATTATCGGGTTCCTCGATAGCTGCGCCGAGACCACCCCTGTGACGGCCGCTCAGTTGTTCATGATAAAGCAACACCTACCTAACTTTACCCTCGGCGCGCTTGGGCAATGACGTCAGGCTGATCTTTGACAGGCCCTGGGGAGCCATTTTTTCTTGCTGTTCCTTGGTCCAAGTGATGAGCACTCCGACTGAAAGATCGTAATGTGGCAGATCAATTTCACCGAAAGTTTTTCGAAGCTGTAGGATTCGGCTGGGCGGTCCTTTGAAATTTGGTATGATGTTCTAGCTTGGATGAGTCTTTTGAGGCTGTGAGTGTGGGCAATTGGCCAATGAGCTCCCGGCATTGGCCCTACCAACCGAAAAACTTTGCGAAAGCCTCTCAAAACTGAGCAGAGCCAATCGGGAAGGATCGGCCTCACCTATGCAGGCTTGGCAACTACCACCAGCTACCTTCTACCGCACCTTCCCGAGCTTCCTTCCTAGGACGAGTTGATCGCAATCCATATAATAGTGGACTTGATCCAAAGTACGACGACTATCATAACTACGACTTCTCTTTATTCAGAATTGAGCACGCGAGGCACGATAGTATTGTGGTTGATAAAGATGATATGCATTTCTGAAACTGATAATCCCTAGGAGCCAGGGAGCCACTAAATGTTATCAGAAGCAAGACGCTGCAAGAGCTGCATCTTGATATGCATTACATAATAAATCACTACGAAATCATTCATCGGCACTTGAGACTGCGTAGGCGAGCATGTCGTTGGATTCAAATGCAATACAATGTTGCAATAGCTAGCTTATGCTCGCGTACACGTAGTTCACTGCTAAAGAGCAACAGGGCGGAGAAGAAGAACGTTGTCTCGCAAGTTTGACAAGAACCGCGACTCCAGCATCGGCTTTGCCAATCTCAAGTCATCCTCAAGCGGTCGAGCTCGAGTATAAGCGCCATCGGCTTGCGATGGCACCAAGTATAGCACTGCCCCTACGACGATCCTATTATTTTACCAACTTGAAGGAGATTGCAGTTGTTTCCAACCAAGCCCTTGTGTCCGTGCCAGCGAAGCGGATCGGGAGGGGCCCCGCTTCCACAAATAGCCCACGAAGCTTCGTACGAATAGAGGACGTTTGGCGTTTCCAGAATCTGGGGCGAGTCTTCTCAGGTTGGTTCTCAGGTGGTAATGCGAAAAAGATTGGGTCCTCCCCGATCGCCCGTGGGCCTTCTTGTGCGCTCTACGGCGGCTACCCGCAGCATGTACAGAATGTGTTGGCTCAATGGCAGCAAACCACATATATAGGTAAGCACGGTGATCGTTACAGCGGCGTCTGATTTATTGGCCCCCAAGCTTGAGCGACAATACAAGGACGCGCAATGCGATCCTGCGGCGCCGTGCTCGGTCAGAGATATTGGGGTCAACTCTTTATGCAGTGTCGCCGTTGCACGCAATGTCTGGCGTTGATTGCCACATCGGAAGAGGTCCTCAGAGTCCATCTCTCAGGGCTGACGGGGGCGATCAGAGGAGAAGACCAGTTTGGAATATGGTCTTCCGGACCACGAGAAACTGAGCGCGAACTGGATGAGAGGCTGCTGCCACCAGCAAGAACGACTGGACACGATCGGATGGATGGCCCTCAGCCCCCGCCTTCCAGCCCCATGCTCGGCTCCGCATCTGTAGAACCATACACCTTCGTCGACGGCGATGTTCTTATTGTACTCAGACAGCCAATGAGGATGACAATATGGGTTGTCGAGTGGGTAACGAGTAACACGAGGTCAAAGTGAGAGGTATATGCACCAGTCAGCAAGCAATGGTCCGTTGGATGTTGTATGTGCTCTTTCGTCTCTCATGCAGATAGAGGATGGATGCCAAGGCGGCTGCTTGCGTGTGTCAAGGGGCCAGGGACAAGTCGTGTATGATATTTACGATACGTAGCTGACATTTACCTCGGTATCTCGTATTCTATGCGACGGCCACGATTCGTTATCAGCAGTTTTGAACGAACAGTGGACGGAGCCATGTAGTCAACAGTTGTTGTGTTCGACAATTGCCGATGTAGATGGTAATCATAGGACTGCTATTACCATATCATTCTGATGGCATACATAGACTGGTGATGAATCAGCGTAGTGTGAGCTTTGGGGCATGAGTTTGGCGATCATTAAAAGTAGATAGACTCTTGACCAATTAGGAAGGCACTTAGGCAGAGTCTCAACTTGCGTACATGCATCTCAAGTCGGATTTCAGGCAGAGAGCCTCCTCACAGAGATTGATAATGTGGTTACAATATGCTGCTTACCGACCTCCTGCCAGCTCATGTCAGACAAGAATAGAAGATCGTCTGAATCAACCTTGTCGTACGTCCGTACGATCCGAAGTTGAGAGAGATGTTTGATTTTCCACGCGCTTCGAGCGCAGACCTATGCCAAAATGCTTCCACGATGGTCTCAAACTCGTTAGCCAAGAATCTGATAAAAGTACGACTGATGTTTCGGTGGTTCACGATTTGACACTTGCCATTCCAGGAACATGGTTAATAAAAGCTGTGGCTTGCTGACTACTGACTCCGTACGGACCCTGCGGCCTGGGGGGAGAAGAGAAAAAGTTAGAAATTCGAGGGTGCCAAGCCCATCAAGCTACCTTAGAGTGGTGGAGCTGGTCTGTATTCCGTACCTGAGATGTCGGGGACCTTGGAGCTCGGTTCACAAATCGACATAGCGGTACTTGTCCCGAAACCGACAGTACAATGCTGCCCTCTGAGATCATCGCGACACCTGCTCTGTGTTCATGGGGCCCCGTCGCAGTCGCCTGATCTCAGGATGCACTTGTGTTTCTCGATGCTTCCCCTCGCCTTGCTCTTGGGGGCCCTGCACAACACCCGGGGTCTGCTGTGGTGTACCGTCTGATCACATCTCTCCTCTTTGCGATGAGGAGAGGAGGGTCGGGGGTCGGGGACTTGGGGGACCGTCAGGGCTCACTCATTCAATCTCCAAAGGCCTCGCGTCAAAGAGCCACCGGGGAGGCAGAGCTACAGACCTGCAGACCTGGGGTGAGTGAGAGCATGCGGTTGAACCCTCCACTGCGGGCGGATACGACTGGACCAGGAACAGAATACGATAACGCGGCCTCTCACTGTTGAGCCATTTCAGTGTTCACCCTGCCTGCTCCTCCAGCTGCTGCTATCACTGCTCCATAATCCATCAGGTAATCCGTTACTGGTTAATAGGCGAGATAGTAGCTCGCGCTATCATCGGCGGCCACGCGACTGCTGATTCCTCCGCCCGAGAGAGAGCCCAACATTTGCTGTCGGCCAACGGGGTTCAGGTCCCAAAGAGGGATTGTGCTCCACGGCCCTCCCCGAGCCTGGGTAACCACCTAACTAGCTGCTAGTAGCCAGATGCGCGTAATAAAGGGTATGTTACTTGCGGCTGGCGAGATCTGGACCCGGATGCCTCCTTGGCGCTCAGCTTTCAGGTGGCTTGGGAGTCCTCGAAAGTCCATCTTCACAAAAGTCTGGAATGCTCTGTCCGAGGGAACTCGGCAGACACGACTCGGGTACCTTGCATCTCGAACATTCGTTGGCGAGCTGAACTGCGAGAAATGTTGTTCAAAGTTTTCATGGTCTCTATGGTGTTGTTGCCTCTTTTACCACTTCCGGGGGCCAATTGCTACCCTAGGGCAGTCGGCGCAAACTCTGCTGGATTTCGACATTTTTCGCACTGATCCATGCTGGTCGGCTGGCATGTCATCACGGTTAAAAAGACAGTGTGGTTTCGTTTGTGACGGCAGAAAGGCCGACCGAGCAGGCAGGCAAGACAGGCCAAGCGAGAGCTTGCCAGGGGTCCGTGGATACGATGAACGCTAAAAGCTTGGAACCACGGCGGCGCGCCGATTCATGACGAACATGGCGGCAAAGCGGATAATTCCAATCTGTTACCTGCTTGCCAGTCGCTCACCAAACCCACCGGCCATGGGAATAACCAAGTATGTAATCGCTGCTTCGGGGAATTGGAAATACGCGCGAGATGAGATCTGACGTATCAATCGACATGTCCATCTACACTGCCACGGCAGCAACATTATCATCGGATGGTCTGAGACGCCGGACGGCATGTTAGCTGCTATGGGACCAGAGGATGGCCTCTAGGTGATGAGCTTGTTTGTGAGTTGCGCCGGCACATCTTCGTCATGGCCAGCAGTAAACACCGTAGCTGTACCACGAGCGATGATACTATCATGGTCACGAGGCGCTAGCTCACTGTTGGACGACGTGACCGGCTGGGCGCCCATTATGTAACCCCAACAGTGCGTGATGAGAGGATAGTGTTGTTCATGTTGCCCAAGCCTCCAAGACCCCCTCACTCTCACTCTTACCCCCTCATCCGGCAAAAGCAGATCCTGCCGTCAGCCATCGACGTGGTTGTGTTTCCGGTTGGCTGGTTGCGCTTTGTTGCTGGTGGGATACAGAAGTGATGGAGGAGGCCCGAACAACACAGACAATCGAGTCATTTGGACGCCCATTCGTTGGCTGGCAGAGGGGAAGGGCAGAAACAGGCGTCCACTCATTCGAGTTTCCGCTACACCATCTTCTGACAGGACCCTGTCACGATATGCAAGTACTGACAGGGCCGCCTGGTGAGGAGGCTCGACCTTGGCCTTGTGCCGATACACACGTTTTTTTTCTGGAGCCCAGCCCACGTTTTCCTCGGGTTTCCTGCCTCAGCATTCGCAGGGCTCTCGCGTCCGGCCAGCGCTTAAAATTCACTCGCCGGTAACAGTGTAGCACTGTAGGTGGTAGCGCAGCTTGCAAGTAAAGTACAGTAGCAGCGTGTGAAAAGTAGCGCAGCGCTTCGTGTAGACACAAATTTGTACTTGTCGCCCCTAACCCAGTACTTTCGTCAGCTGGGACCTCGAAAGCTCATCTACCCATGTCATCCATCGCCGCCTAAGCTCATCACTGGAGCACTTCTTCTCCGCAAAAAGGCCATGCATGCAGACCAGACTTGCATCTGCTTTCCGATCTCCCTTCCCACCCAGTTCTTTCTATGATAGTACTTACATCGTTGCTCCCGCACACAGCCCCGTTCACTCCCATCTACTACCGATTCTCTTCACGATTGCCAACTGGAGATTACTTCTTGTCGCCGCTGCTACAACCCTCGATTTCACGACATCTACCTGGAACTCGCCGCCAACAAAAAACCGGAGCCACATTTGATCGACCCTCGGCGCGAGCTCGCCCTGACTTTTCGATAGCCTAATGTTAATCCTCGCTTATTAGGCCCATCCGGACACTACGTTTTTCCCTGAACCGCCACCTCCCGTCTGTCCCTGGAAAGAAGTGGATTGTCTCTGTTCTACCAGACAATAGGGTCTCAGCTGGAAACCTTGTTCAACAAATAATCAACACAACAAACAACCTGAAAGCTGCCGACCTTCAGTCGCCTTTCCAGCAGCCCTGTGGCTTTCGGACTTTGGCTCTAGTAACTCCCGGAGATACGCGTCTTTTCGCTCGACGAACCAAGACCGCACTTGCCAGGAGAAACTACACGTCAACTGAGTCCGAATCCAGGAGCGATCACCTACTTGCTCGCTGGAGCTGGAGCTGGACCTGGGCCTCAAGGTCCATCCGCCAACATAATGGATTCGTAAGTGCACCACCGCGACAATGATCGTCCAATGACCGTCCAATGTCGGTACCATGCACTTGCGCCGAACGTCTGAACTTTTTGTCGTCTCCAAATGGCACGTCGCGTATAGTCGCAATGGTCATTATTTTGTCACAAAGTCGTCAAATCTCTTTTTTCTTTCCAGCAGCGAGCCCAATAAAAATTGTTATTTAGCTGCAGGAGCTAACCTTGGATTGCAGCTTCATTCACATCCCAGCCTGGACGCAACACCAGACCCCCGGCCCAAAGCCGCAACGTCCCTTTGCCCATTTCCGCTCCTTATCAAGTTTCTCGCAAACATCGGCCTCCCCCTCCAGAGACCAGTCTCCGGCCAGGTCAGCGGCCTCTCCGCGCACAGCCGGCATGTCCTCTCCATCGAGGGATCCGTCGTCTCTAGACGTTCCGCAAGCGCGGAGGAAACCTTCCAGCCAGTCGCTCGCCGAGGAGGACGAATTTACGACGTCGCCAGATCCCAGGAAGAACTCGACCGGTGGTACCTCGACGCCTATGCACCACCCTGATCTCGACAATGAGGTTGCTGCCCTGAGCACCAAGCTTATCAACGCAATCAACCACCAAACCTCGTTAGATGACAGTCTTGCGGCGACGCGGCAGGAGCTGGAGGAGTCGAAGGAGAAGAGGCGCGAATTGGAAGCGACGATAGCCCTCCAGCAAGAAAAGCTCTCTGGCGATGAGTGGATTAGGAAGTCCACTGCCCAAAGCGAGAAGGCTCAGCTGTTATTGCGCCTTGCAGAGGAGAGAAGGGCCAAGGCTGAGGTCGACAGGGAAAAGAAGAAGATTGAGCAGGAGCTGGAGAATCTCACGCAGGCTCTGTTTGAAGAGGCCAACAAGATGGTTATTTCCGCTAAGGAGGAATCGCAGCGGGAGCAGGACGCGGTGCAGCGCAAGAACGATCTTTTGAAGTCCCAATTGGCCGACACGGAGGGATTGTTGCGGTCGCAGCAGGAACAGCTCGCAGAGCTCAAACTCGTCATGGAGCAGATGACAGTTGAGCGCGACGATCACAGCGGAACCACGCCCTCATCCCCTGGGTTTAGCAAGTTCGATTCTAGAGACGATGACCGCCGAAGCGACATCACGTCTCAGTCCGCCATTACCGAGCCATGCTCCCCGACGTTCCCCACGAGCCTTACTCACCTTCTTCAACCAGTTCTCCGTACCGATCTGGGCGCCTACGATGACTTTCTGTCCCTCATTAAGACGTCCAAGACTATTCGGCCCGTGAGCCGACTCTCCAATGGATCTTATGGCGGGCTCATGAGTCTGGCTAGCGCCGGCTCGAATGCATCCACCGCCTCGCTTGCTACCGCCATTTCTTCGAACACGTCGCCGCAGGCCCCGAGCACGCCTGCATCCTCGCTGATGAGCGCCAGTTCTGCCACCACGCCGCTGCCGCCCTTGAAGGACACCAAATTCTTCAAGAGGGCTCTTGCCGAAGATGTCGAGCCTACCTTGCGCCTCGACATTGCACCAGGTCTGTCCTGGCTCGCACGTCGATCTGTGCTCACTGCCATCATCGAGGGAACCATGGTTGTGGAGCCTGTACCCACGAACACGTCTTTCACCGCCATCACCAAGCCCCAGTTCTATCCATGCTCACTGTGTGGTGAGAGCCGTAGGGACGAGCCTCATCTCCGTCTGCATCGATTCAAGACGAGCGAGTCCGATTCGGCACAGCGCTACCCGCTGTGCACATACTGCCTCAACCGTGTGCGGTCGACTTGTGATTTCCTGGGCTTCCTACGTATTGTCAAGGACGGTCACTGGCGCGCAGATGACGACGATGCCGAACGAGCAGCCTGGGAAGAAAGCGTCAGGCTTCGGGAGCAGATGTTCTGGAGCCGCATAGGAGGTGGCGTAGTGCCAGCTATCCAAGCTACCAGCCTTGCTACAGACAGCATCTGCGAGAAGAGCCCTCGCACCAGTCACGATACCCCATCTCTGGTTGTCGAGTATGTTCGGGAAGCTACGCCTGAGCCTTCGATCGAAGCCGCGTCGGACGACACCGAGGCGACTACCAAGCCCGATTCCAGCATTCAAGACTTCGCAAACGAGTCTCCAGAAGCAGCGGCCACCGAGAACGATTCAACTGCAGGCCCTGTGCCCGAGGTGGCAAACACACAGGCAGAAGTGGCAGAAGATGAGCCTAGCCAAGAACAACCATCCACCGAGACTCCGCTCGTCGAGACAACAGAAGTTGATGTCGATGACATCAAGAAACTATCAATCTCCATTCCTGGAGCGTTCGCTGCATAAAAGTTTTCGATTCTACGATGCTCTATTACCCCGATACCCTATTTATTAGACACAACGCGAGCAGCGGACTTGCTTTTCAGAAACACACACACACACTCCCTTACTTGTTCAGACAATTCGTGTACACTATTATTCATTAGATCAGATCGTAATTACGTGGCCAGAGAGAGGCCACGACTGGGAGCATTGGCGACGGCGTTATGGACCGGGTCGACCTTGGGATGGGTCGACCTTTTTGATTTACAAAATGGGGTTTTCATTTGGGATCAGGAGTTGGCGGGGCAAAACGCTCGCGGCCAGTCGCGCAAGTACATGGGAGTCTCGCGAGGAAGAAGATGGTTCCATGTCTGTCGAAGACGAGAGGGGAATGACGAACCAAGATGGGCAATGACCACTCGTTATCTTGGTCATTACAATCATGCAAAACAGCCTCGTTGCGGCTCATTTTCTACAGTACTGGTTCCTTTCTATCTGAAAATGTCTTGTTTGTGTTATCATGCTCAACTCACAGTAGCTCCTGCTTTTACCTTGCTGCGGTCACGACGGCAAAGCATACTCTCTCTGTAGAATGAACAATCTTCCAGGCAGATAAGTAGTTTGGCCGCCGCTCAAATCCCATCCAAAAATTTGCTCATATCGATCTCCTTTCCAGAGATGACGTTCTCTCCTATCTCAGCGGGTCCCCGGGAAGAGGGTGGATTCTGTTATACCCGCAATGACACCTTTGCGGTTCGACGTTATGGGGCTTGCACTTTATTCCAGAAAGAAATGACGGGAAACTTTCGGATCGGAATCCCATCTTTCCCAGCGGGAAGCTCCATGGAGAAGGATGATCCTATTCCCGGGGAATTGGGGGGGAGAAGGGGTGGGATCCGCGCTCTCCCACTTTCTAATGGCAAATAAGAGAAGGAGATGGAGTGCTGTCGTTTGTGGTAGAGTGGAGATCTCGAATGGAAGACGGGTCTGCGGCCATCACTGATATTGTACTATATTCAAGTAGGAATTGGCTTTTTTTTTTTTAATCTTTGGCCGAGGAAAAATTCCCACGAGGTCTGCTCTGTGATTTGATGGACAAGAAATATGGACTCCTGTTGACCCCTGTGTGTATACCGTGCCTCGCGTGCCATTACCATGACATGTGGAAACGACTGTACTAATGATTGCTTTTGGTTTTCCTCTACAGTAAAAGGCCTGTTGCTGGATCGACTGTCACGTTTCATCGCCTTTAACTAGAGCAAGAATGACGGCCAATACTGTGCTATCCTGATTAAAAAAAAAGAATATTGCATTGGAGGGGCGGTGGATAGTATTTTACCGTGGTCCATCGCATGCGTTCAGATGCAGTATCTTGAAAAGTCTGCGATGGTATACCAAAACTAGGAGAAATGTACTTCTGCAAGGTTATCCTGGTATATCCGCATCTAGGACTCGTGCTACCTGTATTGCGTTGAGGACTGAAAAGTATAATGCTGATACGCGTTGGACATTGTCTTGGACTGACCTTATTTTGATTCACGTATCCGCATTCTTTATCCGTGAGATATTGACGAATCATCCTCCACACGAGGAGCAACATGTGCTTCTCATTGGCATGTCTTTGCTATTATTGCAAAACTGGTGTCTTGGTCTGTACAACATTTGTGATGAATATCTTGTATCATCATGCGCAGGGAATCCGATCCATGGGCCATTGTGGCAGATCTGACGTGACGCCGCAAGCCACAATTCATAAAAACCAAGATGCGTGCAGATTATATTATTAGTCTCCACTTCTCTATGTATAATTACTTCACGAGTTCGGCTCAGGCAGCAAATTACTCCCCTGTCTCGGCAAGCCGAAGGGAAGACGGGAAGGGATGGACGGGACAGCCCTACCCTTGTTGACACACCGGTTTCCCAGGCTCGCCAGGGCAGGCTGACGTTATGTCGTCTCGCCGCTAGTCAAGCCCCTTTCCTTCGCTAATTCTTTGCCTATGATCATTCCTCGTCCATGCCATTCAGTGCTCTTCCTGCATTATCAGCTTTGCCATTTCTGGATTCCTGACTTTTACTTTGCATTTGAAGGGCGACGGGTGTCTGGCGACAGTAAGTTAGCACAATCATCAGTGGGTTGCTGATAGATAGAAACACATACCCGCCAAGCCCTATCGACACGCCGGGCTCCGGCACAATGGGCTTCCCATCCTCCCCGACTACCTGCTCCAGCTCAAAGATGGCGAGGAACGTCGAGAGGAACATGTACACGCTCGCGAGGGCAAGCCAGTTGCCGGGGCACTTGCGGCGGCCGAAGCCAAAGTTGCCGCTCGGGTGCGGCTCGCCCCTGTCGTAGCGGTCCGGGTCGAACCGACACGGCTCCGCGTACGTGTCAGGGTTCTTGGTGATGGCTGTGGCGTTGGCGAAGACGGTCGTTCCCGCGGGGATGAACATACCCTCGTAGATGTCGTCCTTGAGGCTCTTGTGCGGAATCACGAGGGGGTTGAGCGGGAGGCAGCGCAACGTTTCCATCATGAAGTTGTCAAGCGCCTTGAGCGCATCGCGGTCCTCAAAGGTTGGCAGTCGTGGCATTTCCCCTCCCTCTGCGCCGCCGAGGACCGCATCAATCTCCTGTTGCACCTTCTTTTGCATCTCGGGGTACTTGGTCAGGAACAGCATATTGGAGAGGATCGTGCCCCAGGTGCTATTGCCGCCGGCGATGAACACGGCACCGGTGGCGCCCTTGATGTCTTCAATGGTCATTTCTTGCGGCTTTCCAGCCTTGGCGTTCTCTCTATACATGTCCCAATGTGTCTGCATAAATGAAGGACCTGCAGTGCCGGCCTCGATATCCTTCATGTTGGCTTCCCATGGTTTGTCGTGTATCGTCTGAATGGCTGGGCGGCTTGCCCTGGCGTGGCGCAGCGACGAAGACGGGTTCAGCCAATTCGGGATAAACCGAGCCAGGGGAAAGATGTCGACGAGAGTTGCCCCCGCGATGCCGCCGTTGGTCGTCGCATCGTTGGCCGCCTCCGACATGGCGCAATATGGGGACTCCTTGTCCGTGATCTCTTGGCCAAAGGCGATGCGAAAGATGATGCTGGTGGTCAGCAGCAGGGTAATCTTTTCCCAGTCTTCGGGGTCCTTGATCAGCAACCTCACGGCCTTTCGGCATTCGTGCAGTTGGGTAGGCCTGAATATCTTGACGTTTGACTGCGTAAAGGTGTTCTGGAACAGCCGGCGATGCAGCTTAAACTGGGGGCCCCATCGCAGAAAGGTCAAGGTAAGACCCCATCCCATCCTGTGGCCGTGTCAGTCCTGGTTCCTTGTGTGGAGGGCGAACTCGACTGAGATTCTGCTGCAAAGAGAGAGAGACTCACACTTCGAAGAGAGTGAAGCGAGGGCGGTCGCAATAATTGGCCCCGCGGCGGTCGAGCAGGTCAGTTGCCGCCTTGACGCTGTTGAGGCTGATCATGTGCTGACCCAGCACATTCGTGTAGACGACATCGGAGTCTGTCCAATTTGTTGGTCAGGAAATGGACACCCGAAAAGCACGTCGGGTCGTGATATGGAGTTAGCAACTTACTATACTGCTTGCCCCATCGTATGTAGTCCTCTTCTGGGTGGTCGACGCTTAGCTGGCCTAGGTTCCCGACTAGGAACTTGCCCGGGGGCCCTGGAGGCAATGGGCATGGATACCTTTTCCGGAACGTCTTGACATAGAACAAGCTCAGGACAGAGGCACATAGAGCTGCTACGACGAGACCGCGGACGGGATCGACAGTTGAAGACCACATCTTGTGAAGGCACCGGATGGTTATTATCAGGTGCTGGCCTGGGAAACTGCAGGTAAGAACCACAAAGTTCGTGGTTTCCTCGAGGCCGCTAAGGACGGTCTATTTGGCACCCGAAGCATTATTAAAAAGGCATTGACAAGCACCACCGACTCAGTTGACCCAGCGGCCAGTTCATTTTCAGTCCAATGAGACTTGGAGAATTCGTCATAGTTATCGCCGACCCAAGGAGCTCCCCACATCTCAGCCAGCAGACAGCGGCGCCGGCGCACTCCGCTAGCTGGCTAGCAGTTATCTTCCTCCAGATTCGGAGGCTCGGCCGAGCTGGTAGTCCTCTGCTTACCGGGGCCACGACCATTGTTCCAGGGGTCTCGCGGCAGGCACGCGAGAATGCTTTGCATGCTGACCGTACAATACATGCAAGCTCTCTATAGAGGTGCAAGGATGGCATTGAGGCTCTCTATACCCATGCCCATGCCCATGCCCATGCCCATGCTGCCCTTGCCGGCTTGTTTTCTGGTCATTGTATAGATAGGACGTCGAAAGCTGAAGTGCCAAGAATCCAGGGGGGCATAAAAAACCGAGTTCTGTTTCCGGCAAGGACGGAAGCACTATTTAGAGTTTCCAAGTGTCTCTCTCTCTCTGGTCAGTCACAGACTGTCTTGCACGACTTTGGGGGAAACAATGTGCTAGACAGCGACAGGGACCTGGGGCATATGTTTGCTCAAGACTCCTGACCTTACCACACTGTCTCTGCAGTACGAGCTGCAAGAGGTCTATTTAAGAAGCACCAACAACGATGAAACCGAGGTTGTTGACATCGAGTGAATGCCTTGTGCCAAAAACGTGCGACAGAATCCAACTTCCGTCCGTCCGGTCGCTTAAGTTATAGCATTGAAAAAGTACCGATCGACACTGCAGGGCCTGGTTGCAACATTCCGCATTCGCGGAGGCAGAATCGTGATCGACCTTCTCGGCTGTGGCCGAGCAAGTGCCACAGCTGCCACGTGCTATTATAGCAAGATGGGGTCTTTCCACGATGATCTTCAAAAAAGATTCGAACTTCTGTCGATGACATGGGGTAGAGCCAGTGTGTCGGTGGGACCCCCTCATGTAACAAGGGACATGGCGAAGAACTCGAGTTATGATTGCCTGAGTGGTGCTGATAGTAAATATTATGCGGCTATTCGGTTGCTCGGTCGGTGATCTCGACACCAATGAGAAACAACGCCGGGTTGTGAACGGTTTGGTATGTATTGTGTATAGTGTAGGGTATGTGCGGCTCCAGACGCGGATGATCTAACCAAATAGCAGTAAAATAGTAATGGGATGCCTCACCCATCATGTGTGTTGCATCTATTGTGAGGCCTCTTGAGATAGTTTGAGACATTTTGACGTCCTCGTGGAATTTCGCTTGCTGATTTCAGAGCTTAAAAAGGAAGCCGTCTGTACCCCGTTTCTTGTTAATTAATTGTGAGGGCTGGCTTGTTTCGCGACTGAATAAATTAGCTTGAAAAGGTCCCTCTTGATGGTGTGCTTCTCTATCCATACGGGAACAACGGTCTATTTAGTAAAAGAGGCCTGAGCATCTCCGGGCGGCAAATCAGTCTTGGACGACGCTATGTTCTTTGGCACAACTCCGCGGATGCCTCGACAGGCTCTCGCTTGCTCGTCTCCCCCAGGCTGATCGACATGCCCAGAATGCTTGTTCGCTGTTAGCTGGCATTAGTGAGCCGGCGTTCAGATTCCGTAATAGCTTGGGAGATGCCGCATTGCCATGTTAGTGTAGAGCCTCTCTAGCCTTATGCCTCTCGGCACTTGAGAGAGTGTCCTCGACGATCACGACCATTACTGGAGTCTGTAGACTTGTGGCATCGCTTCGGCATCAGAACATGGCAATAACGAATGCACGCAGCGGAATCTAGCAGGGCAGAGTCGCGTCAAACCCACTTTCACCCGCAAGTGACATCTTCACCGTTTGACATCATTGCTGGACTTCCTGTTCTCCGAAGAGCACGAGAACAAGAGGAACACATGCTCATCGAACGCACACGTTCCGCTCGGTGCTGCGGACGTCGAAAAGTTCCAACAACCACTCAGTCCTGGCTACCGACCTGCCTATCTACCTGCCTTTGCGATCAGTGGTCATCAGATCCAGCCGAGAGACGAACATTACAGAAACAAGACGTACCATCACATTCAGGCCTTGCATTGTAGAACAAGGCTTAGGATGACCGACTTTTCGTCTTTGGACAGTCGTGGCCAACGGCACTTCGATTTACTAACATACCTAGATATGTCAGTCGACAAGCTTGAGGAACGTGTAGATCTTCGCCCCCCCCCCCCAGTTCTACTCTCTGATTGGGCAAGAAGGCAAATAACGAGCCTGTTGTCATGTATGCATGAGGCTTTTTGCATGGCAAAGCGTGTTGTGCATCTAGCTATCATCATGCTACGGCGTGACCGTTTTGGAGATGGCGATCTCTTCCACAAAAACTTGCGCTTCCGAACGGCGTCTTGTCTGGTCCAGTCCTGTGGCTGAATCTTACTTGTATTTTGAGGGAGATCAAAGCGCCACGTCGAGTGTTATGGTATTTGCAGAGGCATGTAAGCCGTCGAGGTACTTCACCGTTGTTGTTAAATCTCATGTCTCAGTTGTGCCCGTTGAAAGGCATGAAGAAACCAAAAAAAAAAAAAAGGTCCAGCTGGCGTGTCTGACGTTCCGTGAGTTGGCTACTGATGCAGCCTGATATTTCCAGGAGCACATACCTCGTACATACCTTACAAAGACGAACCTAGGTACGGTTACATTGGTCTGCCTGTTTACACAACATGCTCGCACAGGAGTATAGACTTGTATAGGCTTGCACATGGCCGCACACAAGATATCCATCACCCTACCCTTACCTATTCACGTATCTAGTCCCAAAGGGGTGAAAAGACTGAAGGTTCTTTGGTTGATTAATGATCGCCCTACTCAAGGCGCTCGTCGAGCATTAGCTTGCACATGGCTCCAGGTGCTAAGCCCGACTGATGTGCCGCACAGTTCTTTTAAGGCGAACCCAACTACCACGGCCCGAGAGCTGGAGTCCCCTGATGAAGGGTCCTTGCTTCTTCCTGTCCAGTGCAGGTAGCAGCCGACTCGCAGCGGATTGGGGGGTTGATCGTGCAGCTCTGGCTCGTCTGGTCTGGGGGGCCCATACCTAAACTACAGGTACCAACCAGCCCTGGGGGGACGCCATCTCAGTGGGGATTGTCTCTGCCACCATATATTGGAACCCCCGCCGCCCGCTCGGATTGGGGAATCCAATGGGCGGCACGTTTCTTCTGGTCATCATTTGCTGTCAGCCCTCGACGACAACTACAACAACAACAACAAGCAGGAGCCGTCACTCACTGCCTTCGGTCCGTTTTCATATCACCGCCACGCTTCCACTCACGATAGCCTGAGATAGGTATGCGTGGCAAGCCATCGCCTCATAGATTGCCGGTGACTGTCTATTTCGGCCGGCAATAGAGCCTAGGGGATCCTCGTGCATCGCAAGACTGATTGGCTCCCGAATTGCCAGAAACCCTTGCGGCAGGCAACTCTTTGGCGGCAAACTCACAAGAGACTCCGCCGCATATATTCGTTCCCACACCACGTACGACAGGCAGGCAGGCAGATCAGATTAGACCTGCACGGCGCCTTTATACCATACATAGCACAATTCTACGCAGGGCAGAGAGGTATATCCAATTGGGATTTGACGGGCCTGCCGTACGACTGGACCGGATCGGACTGGACTTGGATCGGCTGAGGATCAATCTCGTGCCCGCCGGCTGACACAGACACACACACGATGGAGTTCTCAGCGCAATCATCGGAGCACGCCTCCCCCAGCGTCTACAGCCCAGCGTCTCCACAGTCGACGACAACTGCACCAGCAGCAGCATCGGCCCAAGACGGCCAGAGAGCTGCCGACAGAAACGCTACGGCTGCTCCTATCAAACGTCGAGCTCCGATAGCATGTCGGAGGTAAGGTCTCGCCAGGATGATACCTATGTACTACTACTTATTGGTCGATCTTCATACTGACCGCCGGCAACCCTTGCAGATGCCGGCGCATGCGAAGTAAATGCTTACATGACAAAGCCCCACCGTGCACATCGTGCCTTGAAGCTGGTGTGCCCGAAGAATGGTATGGGCAGCTGATACTCCTCCCCAGCTATACGGGACTCCTTTTTGTCTGACACCACACTATAGCTACTTTCCCTCCAGAGGCGACCCCGACGAGGACAGACAGTTCCGCCATCCTCGGCAGAGAGCCGACAGGAGGCCAAAAACCGAGGCTGCCAGGATCAAGAGGGAGTCCATCGTCTCGCCAATCGTCCAAGATGCCCTCGTCGGTGCCAAGATGCCCAAGTGGGAAAACGAGTGGTCACTTCTGCCAGAGGTCGACATCATTAAAGAAGGCGTCTACGCTTTTACCACGCACTACTTCCAGCTTGGCTTCATCCACAAGGAGCGGTTCCCACAGCAGATTGAGCAGAACCCTTCGTCCGTCAGCGTCTTCCTCCTTCTCAGCATTCTGAGCATCTCTGCCAGATTCAACAGGAAGATCCAAGCCCGGTATGGAGACAGTCAAAAGGCAGTCGATTGGTTCATGAAAAGCGCAGAGCGCCTGGCCATGAATGAGCTGTATCAACAGCCAACTCTCGAAAGATGCCAGGCCTTTCTACTCTTGAGCATTGCTCAGCAGGGCTGCGGCATGTCCAACTCGAGCTATGTATGTCTAATCTCACAATACAGATGATCGCAGGGCCATGGCTGATGATGATTATAGATCAACATGGGTGTTGCCACAAGAATGGCCGCCCTCATGAGGCTTCATCGCGAGGAGACCTACGAGCGCATCACGTCCAGTTCCTTGCCCGAGGAGATCATTCGTGCCGAGTCTGCCAGACGTACCTTTGTAAGTAAAACAACCACTCTCTCAACCACTTCACATACTTCCAAAGTGGAATATCATCTACCTTGGAAATGTGTCGAGAAGTGTTGGAAGCGCTGCTTTTCTAGACTTTTCAGGCTAATATACATACACTTAGTGGGTTCTGCACAGTCAGGACAACCTGCACAGCGGTCCATACAAGCCATTTTCTCTGGCATCCAGTGATATCACTGCTCTTCTGCCTTGCGACGAGGAAGAATTCAAGGCCGCCGTCGTACCGCAGAGCCGAGCTGCTCTGGAGGGCACACCCCCGGCCATGCAAAACCCACAGCTTACTACCCTTCGCCCGCGGTCTCTTTTCGCCACATTGATTCAGACTCACCATCTTTGGGGTATCATTGCTCGGCGAGCTGTCTCCAATGAGAAGAGCCCGAGGCCTGGAAACGATAATAGTGAATACTCAAGACTGGCCTCTTCGCTTAGGCGGTTCGAGGACAACCTCTTCGGTGATCACAGGTTCGGCATCAAATCTCTCAAAGGACACAGGCAAGACAATGAAGACTTGGTGGGTTTCAGTTCGTCCGTTTTGTGTGGATCTGGCTTCTAACTGTTTGTTCTTGCAGGCATTCCTAGGTTGCACGACAGGTCTCCGTCTCTGCAATATCGTCCTAAGGAAAACTTACATGGATGAGTAAGTCATATCGTGTTTCCATTCTCCGTACCATGCCTTGTCAAGACTCCGTGTGCTGACGAACCTCAGAATAATCCATGCCACACGTAGCAACCCGAGAGACCAAACCGTCCGGATGTACCGCCAGATGGGCGAAGAGCTCGTGGAGAACGTGAGAATGCTCTACGAGCAAGTTGATGCTCAATATGTGGAAGGCCGGCCCTCAGAGGAGCGGGTCGGTCACCAGATTGCCGTAGGCCGCACCAACCTGATACAGCGTCGATATGCTGCTGACCTCTGAAAAGACATTCAACGTCTACAGCTGTGGACTTCTTGCTGCTTATATGCACAAGTTTCCGCAACGTAAGTAGAGCTATCCATGTTGACTGATGCATCCATACTAACCTTACGAATAAGTCGATCCACGAAGACATCCCGACGAAGTCAGAATGGAAGGTAAGAGGATGTACGAGCGAATGGTCACGCTGTTGGAAGAGGCGCAAACGATCTGGTCACTTGCATCCAGTTGGTTAGCTGGACTGCGAAAGTGGTTCGATGATCCCAACACCAATAGAATCTCATTCGAGGGTGGTACCATGACAGACGGCGTAAGTTCTGGCACTAGATATTTTGCTCTTTGGGTATAGGCTAACTCTCAAGCAGCAAGATCCTCAGCCTCATGCGTTGTTGCATCCCCCGACATCCACCTCGGCTTGGCAGAATAAGATGGCACAGCTCTACAGGACCCGACCAAACCCTCCCCAGCACATGTCGATGGACAGGCGGCATACTGCCATGGCAGTACCAGAGCCGGCCACATTGCCGCCACTTCAGCAAGCCTCCATCTCGTCCAGCCAAGCAGACTCACTCTCTCTGCCCCCAATCTCTCCATATTCGCGCCCACAACAACCGCCACCTCCATATCACCTGTCACAACAATCCATGGGCCCCAGCAACCAGCACGAGGGTTTCTATGCCTTGTACCAGGCAGCCCATCCTCAACCACCAATGCCGGACGCGTACTCCAACAACTACATGGCCGATTACCAGGCCGTCCCGATCCCTGATGATGGGTTCGGATTCAACTTGCAGCAGATGCTCGATCCTTCATGGAGTGCTCCGAATGCTCCAGCGGCTCTGTACAACAGCTACCCAGCGCCGGAGATGGAGCAATACCCTCACAATACCGATGGGTCTATGCCTTGGGGCTACAAGTCTACCAAGGATCAGATTTAGATCACAATGGGAGTTGTGGACTTCTGTCTGGAAATGAGGACAAATATGAGGCGTTACCAGTAAACGGAGTTTATTGTTTGCTTATACGGTCGTTCAGGATATACCCACATATACCACAATACAATTACATTCAAGTCAAATACAAATCTGATCGTCTCATTCGTGTGATAATATGGGGAATACTGTAGGGTAGTCAATGGCGGAATACGAAGACTATTTCTTTCGTATATGCCACACTTGTTCGTTCTGTGGTACATTATAGTCCAACAAGACCGCATCTTTCAGGCCCACCCTATCGTTTTCAAGGATGATCAGTTGAGAGTTATTTACAAGTCACTCCCGTGTCGAAGCCAGAAAGCTGCGAAATGTTCCTCCCAGCTCCTCCCAGTCCCGTGGCCGTGACCAAGATCAAGGTAATCACCTGAACAAAGCCCGTTCTGTTTCGGTCCCCCCGCGACCAGATCATGGTGAATCGAGAAGTAGACCGGACATATTTGTGGCGTGCGTCTCTGAACCTCAGCTTCCCGAACTTGGTAGAGCGAGGTCTCATTCACGCAGACATTTGACGAGTCGCTTGCCGATATGCATATCGAAAAAAAGACCTGCGAGATCTTTTTCGCTACAAGCGCCTTGAAGCGCACATGAGCCGTCAAAAAGCAATGAGGTCTGCCCTTGTTTCAAAGGTCTCCTGTCAAAAAGCCCCGCGGAGTCTGTCCTCTGCTTCGGCTCGAGACTGGGACTGCAGGCTCTGTTCTACCAATGCCCCGGACATAACACGGGCCAAGGCCGCCTCTCTTTTCTTACAACATCTATAAGTGCGTCTGTTTACAGGCAGTACTTCTGATTCTAGAGATACACAGTTATCGACCAGCTCACCACGTGCTGCTTTGCATTTGACTTTTCGTGGCAGTGCGGTTTTGGCTGTTGAAGACGGCTCTTTTGCCCCGAGTTCATGACATTCTTCATCTTTCCAGCAGTACCCATTGGTTTGACGGCCAAGTCGAATCCTCGCCTTGTGCAAGCTCCTGTCATTGGAAGTTGGTATGCATGTATCGGTTATTGCTGCGTATCTGACACAGCAAAGTCTCCCGCGTACCTATACAGGCCCAAGGCCTTGAAAGTTGGTGCCAGGCGGGCTGTGTAATTGTTGATCTGCTGAGACTGGAGAACGCCCTTACCGGAGCAAATACAGATGGAGGAGCATGTCTGGCTCCTGCATTGCAGCTTGTACCCAGTGAGAACTTCGAGTGCCGTGCTGATATAGACAGTCACAGGATGGCCTGACTGGTGGATCTGAGAATAGGAAGTAGTCAGAATAAAAAAATGTGGTCAATCCTGTGATCGGAATTAGGGATGACACGGGGTGAAACCTCGATGGTTCCAACAGCAGCGTCATGACTGGTGGGCAAGTGAGTCTGGCGATTGACCTACGCCATTGGTATCCTCCGAATACGACTCCCACTGGTCCTTTGATCGAAGTGGCTGTTTATATTCTGCTGAAGTGTCATGCTCTAAATTGTTCGGAAAGGCAAAGTCCGTAGAACGACAAAAATATTTCGTCAAACTGCATAGAGGTGGCAAAGAAGAAAACGCGTCTGGTCTCGGAATGGAAGAGGATGGACTCGTTTGGACTCGGAATAGAACAGGATAGGTCTGATCCCTGGATGAGTTCCTGGTCCTAACGTACATGTAGGTCTTCACTGTGTATGTTGTTCATTCACCCTGCGCGGCTGCTAGACTCGCACCTTCCTGTCGTAAACGCTGCGTTGATGATATGCAGTCGGGATTCGTGACAACCTGAAAGACGGCAACAGTCACCAGCGGCGGTGCGCTTTTTCTCGGCGCCCTGCTGCGAACGAATCGGAACGTCAATCGTTCGTCACCATGTCCGACAGCTCTGGTCCCGACCTCGTCAGCAACATCCGGGGCCAAATCACTCCCGCCAACGTCGGTATGTCGTCTCGAATATCGCTGTGATCAGTCATGTCGTGGTCTTCCAGACTATCTCGTACGTTGTTCTCGACGGACTTGTGTAGATGCAGCTGGCGTTGAGGATCCGGCCGTAGAGGCGACCACCGCCATTTGATATCCCGGGGGCAGTTCAGGACTATTCTAAATACATGGCGACCAAATGATACTGAGAGCTCGAGTCTTACCATGACAGACTTGGATCACGGAGCCATGACATCGCCTTGACGCCCAAGAGCAACAGATCGCTCGGAAATGTCCTGGAGATTGGAAGAAGAAAAAGAAGAAACATTAAATATCTCATCTGACTCCTTGCCTGAATAAATAAATCCCAGCCTCAAATCAAAAGACGGCGCAACTTCTATGGTGGAATTTTAATCCATCTTCATCTTCGAGACTTGCTGAGGGGAACAACTAGACCGACTGCTGTACATGAGTTCCAATTTCTTAATTCGGCTATGTTCAGGGACGACAAGCAATGTCAGGCCAAAATCATGTTTGAAAGCGATGTATAGCCCCGAATCAAGTATCCATTGACGCTGATAACTTTATGGAGATGATGGTGTTGATGATGTGGTGGCCGAGCTGGAAACTTATGACATGAGGTGGCAATTTGCACGTCTAATTGGTAGTAACAAGGCAAAACCAGACGCGAACGAGTTGGCAAGGGTCCATAGTCCGACGTAGGCCATCGTCCATCACCTTCCAATATGACGATGATTATTGCTGATGGCGGTCCATAAATATACCTCGTAAAGACAACAACCATATACGCAGCCACCAGAGAGCTGACAAATGACATCGGCCAGCGTCGGACTATGATTTACATGCTATCTTCGATATTTATTATGTGTTTTGTAGCAAACATCAATTCGAATTAGGTCCAATGCTCCATCCAAACCGGCTGGCATGATGAAACGAACTCGCCGCCTCCAGTACTCTGGAATGACACATCCGGACTCCAGAATAAAAAAAAACATAATCGGAGAAAAGTAGTAAATGCCATCTGTTCTCTTTCACTTCTTAGTCACAAGGCGACGGTTTTCTTGACCAAATAAGACTGGCATGGCGAATGACTTGAGAGGGGACAATCGTCAAAGACCTAGATGAATGTTGAAGACTACAGACACTGAGATACTCTTGCCCGATAGTTCTGCCGTCCTGGATTATACATGGTATCACTGTAAATGATTACACCAAAAAACTATTCACGTTTCATTTTTTTTTTTGGGCGGCCGATATGATGTTGAGCATAGACTGGAACGCAACCGGGCTTTGCCTGAGGCACCGTTTGAGGGATTCACACCGGCAACCTGCTTGGGGCGTGGTGCGCGTCAGCAAAGGCGTTGGATCCCAAGTGGCTGATATCAGTCACGACGCCGAAAGCATCTGAAGGATCCCGAATGACTCCAAAGAAGCTTTGCAGTATATGATTTTCCGCATGTGGTCTATCACAGTGTTCCCAGATCCAGCAAGTGATCACGGGACTGGCTGGATGACTCTAGTTGCCAGCGACCACAAGTCATGATCATTTCAGGTACTGTAGAAAGAACATGACGAGCTGCGCTACTCCGTACTTGGAAGATTTCCTGGCTGCCTGGCAACCAGCAACACGGCTGGCCGCAGTCTCCGCGGTCTTGACGCATATCAAAATTTGATATGGTTGGTCATTTAGGATAGTCGACGATCATGACGAGTATAGTCAATGGCGCTTCACGTATCATATTCGGGACCCGGCTAGGTGCGGACCCTCTCGAATTTTCTTCCCGGGGCTTTCATTGCACCAGCATGAGAAGGACATTGGTTGGTCGAGACGGAGCGATTCAAACGACAGATGGGCACGGAGGCAATTGCCCAGCAACCTGCAGCTCAGGTCAGGCCCCAGACCGCTCTCTCGAAAAGTTGAGATGCAGGAGCGACCATCCACTTTTTTTCAATTTTTCTTCTTCTTTATTGCCATGGAACCCAACGGTTCTAATCGAGCACACGAGCAGTCTAATTCTCATCGAGGCATGTGGCATGAGGCGAGGGACCTAATTTTATCGTGTGGTAGCTCGACGAGGGTGGGATTTGTGGCACACGAAAAAATCGCCCCGCGCTGATCCATGCGACAGCCAATGGATAGAGATGCTAATAAGACAACGTACGTTGCGCGTCGGGGGAACCCATCGTGTGTGGGTGGGTTCGTGAGATATTATTCATGGGAAAAACGCCCGAAGAGCATCGATTTTGACGCCCCAGTTTGCCAGTAGAATGAGAGCCGTTGCATTTGCGAACCGCTCGACTTGACGCCAAGCGCCGGAAGAAAAATCTCCTCCCACCAAGACGGTTCCGAGTCTGTATAGACATGCCTGGCCGAGATTCACAGTCGGCATATGCAAATGGTCAGTGGCCAGTCATCCTCTGCAGCTCGCCACCCCCAGACCACCAGCCATTTTTGTGCAGTATCATCGGAATTTGAAACAACGATATTTCTCGGCAAGGGTCTGGGGGGTTTCGAGGTGAGGTCCGGCTTTCTCCAATTGTGGATGGTGGCGCGCGGTTATGCAGATGGAATCGCTTATGTTACTTATGCTTTATGCCTGCGTCGTCTCAGTGCCTTCGACGACATGCCGAAGACATGACGATATGAAACGTACCCACGGTCTGCATACATGATGTTAATTAGCGTTGACTATCAGAAGGTCGTCAAGCTTGACGAGTTTTTTTCTCTCTCTTTGTCTGTCTGGTTCGCACATCCACATGGTCTGTAATTAAGGCATTCTGCGTACTTTAGATCCTTGCGGGCGAAGAGATGCATATGCTATTGCTGTCTGCCGCCAAGCTACTGCCGGCGACAAGCAATTTTTCTCTCCTTCGAGCCCTTGGCCTGACGCATGAAAAGTTTTCGATTGAACCAGAGCCTGATGAGGGGCTGTGCTTAATTGCTTTTGGAGGGGTATTCCGCTAAAGGCGGCCCACCTTGGCGAGCTGGCAGGGGCACACTGGCACAAATCTGAGGAGGGGCAAGGCTGGCAACCATGCTGTTTACTGAGCGCTGGAGGGGAAAGCATATGACGTTGGTGTGGCAACAATTTGTGCTTGCCAGATTTTTTTCACCCTCTCTAATCTTGGGCAAGAAGCTCTTGGAAGCTTGGGCAACGTGAGCCCGAATGGTCTCAGTGGAAAAAAGGCTCTACAGTAAATGAAGTGTACAGAGAATATTGGAATCTACAGAGTGATGCAGTGATTGATCAAATGGAATGGAGTGAATAGATCCGTGTTGGCAAACGGCAGCAAGCAACAAGCAAGCTGTCGGCCGGCTCCATAATCTGTACAAACCTTGACGACGGCCTGAGGCCAGCAGCAGCTCGAGAGCTTTTTTTTCTTCCTGCCGCCCAAAAAAATCGAGTCATAGGCCGAGCTGCTGGCTGGCGGGACCCACACAAAAATTTTGGGCTTAGGGCAGCCGTGCACTTTTGGGCCCGACTCGCAAAACAGAACCCCGCTTCCCAATTCCCTTCCCACCCACCACCACCCCTACATAAACCATCACCTCGCGCTTTTCTCTCGAGAGATCTCTTCTAGTTTTTTCTCTTCGTCGCGCATACCGATTCAGCACGCCTGAACATCTGCCAATTGTGAGTACACCTTACCATCATCAGGGACGAGTTTGTCTGTTCTTCAAGCTTCGTCTTCTCATCACCATTACCTTCTTTCCATCATCCTGCATTCTCGGCAGCCACGCAACGTCACAAACCTGAGCTCCAAGCTGACCACAACAACAGTTCCAACTAGAAACCAAACCACAGTCAAACTCAACACCGCAACCATGGGGTACGCATCCGATCGATTCCTCGACCGTCTCATACGTCGCTGACAATTATCCACAGTAAGGAGAAGGCTCACATCAACATCGTCGTTATCGGCCACGTCGATTCCGGCAAGTCCACCACTACCGGTCACTTGATCTACAAGTGCGGTGGTATCGACAAGCGTACCATCGAGAAGTTCGAGAAGGTTAGTCATCCACACAATCCCATCATTCCCATCTTATCATCATCGCCTCAAACATTTTCCAACCGGTGCCGAAAATCTGTTTTCGCACCTGCCCATTTTCCCAGACAGTTACCCCGCCGCACGACCCCGCGGTGCAAACGAAAAATTTCTTATCACAGCCCCACATCGCACAAACATTTTGGCAGCCATGCACTTTCCAAGACCCACAATGAACAATTGCTGACCCCGCCAAATAGGAAGCCGCCGAGCTCGGAAAGGGTTCCTTCAAGTACGCATGGGTTCTTGACAAGCTCAAGGCCGAGCGTGAGCGTGGTATCACCATTGATATCGCTCTCTGGAAGTTCGAGACCAACGAGTACAATGTCACCGTCATTGGTTAGTATCCCTGCCCACACGATGTATCATGCATCCGACCTTGTGCTAACATGGCAACACAGATGCTCCCGGTCACCGTGACTTCATCAAGAACATGATTACTGGTACCTCGCAGGCCGACTGCGCTATCCTCATCATTGCCGCTGGTACTGGTGAGTTCGAGGCTGGTATCTCCAAGGATGGCCAGACTCGTGAGCACGCTCTGCTTGCCTTCACCCTGGGTGTCAAGCAGCTCATCGTTGCCATCAACAAGATGGACACTGCCAAGTGGTCCGAGGCCCGTTACAAGGAGATCATCAAGGAGACCTCCAACTTCATCAAGAAGGTTGGCTACAACCCCAAGGAGGTTCCCTTCGTCCCCATCTCCGGTTTCAACGGTGACAACATGTTGGACGAGACCACCAACGCCCCCTGGTACAAGGGTTGGGAGAAGGAGGTCAAGGGTGTCAAGAAGGAGGGCAAGACTCTCTTCCAGGCCATTGACGCCATCAACCCCCCTAGCCGTCCCACCGACAAGCCCCTCCGTCTTCCCCTCCAGGATGTCTACAAGATTGGAGGTATTGGCACAGTGCCCGTCGGCCGTATCGAGACTGGAACCATCAAGCCCGGTATGGTCGTTACCTTCGCTCCCGCCAACGTGACCACTGAAGTCAAGTCCGTCGAGATGCACCACCAGCAGCTTACCGAGGGTCTCCCCGGTGACAACGTTGGTTTCAACGTCAAGAACGTTTCCGTCAAGGAAATCCGCCGTGGAAACGTCGCCGGTGACTCCAAGAACGACCCTCCCATGGGTGCCGCTTCTTTCAACGCCCAGGTCATCGTCCTCAACCACCCTGGCCAGATCGGTGCCGGATACGCTCCCGTTCTGGACTGCCACACCGCCCACATTGCTTGCAAGTTCTCTGAGCTTCTTGAGAAGATTGACCGACGTACTGGTAAGTCCGTCGAGTCTTCGCCCAAGTTCGTCAAGTCGGGTGATGCTGCCATCGTCAAGATGATTCCCTCCAAGCCCATGTGCGTTGAGGCTTTCACTGACTACCCTCCCCTGGGACGTTTCGCCGTCCGTGACATGCGTCAGACCGTTGCCGTCGGTGTCATCAAGTCGGTCGATAAGTCCGCTGGTACTTCCGGCAAGGTTACCAAGTCTGCCGCCAAGGCTGGCAAGAAATAAGCGCGTATCAGCATGGAATAACTTCTGTGCGCGATGGGCTACACCTCGGCTCGTCGAGTGCGTGTAACAACCTAATGACACGTCTACGGCTTATGACCTGCAAATCTGATGACTCGGAATCTCTGGCTTGGAGCACTATATTGTGCTGGTACGTAGTACGAAAATAGAGTCATAGAAAAAGTTTCCCAAATGCTTGTTCCTCTTGTGCACTTGTGATGATGTATTGTGACCTTTGTGCATTGAATGCTGTTGTGTTCTGGAATGAACTATGAAAGATAGTAACCCCACTAGACGGCTGTAGCTTGGCCTGTCTGCGTGGTACGCTTCTGAAGCTATCCCGAAGATGTTTTGGCCAAGTGAGTCGTGAAGTGTTGGTGTTGAGCGCACATGCTACTAGAGTCCATCAGACAAATTCACGGCATCGACGCCATACATGACTATAATAATATGGTTGTCTGCCTCTCGAGAATCATGGTGTAAATATATATATGTACAGATCTATGCTGGATGCTAAAGTAATATGCCTACACCAATTGATACAATTTCCTTGACCCGACCACGATCATGTCCAGATGGTACACGTATAGTACAGAGTCCTCCTGTAGTCGCGACCGCGGCCCACGAGAAACCTAGTTCTTCTTGGCCTTGGGCCACTCGCCAAAGAACCCAGACCAGTTCTTGGCCGTCTGCGCCAACTTGAAGCACGCGCGGAGGAAGTCGTCTTGGTAGGCGCGGTCCGTGTCGGCTACAGTAGACGATGACGGCCGCACCCTGGCGGAGGACGCGGGCTGCAGGCTCAGCTCGGCGCGGCGGCCGCCGCCCTGGCCGGCCTCGATCGAGGTGTAGACGAGGTCGAAGCGGTCGTCCTCGGGGAACGGCACGGCGACGGCGCGGTGCAGCTCGAGGCCGGCGAACTCGTACAGCGTGCTCCGGAGCGGGTCGCCGCCCTGCGTCACCTCGTCCTCTTGCCGTTTTTGTTCCCGGCTTCTCTTCTTTTTGGTGGGCGGCGCCGTCGACGACTGCGAAAAGAGCCGGAGCGGGACCTGGAAGCGTTGCTGCTTGGCCATCTCGAGCTTGCCGGCGCCGAAGTCGAGGTGGGAGCGGGCGAGGAAGTCGGCAATGGGCTGCCAGTCGCTCAGGGCGCCCGGGGAGCCCAGCAGGGCGGCGCCGCGGGTCTGCGTGATGCGCAGGTCGACCGGGCTCGCGGGGAGGAGCACGTCGTCGTGGTGCGTCGCCGTAAAGGCGCGCAGGGAGTGGACGCCCGTGATCTTGGGGCTCTCGTGGACGGATCGCGGTTCGGACAGGGCGAGCCGCAGCTCGAGGGGCGGCGCGACGAGGGGGAGCGCCCGGACGGCGGAGTCGTGGTTGTGGAAGAAGCGTACGAGGATGGTCGACCTGGTCGGTACGAGCTCGTTCTTGTTCTTGAGAGACGGGGAGAGGTTGGCCAGCGTCAGAGGGTGCGGCACGATGGGGGAGAAGCTGAACGCGCGAGCGGCAAGATTCTCCAAGTCGGGCTTGGTCGTGCTCGTCGAGTCTGTTTTCCTGTCAAACATGCTGAGGACATGGCCGAATTTACCGGCAGTGGTAGTCTTCAGATCTTCCGACCATCGGACGGGCTGATAGGGGAAGCGCGTGCTCTCCTGAAATGTCAAGCCCGACACTGGGGACGCGGCTGAAGATTCAGAGGGAGGCTCAGTTGAACCGGTAGTCTGATCCAAGTCTTCAGTTTGTTTTTCGCTCGGGTGCGACAGCGGTGAACGAGGGTCCTCGAGCTTCATATAAAGGTTCGGCAAGGCGCCTTCAGTATTTGTGGCTTCTGCAACCTCGATCTCGGCGCTGGGTGCTGATGTTGGGCTCGCGAGGCGTGCCCATGATGATAGTCGGTCCTTCCAGGCCCTCTTATCTTGGTTGGAATGATCCTCTGTCAGACGTGCATCCTTAGTTGCGAGGGCTGCTTCAGCGTTCGTGGAATGGAGTGTTCGAGTGGCGGGTTCGGGTTGAAGGGCAGTTCGGAGGAATCGGAAGACGACATGCGACAGCGTCTCAACCTCCGACTTATCGTGGCTGGCTGATTGCAGCCATGCCACTTGCAGCTGTTGACAAAGATATTAGCAAAACCCGTTGGCGACCCGAGAAAGACGATTGAGTTCAGAAGAGCAAAACTAACCCGGTTGCCTGTGCCGGTGAACCGCACATGCGTATTTGTGACTTTCCCAACGAGGTCGAGTACAGCCTCGGTGACCATGGTTGGATCCGACGTAACATGCGAGATGGGGAACGTGTAAGAACGAATCTTGCCAATAAGCTTATCGATTTCGGCCAATACAAGCTCGCACTTATACCTAGGAGCCAGAATTCGGATTTTTTTGGTCGGCACAAATGTTTCCATCGTCTCTCCCTCTTCAAGGTACGATTTGGTGATTGAGCGCAGTTGATCTTGGGCGCCTCGCATCAAGGGCCAAAAGTGCTTGGTCTGGAGCGTGACTCTGCACTCTCCAATGCCGTTCGCGATCTCTTCCATCTGCAGGCCCCAGCATTCTCGCATGATTCTTACAGCAGCTCGGGTTTTTGGGCCGGAGTCGGGAGGGAGATAGGCATGTAGCAGCAGGCTTGAGCGGTCATGGTGACCAGGAATTCCGCCATAAGGATCCAGGGGCACCCAGGAAACTGCTTTGCTGATCCATTGGTACTGGTCTTCCAGGTTTAAGTTCTGCTCTTCCTTTGTGTTCGGTGTTTCTACTGAATCTGTCGTAGCTTCGGTGTTGCTGTCCGGCTCGAACGTCGAAATGTACTGAAGAAGTTGCTCTTTGAGGAAGCCTTCTACCAGCCTGGTCTGTATCCAATCAAAGTCCTTTTGCTGTAGAACCAAGTCGGTCTTGGGCGGCCGTAGCCCGTCAATGTTCTCGTGGACTTCGGCAGCGGTGGCAGGTGTGCGGTGGTTACCGAGCAAGGCCTCGATCTCTTTCAAATCAACCTTTCGCCCGATTTCTTCAGCATCGACAAATTCCCTTTTTGGTTTATATTTGCCACCATCTTTCATGACAATGGCGTAGGCAGGTTTTCCTAGCATATCGAGGCCGAGCTTTGCAGAAGTCTCTGTAAGGAGCTTCGTACCAGACAGATGCCTCGTCTTCAGGTCGAGCGGCCTCATCATCGGACGGACGTCACTATCCGCGCCTCTAGACCGATGGTCTCTTGATCCACGGCGCGGCCGCCACCCGCGCCTGTCAGAGTGCCTTTCTCTGGAGTCTGGCAACGGATCATCCTGGTCTAGGTAATTCCGGTAGGCCTGTTCTTCGGCGGCTTGATCTGAGGAAGTCCTTTCGAGTGCCGCCCAATCGTTATCCTCTGTTTTGTTCCCTTCATCGTGCCGCTCGTCGGGCCGTGCAGGCGCTTCGCTCGCAAGCCATCGTCGGCGCTGGTTCTGGTATACGGAAGGAGTCTGGATAGCTTGACTGAGAGACTGGGAGAGGTTCGGACGAGCGCTAGAATGGAGAAGTCGCAGACGGCAGCCGAGACAGATCGAGCCGCTGGACAGTCCCCTGGCGATCATGAATATAAAAGAGAGGACGAATAGAACGTCCTGCTCAAGGGTGACATTGGTACGCAGTCGAGGTATACGGATCGGACAAGTGATCAATGGCCTAGAACTTTTTTGCGACCATAGACCCGATTAGGCAATCTGCTGGGGGACGATAGCGGCCAGTGGATTCTCCGGGCCGAGACGCGATTCAATTTAGCACAAAGCGCGTCGAGCTTAGGTACCTACTACGGGCTAGGTACCTTTGAAAGTTTAGGTGGGTAGGTAGGCACATTACATACATACAGAGACCCCACGCCGCCGCCGTTGGATTCGTTTGCAATGAGCATTTCTGAACAGCAAAACTCCGAATAAACCAAACAATTGTTCCCACGGCATTTCCCAGGTTTCATATTCATATGCGATTCTGATTTCCCACACAACCCACTGCCATAATGCCCCCACAGACACAGCGAAGAAGGAGAACGGGCGACCAGATCGAAGACGAAGACGAGCCCCGCCGTCGACAGTCGAGACGCCAGCAAGACTCGGACGAAGAAGATGACGACGACGAGCAAGACGAGGGTGGAGACATCGACATGGCTGGGGCAAGCGACGAGGCAGATCTGGTCAAGAAACTCGTCCGGTATGCACTGGCATGCGAATACGCAAGATTACCGATTCGGCGAGATGGTATCAGAGATAAGGTCTTGGGAAACAACCCCAGAGCGTTCAAGAAGGTCTTCGACGCCGCCCAGCTGAGTCTGAAGCGAGCGTTCGGCATGGAGATGGTCGAGCTTCCAATAAAAGAGAAGCGCACACTAAAAGAGAAGCAAAGTACGTTGTTGCGGCATAACTCATGTGGACGGTTTGTTATACTGACTTGGTGCTTCAGAACAGAGCGCAACACAGCGAAAGGCAGCCGCGCAAGGCACAGCATCGTCGAAAACATATATTCTCGTGTCGACTCTGCCTGCCGCCTATAAGACTGCAACCATCATCACACCCTCGCGAGTTCCTAGTTCCTCAGAAGAGGCCGAGTACATTGGATTCTACACCTTCGCCATCGCGCTCATTGCTCTCAACGGCGGCGAGCTGAGCAATGTCAAGTTCTTTGACTATCTCGGCCGGATGAATGCAGACAAGAACTTGCCATTTGACAAGACCGAGAATGTTCTTCTCAAGCTGACGCGACAAGGATATCTCGAAAAGGTGATTGAGAAGGTGGAAGGCGATGAGGACATCGTGACTTGGCATATTGGCACCAGAGGCAAGGTCGAAGTGCCACCTGAAAGCATCGCCGCATTCGTCAAGGAAGTCTGGAAGACGGATATACCGGGTGATCTGAACAAGAGGATCAACAAGAGCCTTGGACTCCAAGGCAGCGCGGCGCTTCCCGAGGACGAGGAAGAGGAAGGCGAGGAGGATGCAGAGAGGCAATAGGCTCGAGTTTAGATTTCGGTTGGCGTAACAGGTTTTGCAAAGTGCACTTTGGCTGGATGGGGACAACTGCATGCTCAAGTAAAGGTATCTGAGCATACTGATCAACGTAGACGATGACCATGAGGAACAGGCGAGCTTATGTATGGTATCAGCTATGCCTGTAATGTAATTGGCAATGGCATAAGTGGAAAACGGATGTTCTGACATACCCATCCTCCTTCGCCCAAGTTCTCGTGTGGCATCGCCCCGTCTCAATGGTCCTGTCGGGGATCTCCAGCTCGAATCGCAAATGGCCTTGATGATTCAGGGAAACGAAGAAACGCTCGAGGCCTCCGGTTTCTCCTACAGCTCGGCTCCATTCCCCTCCGTGATCATTCCTCTCTCGCTGGCGGCGGTCCACAAGGCTGTACCATCTTCCTGATATACTGCGCGCGCACCTTTGCGCTGGGCTCGCCCTGAGCCAGCGCGTGGTATGCGAGCATGGGCGGGTGTCCAACGATGCTGCTGTATGTGTCGCGCGAGATGTTTGTCCTCCATTCCCAGGAGCTGGTGTCTGGGTGGCCGGTACCGATGTACTTGGCCTGCAGACGCTCGAGTTCGTGCTGGATTCGCAGTTTGTCGGCCTAGCAGCGGCGGTGTCAGTAGCGCATTCTGGTAGAGGAACGAAGTTTAGTGATTGACTCACCATGGCTAGATGATCTCAGCGAAAAAGCGCGATCTGGTATCGACAACAGATTTATGCGTCGTTGAGTTCAGTTGCGGAGGATCTGCGCGATACCCAATTTCGTCTTGATGAAGTAGGAGAGGTAGCATCCAACTTTAGTACTCTGTAGGGTGGTTGCTTTCAATGGTAGGGGCAGTAGTTTAGTGCACCGAATTACCTGTGGCTGGGGTCCAAGGCTTGCGCACCTTCGCTCCAACGGCCAAACTTCATGCTACATTTCTTATTATTGATACATTGCCTGGGCCTACTTCTTGCATATGTTACCTGCATTCAACAACTTACAAAATCTTGCAAAATCAGGATCTTAACAGAATAAGACTTTAACTTCTCTTGAAGTATTCTTCACAGTACAATCTCAACTCACGAAATCGGTTCGGGTGGATCTTGAGAGTAAAGACACGATTTCTTACATTCATCGTATGTTCTTTCTTTTATATGCCCTCTGGTTCCTTGTCGTTAACATGGCTCGACCCCAGACCACAAAGATTGGCAAAAGATTTCCTTACTTAGCAGAAGCGCGCTCATTGCGCCTGTTTCCTGACCATGGGGGAGATCTGGGACGACATCTTGTCGAGCAAGAAGGAGCAAGAAGCTCTGTCAGAGGCCATAAATGCCGACAAGGAACGATGCACCACAGAGCACAAGCAGCGCCATCCAGTTGCATGTGCAGAATGTTGGCCACGGATTATCAATCGCATGAGGGACCGATATCTCAACTCATCGACCAAGGAGTGGTTCTCTGGCCGGCGTGCTTTTCTTCAGGAGCTGGACACCATGTTTGCTGAAGCCCGGGAGCACAAGGTCACCATTGACGCGATTGACCAGCGGATAAAAGCAGAAAAGCTGGACTGGGTGCGCGATAAGCTCAAGGCACTCGGTCTGGCATCGGCAACAGACCGCCCAGAAGAGGTGAAAGCACTGCTCAACGACCCAGACAAGACCGTCCAGCAGCTCATTTCAGAGTTGAGGACAGTCTTGAGTCGCGACAGCGCCGACAGCGAGAAGGCGTTTCAGGACTTCATTTCCAGGCTTGGTGTAGCCGCAAGTCCGGAGGGCAAGATTGAGATCTACGTTGAGACTCTTTTCCAGACCAAGAACAACCCAGAGGGTGCGGCCAAGAGTCAAAAGTACATTGACTTGGTGCGGACCGGGACCAGCGTGTGCGAGGTCATCAACCTCATGGTCCGCGATCGCCAGTCTCAGGATACCAAGAAAGGGCAGCAACAATACTATGAGAAGAGAAAGGTCGAGCTGACGAGGGCCAAGGTCGCCAACGATGCGGCCAAGGCCAAGAAGGCCAAAGCAAAGCAGGATAGGCTTCGGGCCGCCGCCGCAGCAGCTCAGGAGTACGATCTTCCACCGTGTGCAAAGTGCAAAAACATAGTAGACCCGCAGAATCTGCATTTTTGCTCATTGTGTGTCACACTGGCGGAGCTCTACGGCTTCACGGAGCGCTCCTCGACGTATTTCTGCTCGGAAGAGTGCTGGGATACTGGTCTTGTAAGTAGTCGCCCTTTGTACTCAAGCCGAAACGTCCCTGCTGACTGACCAATTACCAGACGCCGCATTCAGACGAAGTTGGCCACAGATGTGCTGGCGGAGACGGGTTCAGACGTACTGAAGGGGCGACGAGCCAAGGAGCAGGATTCTGCAAGGAATGCCTCACGGAGCACAAGGTCGAGACCTACTTCTGCTGCTTGCAATGTTTCGACGAGAATTTCCAAGCACACAGGGAAAACGTTCACATGCCGAAGCGTGATAAGGTCGGCGAGATTTACGAAGATGAAGACGACCTCGACTACGCATCATCAAATAGCTTGCAATATCGAGCGAAGAGGATTGAGGATCATTGGATCCCCCTTGAAATTGCTGTGAAGCAATGGGCCGACAAACTGGGTGCAACGCACAACGCGCCCGGCGGTATATCCGAAGCTACATCCAAAGACTAGAAGTCTCAATCTGAGTCTGAATTCGAGTCTGGCGCCCGAGGGAACTCACCTCCACGCCCCAGTCCGACTCATGATTGTGATGCTTGTAGAAGTTTGGGTCACGGGCTCCAATCTTGTCAATTCATCTTACGAGATCCAGAAGAGAATATGAGGACTATACCTTGGCACCACGAAGACGAGGCCAAGACCAAAAGTATTCTGCGGAACATAGCGCATAGATTACTTGAGGAACCTGGGTTCAGATGGAAGGTAGCTCAAACAGTCCATAGAGGAAGTACAGCGGCTGCGAAGAAACTCTACGAGAACTTTGGCAGATGGAAGCTGCCTTCTTGGCTCAAAAAGGGACATGGGGATCAGTAAAACCATCACGATCCGACACTGCAAATGTACTCTTCCAGTATCCTCAAGTGTCATTTTCTTCGATATACTTGGCTATTCGAATTATGAAAACGAAACTCGTTCACCATAGGGTCGCTGTTCAAATAGAAGCAATGATGGATCGTACGATTGTTACGCCACCTGCTGGACAGGGAAGACTGGAGGCCGAGCAACAGTCCCTGCAGACTTGACGTGATATTCGGGACTTGAAAAACATGAAGAAAAGCCACACGCCGTTTCCTTTCCTCTTGCAATCATTGAACAAACCTCAAAAACTTTTTTTTTCGTGAATATTATCTCGCCAAAGAGGCATCAAGCAGCACCTATGTCCGCACCGAGCTGTCGGTCGGCCGTTGGTTATTACCGGCTGCACCGGGCTATTCCAGCATCGGCGACCGCAATTTTTGGGCCGACTCGGGACTTGCCATTGAGCTTGCATCATTCTTTTTCTGGGGCGACAAGCTGAAAGTCTCCAGCAACGGGCAACGCCAAAACCCCCAGAAAAGCCGACCAACCAACACCATCGAGAACCTAATAATTTGTTCGCCCGCCTGCACTTTTTTTCGCGATAGATCCATCCGTTACAGCTGCCCTCAATCTGTAGGCATTCTACAGCCGCTCAAGCCGAAAGAAAGACCTCGACAGCCTATATCACAACCCGAAGAACAGAGTCAAGCAAGCAGCAATGTCGGTTGTTTCGGCCCTCAAGGGCGATGTGCCGCAGCAGGCAAGATCGCTGGTTAGTGGCTCTATATACTCTATGCTCTTTGCACCTTCGAAGACTTCGCTTTTTCGCGGAGTTTGGCGTTGGGCTCCTGATCTGAAAGCTCTGCGATGGGAGACCGACTTCCAGAGGAGTCATGGGGATGGACAAGATCCTGCCCAGCTGCACCTTCAGCGCATCAAAATTTCGATCTCTCGTTTATCTCGGGAGAACATAAAGCTGACATGCGCAAAAAACCTACAGTACCGCCAGCTTCTGCGACAAGCCAGCAACTTTGGCGAATACAACTTTAGAGAGTACGCACGCAGGCGGACGCGCGACGCCTTCCGGGAACACCAGCGCGCCGACGACCCGAGACAAGTACAGGAGCTGCTGCAGAAGGGCCTGAAGGAGCTCGCCATGATGAAGCGCCAAACGACCGTCAGCCAGTTCTACCAGATGGATCGGTTAGTTGTGGAAGCTGGAGGCATATCGGTACGTTGAAGCAGCCACCTAAAGCTCCGAATTCCTTGGGGATGGGGCAGGAGATCTCAGACGCGCACTCCAGAGGTGTGGATTCTATACAGACGGATCAATCGGCTGACATATTCATTACAGGGGAAGCAGTCTGGCAGATCTGGAGGTATCTCAAGGCAAAAGGATACTGGGTACGTTAATGATTCCTCGGTACGAAACACGGCTTCCAAATACTAACAATCGTACAGATGGGATTAGGCTCAACTAGAAAGCGAGTTGCCGAGAACCACGGACGGAAATATCTTGGCTCGGCACGTCCTCCATGTATTACCATATGATAGGAAATGTATAGTTACGCCAAATGGCCTGTTGGGACTTTATAGACAGTATCCGGGGCTTGCGCCTCTTCACCCAACGAGCAGCCGGAAGGTGGCCTTGTGTGTGGTAGAAGACCGAGGGACATCGGATCGTTCATCTCCACGGACTGCTTTTAATCAACTTTAATACAACTCCCAGCCACCACATGTTTGTTACGTCTCGGGGTAGATGCCAGGCGTATTCGAGATCTGCAAGTGTCACTGATCGCCTCTAGAGTAGACTCAGAAGTGCCCTATTCCAGATCCCAGATCCTGCATCACCGTGATGAATGGGCTCAGCTCCACGACAAAAGCGGAGTCATGGTCGCTTCTCGGGAAGGAGGTATACTGAGCATAGCATAACTCGACATGTATATCATAGACGTACTGTATATTTCCTCAAACTTCGTTTTGAAATATCGGATATTTCATCGGGAGAGTCACGGCATATTCCAGGGCAGCGTTACTGGTAGCTTCAGTGCATTTGCAGGTTGACCTCGACCATATGTAGCTTGTACCTCCAGCAAACAGAGATATCTAACTTAGACAGTTCGTGGACTCGCGCCACATAACAGTCATCATGCCTAGAATAGACTTGGGCCTATGGAGATCCTTCAAAGATTTAGACAGCCACGAGTCCTGCCAAACCCATCTTTGAGCTTTCGAGCCTAATAAGGAAATATTCGAGTGCGTTGGTGTTGACGATGTACCTAAACCAAAGCGGACATCACTAGGTTACCAACAATATGGTCCGTGCACTGCGTCTTAGTGCCTGCCCATTCGTTCGCGACCTGTTCGCCAATTGCTACTCCAAACCGTACATGCGCGAACGACGCAGAAACATCAGATTGTCGACAACCTTGCGTCGCCGGCATTGATATCATCCGCGAGGCGATTTCCTCCACGGGATCAAGCCGCATACAAGCCAATATTAGATATCTCTTTTTGGACTTTATCGCATATCGCCGAGACCGAGACCGCGCACCACGCGCCCCGTCTGATCTGTTTGGCGTCTTTGCGCCGGACTCGATGAGCACAGATTTGTAGAATACGCGATCCCCAGAGCCGCCACCTGCAAAATGGCGCCGACCGTGAGCCTATGCAGTCTCGTGCCTCTATGCGCAGTATGCTGATGACATAAATAGATGCGTGCCCATACCCAGACCCGGCGTGGTAACCGGGCTGGCTATCAGGAACACGACGACTTCGAAGGTTAGACAGCGTGTTCCCCCCCCCCCCTGCTTTCTGAGCATTCAATTGAAATTATGACTACATCAGGTCTCCCCGTTCGACAATGGAGGCAAGAGTGGGTGAATATCGCGCCGCCCCCTCCCGTCGAGGCGACACAGAAGAACGACATCTGGGCAATCGAGCTGCCCCACGGCATGCCCAAGGACTCGAACCTCCTTCCAACACACACCCAAGAGCTGCTGCGAGCGGCGCGATCCGGACGGCTGTATAAGCGCCCGGCGCCGGCAGAGGAAGAGGAGGCCGATGGCGACGCCGCGCCAGAAAAGTCGGACAAGAAGGAGGAGGACCCCAGCACCAAGGGCTACATGGTGAAGTTGTGGAAACAGGTCCCTCGTAACGCCGAGGGCCCTACCATCTCCCATCTGGCCAAGAGAAGAAAGGGCACTGTCACGTTGTCGGCGGCACTGCCCGTCGGAGGTGTTGCCGCTGGCCCTACGGTAACCAAGGCCACGGTGCGTCGCATCGATGCAGCCGGCAACGCCTACAACCAGGAGGTCATTCTCGCAGCTGGCCAGCCTGTGGACGGCGAAATCATCTCAACCACAGTCGTACAAGCACCGACCGCACCCGCAGCTGCTGAGAGTGCGGGCGCGACGCCTGTGCGGAGACGTCCCCCGCCGCCCAAGAGGAAAGCCAAGGGCCCTGGCAGAGGTCGCAAGAAGAAGTTGCCATTGCCAGGGCCATCCATTCCTCAAGCTGGAGCTCCTGGTTTCGCTCCAGCAGACGCTGGCCCGAAGCCTGCAGGTGTCGCCAATGTAAGTTTGCGGATCCGAATCAGCGTTTTGTTTTCTGGTACTGATTGAGACGGCAGGACGTGAAGCAGGAGGCTGGTGACTACAACAAGCCTCTAGACAGCGAAATGGCAGACGGCAACGACGACGACGAGGGTGATGACGATGACGAAGATGGCGACGATGGGGACGAAGGCGATGACGATGACGGCGAAGGCCGAGACAGCGAGACAGCAACGCCGGCAAGGAAGGAGGGCAGCACTGACCAAGAGCTGAAGCACTCACCTTCAGTCGATCCTCCGGCCATTACTGCTCCTCTGGTCAACCCCGATGCCATGGATATTTCGACAGACGAGCCGGTTGGCGCGCCACCGCAGGCGCCGGCCATTGCGGCAGTTGCTCCGATACAACCTCCTAGCCTCGTCTCGCCAGGCTTTGAAGGAAGCCCGCTCAAGAATGTTCTGGTCCCTTCGCCAACAGATTCAGTACCCCTTACTCTGCCTCCTGTAGCGGCTGCTCCAGCTGTTGAGACATCCGTGCCGATTTGGCCGCCCCCGCCGATGCCTGTCGTTGCAGCACCGGATCCCGAGGTCCCGGATCTGCAGAGCACCTCGGTGTCAGACCCGGTCTCGGCTCCACTGCCCTCTGTGGAGCCAGTCGTTGCTCAGGTTATTGAATCTGCCAGCGAGGAGGTTCTGGCCCCCGAATCACAAGAACAACTTGACACGGTCATGACGGATGCTTTACCGACCCAACCTGAAATCGTCACCGAGACCGAGGCTGTAGCCGACCTTGACCCGAATGAGGGCCAGGCTGTAGTTGAGGAGGTCGTTGAAACAACAAAGGTGTCTCAGGCTGATGAGGTCCCTCCTCCAGAGGCACCCGTTGTAGTAGAAGAAGTTGTCACTGCGGTTTCTGAACCACTGCCGCCACAGAACGAGCCAGCAAGTCTGGAGACTGCCCCTCCCCTTATTACAACACCCGTCATCAGAGCGGCATCAAGCCCAGCGAAGGAATCTGCGCCGCCAATAGCTGTTCAGGATGAGCCATCCGACTCAGTCATGGGAGATGCGCCACCAGCCAGCATCCAGGAGCCAGAGCGGATTGAACCAAGTGAGCAGGCTGAACAACCGGATGAGCCCATGGATGCCGCTCAGTCTGAGCAACCTGAGCAGATTGAGAAATCTGAGCAGCTCGAGATATCCGAGCAGTTTGAGCAGCCTGAACCGGAGCAAGCTGAACAAAGTGAACCAAGTGGACAGCCCGAGCAGCTTGTGTCAGCCGAGCAAATCGAGCAGCCTAAACAAGATGAGCTAGCGGAGGAGCAGCCCATGCAACTTGAGGAGTCTGAGCAGCCTGAGCGAATTGAGCAAGCCGAGGAAGCCGAGCCAACCCGGAAGGCCACCTCGCCGCCTCAAGAAGCGTTGCCAGCATCAGTTGAACAAATTACCGTGGTGACTGATCTTGCCAGTGCTCCTGCTACAGAAGTCACGGTTGTGCCGGCAGAAGAGCCATCAGCGACAACTCTGCCTCCCTTGAATCCCTTACAGACCGAAATTTCAGAGGCTCAGCCCATTGTCCAGGAGCGGGAACCAGAGAGCCCAGACCTTCTTGGTGGTCTCGAGGCTTCACTTGACAGACACAGCGAGTCGAAGAATGACTTGCCCGAGGACACAACGCAGGTCAGCGCTCCCTTCACGGATGTGCCCCAGGAGCAGCCGGCAGAGGCCGAGTCTGCGGAAACTGAGGAGCCAGCTCCATCTGCCCCTATTGTCGCCGAGGCCGCCGTTGAAGCTGCTGCCCCAGAGCCCATGGCTGCGGAACTTCCTACACCGGAACCAAAACCCGAGGAGAAGCCCGACCAAGAACCTCAGGCAACTTCCGGGTTGACTGAAGATAAGTTGGAGGTGAAGGCTGAAATCGAAGGCGACGGCGAGAAGAAGAGTGAAGAGCAGCAGCCTGAAAAGAGGCCCGAAGGGACGGCCGAGTAGGATGAGGATGGCACCCCTCTCAATCTTTTGTAGAACACGCTGTTTTTCGTGTCAATGTTTGTAGGATAATTAGGGACTCTAGAGCGTGGTTCTCTGGTTTTGGCATGGACGATCAATGGTTTTGAGGATTTTCTCCAGGGCGTTTCTGGCGCAGAAACATTAGTTCATACATATATCAAGAGTATCGTAAATACCAAGCGTAAACCTTGGCTTCAAGCATTCCAATAATCACTGGTCATTGTGTAGGCAAAACATTTCATGAAACAAGTTTCTTTTTCTTTATCAGTCATGTCTATCTAGGGCAGGCTGTGCAATGTGATCTCTATACCACGAAGTCTCCCTCCAAGCAAGTTCTGTTGCTGATACTGCCGGCTCCCTGGTTTCCTCTCCCTCCTTCTCAACCGTATATACGCCAATGTACAAAATGGCCCACCGTAAAGAGAGTATCCATTATCTCCGTCTTTTTTGCCTCCTCATCCTGTTCGCCCGCGAACGTGGATGGGAAAGCATTGGAAGTCTAGCTCGAAACGAAGGTACGAGTGAGATACAAAACGAATGAACTAGGCGGGGATGATCGTCTGCCTCGCAAAGACAAAGGAGTGTACAAGAACCTGTCGGGGGGTTAAATGAGAGGTACCCAACGAGGTACCCAAACGAAAAGGAAAGGACAGTGGTCGGATCGTGGAGGTGTACACCAAGGTGCGGAGAAACCGAGGGAAGGGTTTCTTCAGGACACGGTGCTGGTTGAGCGTCTAGATCATAGCTGAGATTTTTTTTGTTCCGAGTTTTTTTGAGTTTACAAGTTTTTTTTTAATGTCTTGTTTGATTTTCTTTGGTTGTTGGGTGCCATGTGGAAAGAAGAAAAATGTATCAAAGTTGCTAGTCTTCCTGGTCACCGAGGAGATCGACAAAACCGGTGAACCTCTCATCGGAGTTGTCAAAGTTCATCATGGCCTGGAACTCGGCGTCGACGGTGCGCGTGGCTTGCTGGGAGGAGGAAGCGTTGGCGGCGGGCATGTCCTCGCGGTTCCCAACGGGAAGGGCAGGGCTGAGCTCAGCAGGGAAGGACGGGAGACCGGCATTGTTGGTCAAGTAGCCAGCGGCCGAGAAAGCGTTCAGGAGGTTCTGCTCGGTCTCGTCGAGGTTGTTGGAAAGGGGAGCGACGTTGGAGTCGCTGTCGTCTCGGAGCACGTCCGTGCTGCTGAGCTCTCCGAGGTCAAGGTCATCAATGGCAGACTCGTTGTTGTCGGCCTCGCTGTGAGGTGCGGCGGTAGTAGCAGCGTCGCCGTTGTCGCTGAGCATGTCGGCGTGGACGAAGCTGAACTCGCTGGAGAAGGAATGGCTGCGGGAAGAAGAGTCGTCGAGAGAGACTACTCCGCTGTCGGAGCCGGTATAGTTGTTGGGCACCTCAATGTTGACAAACTCGCTGATGACAGAGAGGTTGGAAACACTCTCGTGATCGACAGCATCATGGCTGGGAGCATCGTTGCTGGAAGCCTCGAGAGTGGGGTCGATCATCTCGCCGGGGACTTGAATGCTGTCCGTGTCAAAGTTGTTGCTGCTCAGGTCAATGTCGCCAAAGGCCTGATGGGCGCCCTCACCGAACTCCTGGGTCTCAAATGGAGAAGAGGCACTGTGCTCAGTGGGTGCCGTAGAGACGTCGGAGGAAGGAGAAAAGTCGGCAGAGACCCGAGAAGCGGCAGGCGAGGCTTCAGTAGTAAGTTGGGCCTGACTGGGAGAAGTATGGAGGTAAGAAGACAGCTGTTGCTGATTCTGGAGCATGTTGGTCTGGCTGGTGCTGAGCATGGAGCTGCCGCGCATGTTCTGCATCATGGTCTGAGTGGCCTGCTGAGCGGGAGCCGACTGGTAAGAGGTCATGGCCTGGAAAGGATCCTCGGGCTGGACACGCTGCAGGGACACGGGGGTGGGCTGCTGTTGGCGGGCCATCACGCCAGTGACTCTAGCAGAGCTGGAAGGGGTCGCGACTCTGCTGCTGCCGGATTGCAGCGTCATCTCAGCGACTTGGTTGCTGAACGGGGTCATGGCAGATCCCGAGACCTGGCGAGCGGGAGTGGGAGCCGGAGGAGACCGCTGCTGCTGGGTACTCTTCTGCTTGAGCTGCTGCTTGAGCTGCTTCTTGAGCTCACGCTCCTGCTTCTTGAGACGCTGCTGCTCTTTCTTCTCCTCGGGCTGCTGAGGGTTGAACTTGTATCCAGGATTGCGCTCCTCGTGCTCACGAGCAGCTTGCTTCTGGCGCTCCAGCCAGATTTGCCTCTCCTTGTAAGAGAGATCCCTCCACATTGTACCGATGACCTTGGCTGTTGCGGGTGTTAGCGAGTGTACTTTAACTGAACTGAGAGGGAGAGCGGGAAGGAAGGGACTTACAAATATCGGCGTTTGGGAGACCAGGGTGCTTCTCCTTGACCTCCTTATGCTTGGCGCTACGGAAGAGGATGAAGGCATTCTGGGGGCGGGGAGCACCAGAGCGGTACGTCTTGCCCTTGTGGTAGACGGAGTCGTGGTTGACTCTGAAACCATCCGCAGACGAGGAATTCTAATCCCGTGCGGCCTGGCCGTCTCCACGTGCGAGGGCGCCGACAGTAGCAGTGGCGGTGGTAGTCAGACTAGGTAGGCGGGCGAGGTTGACGTTGGCACTACCGTTGTTGTTACCGGCGTCCTGGTTGTTGTTCTGACCCTCATTGTCATCTTCGTCATCATAGCTACCCTCACGTCTTAGGGGGCGGCCGCGGGTGACGCTGCTGGTGGCACGCTTGCGAGACTTGGGAGCCTTGGCAGCGGACTTGCGCTTGCGAGATAACTGGCCCTGCCTGGTAGGGGAATCGCCCTCCCCCTCTGGTGTTCTGGGTTGAGAGGAACCATGGGCGGCAGGGGGAGTTGCAGCAGGGGCCTGAAAAGGGGCAGGTGCAGCACCGGCTGCGTGTGCGCCCGCAGCACTGCGAATAGCGAGAGGAGGGTGAGCAACGGACTCAGTCGAGATGGGACGATTCATGTCGAGTCCGTTGGCCATAGCATATTGCTGAGGACCCTGCTGGACAGGAGGCATGCCGTAGGGGGGCGGGGCTCCAAAACGCTGCATGAGCAGATCGTGCTGCTGTCGCATCATGTTGGGAGGGCTTCTCTGGGGACGACGGCCCAAAATGGCGGCTCTGGAAAGCATGACGGGGAGATCTCTGCCAGGAATATCGACAACAAAAATATCAACATTGTTGAGGTCCTCGACAGCACCAAGTAAGATGCGGGCGCGGGCGGTGTCGGCAACGTAGCAGGCGTTCTGGAGGCCAGTCTCGCCGCTGGTGTTTTGGTCAGCACGATGTTCATGGTGTTGAGATCAATGATCTTGAGATGGTGATTTGATAGTGTCTGGATGAGAAAGAAAGCAGGGATTGTAAAGGAGACGACACGAGGGACAAGTTCTGTGAAGAATTGAAACCCGAAAATTGATGCATGGCAGTTTTGGTCTCTCATGGTTGGTGCTGGTGATGGTGGTGTGAGGAGGGGTTGACCAAAAGCCAAGGTGAGCTTTGCCTTTCCGGGTGAGAAGAATTCGGATTGCCATGGCAGAGGAGAGACGATGAAGCAACGAGAGTTAGACTTACATGAATATCCGGATGATGTTGTCGTGGGTCTCCGGGGACCAAGCAAAATACTCATCACGTGGGATGGCAATAACACGGCTGAAGGCACTGAGCTGAACCGAGAGACGTGCCCAAATGGCCAGAGCAGGGTGGTTGCCCGGACCGCTTTGGCCGGACTGATGCTCGGCAGGAGCAGAAGACATCTCGAGTGACGGATGTTAGAGGAGTGGCAAGAAAGTGAAGAAGTGGGTAGTTTCTGAGGCAGGAACTCGAAGAGAATTCAATATTTGCAGACAACTGGCCAGCAGTTGACTGTCTCAAGCTGAATTTTGAGAGAGAGAGAAGGTACAGAAGGATTTATTTTGCAGCAGATCACAAGATCGAAACTTGGAAGGCAACAAAAAATTGCTGGAAGGCTGAAAGTGTTACGTGGAAGGGAAGTTGAGTTCTGAGTGCAAGCTGCAGTTCAGTAGGGAAGAAGGCAGGAAGGTGTAGTTGTAATGGCAAACGACCAAGTCAAGCTTGCAGATGGATGAGGGAAAAACAAATTAATTGATGTCAGAAACTTTGAATGGGCAGAGCTTTGTGGGCAGAGAAATTAAATGAAGGCGGCTGGGGGGCTGATTGGCAGGATTGGACGATTTGGCATTGAAGCTCTCACCACCTGCCACTAGTCCGCTTTTCTTTTTTTTTTTCTTTCTTTTTTTTTTGCCTTCCTGGCTGTTTGCGCAGCTGGATTTGGCATCTGGCTAGGTAGTGGGCTGTAAAAACAGCTGCGCATCAATGAGGTGGCTGGCTGTTTGATACATGGCAGTTGTACCAGACGGGGCCAGTAAGGTGGTGTCTGGCATTGGACATGAACCACGCTGGATATCATCTGCCATGTTGGGCCCCAGGTCAGTCCACCAGGTTGACTACATCATTGGTAGCTGTTGAATATGTCATATGTTCTAACTATGCACTCAAGCGTCATGGCCGGGACCTTTTTGTTATCTAGCAGTAATATAGATATCATGCAAATCAACACATATCAGCGTTCATGCCCATCTGACTTACACGGCCTCGGAGCATACCAGCAAGTGCGTTGAATGTAAAGACTGTTGGAAGATTCGAGATGTGAGCAGTCTTGGTTTGTAGAATTATGCCATTGATCCATTGTTCATGGCAGCCCAGGCACATACTACTGATGATGGTGACTAGTTGACCTCCATGATGGAAAGAAATGGTGGAAAGAAAGTGGGAGTTCACCATACAAGAAGGACAACTACCAATTTGTGCTGCCAGATTTGGACTTCACAATAATTAACAATATTCTCCCAAGTATGTGTAGGAATACAATGGCAGTAACAATAGTTTGCTTGTAATGTAGTCGAGTTGTGCACATGAAGTCTAGAAAACACCTGGAACTGATGTTCACGATGTTCACGATTCCGGTCATATTGTCCCCAAATATGACACTTGAGTCAAGCATTCGAAACTCTTTTCTCGTAATAAAGTAACAGTAGCATTGTTCATTGGCTACATATGACAAACAGAGTTGATTCATCCCATCTGTCCACATTGTGCCGGCCTCGAAGCTTTGACCGGGGCCTTGACCGGGGCGGAGCTTGCTGTCGATGCCTGGCCTGCTCCCACACCTGCATCGTCAGTCGGCTGGCAGTCGAAGAGGGGTACTCTACCGACTGACAGGCACAATCCGCTTGTATTTAAATAAATTTTCTGCTGCTGCGGCCTGTCCATTCCATCAAACTCGCAAACCATCAACCAGATTTCCACACATCTGGTCGTCATCCAAAGACACTTCTGTCCGCTTGTCAGCAGCAAGCAGAACCCATCTCATATACCGCATAATTCTTCCGCGGGAACGAGATACCAATCATGGCACCGACCGACATCGTCCCGATGGACGTCGACGGCAACCCCGAGTTGTCGAACGAGGTGATGGACGTCGCCGGCAGCATCATCCAGGAGTACAACCTGGGCGTCGCCGGCATCCTCGCCCTCGCCGACGCTCTTGACCAGTTCGAGCTCAAGGACAATCAAGACCAACTCGAGATCAAGAACCGCGAGGACAAGCCCGTCACCGAGGACCTTGAGCATGAGCCCAAGGCCAAGAAGATGAAGGCTCTTGAAAATCCGGCTCCTGAGAATGAGCTCGTCTTCTTGAACTACGACGGCGAGCCCGAGATTGACGATCCTGAGGGTATCAACACCAACTGGGAGATGATGTATCCCGTGATCAGAGACGACCCCGATATCGACAAGAATGAGCCCCGTAAGTACTCTCTGGAAGTCGAAAAAATTATTTATACCACAAGCATGATGCTCACACTGAGGCTAGTTGTCCCATTCCCCGACATGTGCGAGTACATGTGCGACCTCGATCGCGATCTGCCCGACTGGCTGACTAGTCCCGCCAACCGCGCTCAGAACTACACCGATAAGCAGTTCTACGTCATCAGCGTCATGGCCGAGGCTCGCTACTGGGTCGGCAAGGCCAAGGACAGCAACGAGCAGCTCAAGGCCTGGCAGATCGTCTTTGGCCTGCCGCGCAATGTCCACGCTCAGATGATGAACAAGAGCGACGCCATCGTCATCAACAAGTGGAAGAACGTTGCAATGAACTACTGCTCTTTCGCAGACGGAATCCCCTGGTATTTCTTCGAGGACATGCCCGACTCTTACAAGCAGCTGCGTGACACCCACTTCCCCAATGGCATTGACGACGCCCTGCCCGTCTACTTCAAGCACATGAAGGAAGGCGAGGTCGCCGTCGCTCATCTGCGTCGTCGTGAGTCCTGGTTGGCCAAGAATTATCCCGGCATGATGGACACCACTCTCTACAGAGAGTCCCACAACGTCTTGTTTGAGATGACCAAGACTCTGCTCAAGAACTATTACATGTCCGAGAAGTGGATCAACTTCACCAAGTCGCAGAAGCAGTACTACCAGCTGCCCGGTGTCGACCACGGCCTGGCCTACGGCGAGAACTTCCACATGAAGTTCGACACCAACAAGCCTTGGGTCATGGTCCACCCCCAGGGCCAGCAGCGGCCTTTCTGGCAGGAGGTCGACAGTGACTTCACCCCCGTCCGCTGGCAAGTCGGTTCGTCCTGGATAGACTTTCTGCGCAACATCCGCCAGGACCATCCCGCCCTGCGAACCTTTGACGAGAGAGACCTTGAGTGCCCGCTCGAGCACCACACCAAGGAGAACCCCGGCCCCATGGAGATGCGTATGCCTCCGGTTCTCTTGAACATGGTCTTCGAGTACAACAAACTCGAGCTCGATTGTTGCGCAGCTGAGGTAAGGCCTTGCTCTCGTGAAACAAAGTTGAACGGCGCGGCTAACTGTCTCACAGGCCTCCTGGGTCAAACCCTCTGAGGAACAGGCGGCGGTAAGTATCCTCGAAAGAAGTTGTGCAGAGTAAAGACTGACAAAAAGCAGGTTGTGGAGCAGCGACTGGCCAAGGGCACAGGAGAGAACTGGGCGATCCCCGGCCGCTGGGATGACGAACCCGAGGATGACGAACCCGAGGATGACGAACCCGAGGATGACGAATCCGGGGATGACGAATCCGGGGATGACGAATCCGGGGATGACGAAGTATGTTCACACCATCCTATCAATCATTGGAACATGAGACTGATATTTTTCCAGCGCAAAACCATCAAGCTCAGAGTTGTACTTTCATCCGAGCCCGTCATTGTGAGTGGTCGAGACCTGGCACTTCTCATCATTGAACTTTTAGCTGACAATGCTTCCCATCTAGGAGGGCCGTCCCCGTCACGATGCCTGCGGAAACCTCCGTTGCGACTACATCAGTGCCATTCTGAACGAGCTGCGAACCGGCCAGTGGACCTCCTTGTACAAGAGTGTCTTGAAGGCCGTCGTCTGGAAGGGTGGAGGCTGCGACGACCACACCCCCTTGGGCTACGATCTGACCTGGCCCGAGCGGCCCAAGCACGTTGCCCCGCTGGGCATGATATTCCCGTACTGGAGAGACGGAACGGTGAGCGAGTTCGATGGATTGGAGAGTGGAGATGAATTGGGCAGTGAATTTGATAGTGACGAGACCGAGGTCGAGGATGGCGCCGTTGAGGACGGTTACGAGACTGAGGTCGAGGACCGCCACGCTGAGGACAGCCACGTCGAGGACAACCACGTCGAGGACGGTGAAGAGACTGAGGTCGAGGACCGCGATGTCATGGACATCGATGAGTAACTCGATCCCTGCAAGAGAAAGGAAGAATGAGTTCAGGTTTGAGAGACTGGGCAAATGCGATGTTGCAGTGAAGCTTTCGGGGCTTCATTCCGGCATCTGCTTCACTCAAATAGCTTGAGAGTTTCCACGCCGTGACTGAAGGTCATTACTTTCGAGAAATAGTTTCTCCCAGTAAATGACTCATGTATTCGAGAAAAACTTCAAGTTCATAGGTAGCACCTGGCACAGCAAATCAACTCGTCATGTGTTGCAACTTTGGTCTTGAGTCTTGACAACTTTACGGTTGGCTGATTGATGATCGCCGTATAGACCTTTTTGATGTTGGGCGTGACCGGCATTTTACGTGTGTGTAATATTCCTTGACTGTCCTCCAAAGCTGCACGCCATGTCTGGTGAAACTTGGAATAGACCATCTCGACTTGTCAAGACTGAAGAGGGAGCGATGTCTTGAAGTTCGAATGAAGTCAAAATTAGGTGGATTCTATGCACAAAGCCCAGATTAGGAACAGTCAGCATATGCATCTAAAGCACTTGATACTTCGTTTGCTGCATAATAGCCATACGCGACGAAGCGCGACTGCAGAGAAGGGAAGGACGCAACAACACCATGCGCCTTCCAACTCATCAGCTCTTGGCCATTTTAAACACTTGACAGAGAAAATCCGCTGAGATTCGGGTTCTTGGTGAGCAAAGGATTCAATCGCCGCGACCGAAGCACCTTGTTGCGGCTCATCGACCTGCCGACAGAAGGCGACCATCTAGCCATTCCTGGACATGATACACACCAGCTAGGTCCGTAGGTCTTCTACGCATACAACAAGGCTGGCATAACGAAATTGCTGAAAGAGGGACGGGTGGTCTCTTTTTTTTTTTTTTTTTTTTTTTTTTTTTTGACTCCCACGCCCGCCGCCACTCAAAGTTGGATCGCAGCCATGTCGCGCTTCCTCACCCCTGCCAAGGTTGGCCTCTTGGCCTTGATCGAGCTCTATGTCGAGAAAGCTGTACCCATATCGGCCACGGTCGATGTGCTCTCCTTTGTCACATCTCATCTCATTGACAGTGACACCACCCGCTACGCCAACAACAGCAGCCACTGGGCAAAGGCAGAGAGCACCGTCAGGCTCGTCATCTCGATTGCAGATTTCGAAAAGGTGCTGAGCCCCCATGCCGCCGCCTCTGGCATACCCGGCCGGAGTCTCTGGTATGTCTTCCTCGACAAGCTATGGAAGATCAATTCACTAGACGCGCTGCATGAGTTCTTTGAGCGGCGAGGCGATCTCCTTGCCAGGACAAAGGAGGAGCAGCGTCGGGAGGCAGAGATGGGCATCGAGCCGCCAAGCCCCGAAACAATCGTGCTGTCTCGAAACTCTCCATTCGGGGCCTTTGTGCGGAAGGCGCAGCTCGAATTCAACAGACTTCGGTTCGAACATGCATACGAACTGTGGAAGGACTTCGTCAAATACCGCCAAACTACAGCGGCGTATTACCGCAAGAAGACACCGTCGTTCCAACGGCTAAGTTTCGACAATGTGCTGCTTGAAGGCGAGCACGCTTGGGGCGAGGGTCTCGACGCCATTGCCAATGTTGCATATGGAGACATGTTGAGGGATGACCCAAACTCGACCTTGCCCGTCAGCACAGACGATATCGAAAAACTGTTGGAGTTCCAGATCGAGCAGATGCAGAGTAAGTTCTCCGCCAAAAGACAGCAGCAAAGTTTTTCACTGACAAGCAACAAAGAGTACGGGAACAGGATACCTCTGGAGATACGACATCAGTTTCACGACTTGTTGAACGACAGCTACATGATTCCGAGCCTATCGCATTATCTCAGGTGCGCACATACTCCATACTCCATACTCCCTTTTTCGGTATTTGCCGACTGCTGACTCCTTTGAAGCTACCTCGATGCTTGGAGAGCTGGCGATTATGCAACTTCATTTGACTGCCTCCATAGATACTTTGACTACACCATGAACCACCGGGACCGATTATTCTATCAGTACGCCCTGATGAATCTCGCTGTGCTCCAGGCCGAATTCGGCTGCTACAAAGACGCCATAGCGGCAATGCTGGAGACGGTATCGACAGCAAGAGAGAACCGAGACATGACGTGTCTCAATTTTGCCCTGAACTGGCTCTTTCACTTCAACCAAGCGCATCCAGAGGTGACGCGCGAACTCGACTCGAACAATATGCTGGGCGATGGCAAAGAGTCACTGGCTTTTCTCCGTGCTAAGGCGAAGGAGACGGGTATGTGGTCTCTCTGGAGTTCGGCCCTCGCGAGCGAGGCAAAAATGATCCTCTCCAACGGCGGCAGCATCGCAATAGCTCTCGAACACATGGTACGAAGCTCACAGATTCTGGTGGAGAGGAACATGAAGAGCATGATTGGCTCGCAGCTGTCCCTCAACATATCGCTTTGGGATCGTTTAGGAGTATCCTACCTTTCTTCAACAACCTGCGAAGTGTTTCTTCGTTGCTACGCAGGACACTGCGTTTTCGATGATGAACTCAAAGTTACAAGTCGTATAGCCTCCATGCTCGCGTTTCGGGGCAGATATGACGAGGCTCTAGAACGGCTAGAAAGCCTCGATCCCAACTCGCTGCGATCATGGAAAGCCAGCCAGTATTGGCACAAGTTCCGAGGAATCATCAAGTTGAGACAGGATCTACATCGCAACAATCTAGATGGCGCAGAACATATTCTCTCGCAGCTTCTACAAAACAAGCAAGAAGACCTGGAGCCCGATCTTTCTTTCGTTATCGACAGCCTTCACATCGAATGCCTGACCAGGCGAGGAGATCTCAGGACTGCTTTGGACAAGGTCGAGGCTTTGGTTTCCGAGTTGCGCGATGACAACAGGGACATTGCTCTGAGAGTGCGTTTGTTGCTCATCAAAACAGATCTACTCGACCGATGCGGCCGCCCTCAACAGGGCCTCACCATTGCCGTACGTGCTGCCAATGTAGCTTGGCGCGCTCGGCTTATACCCTACCTCTGGCCAGCCATCGGCGCCATCAGCAATGTGCTGGTGTCACTGGGCGATTTTGAGCCTGCAATACAGCTTCTGATCGCCGTTCTCCCACGAAGTCTCGAGTGCGAGATCTCGGCCATGACTGCTAAACTCTACTCAGTGTTAGGGGACGCAAATATGGGCATGGCAGGCAAGATGGCACCAAAATCCAACAAGAGAAGGGAATACATGACCAAGGCTGCCGAAGCCATCGAGAAGGCGTTTGACCACTATTCGAGCGTCCAGGACATCACTAAGCAGTGCGAAATGATGGCCAAGAAAGCAACCATTATGAGAGTTGCTGGAGAACATGTTTTGGCAAACGATTGCGCAGCAGCATACCTGGCCTTGAGGCGTGATGCTGCACAGACGAAGATATGACAATGATACGAACAAACAATGAATAGACCTGGGAGATGAGTGGCACTGTACCACTATATACATGGTTACTTGATTGAGTTTTGTACAAGCTCTATGTCGAGCTGTCCTGGCCCTTTTTTATGATGGGCTTGTAATTTTAGGGCATATTCGAGGCTGTATCGCCCAGTAAATGCAAACCATGAGCTTAGACATTGGTTCCAACAGTGGGCTTCTCTTGATATATGCCAACTCCATAAACTCTCCGGTTGTCGAACTCAGTCGCTCCACTTGATACTCTTGCCGCTCTTACTCTTCAGACCTCCTTGTCTTGCCGCTTCTTTAGATAGGGCTTCCTCGGTCAAGTGCTCCTCATGGCCATCGGCTTCGCGTACATTATTCGTTGCCCACATCCTCTCGATGCATAACTCGAAGGGCCCTGGAACCCGATCTGTCAAACCAATTCCCAGGCTCTTGACTTTTTGCCTTAATATCTCCGTCTGCGGCTCTACCACGAAGCCATGATTTGTGCGCACAAAGTCGTTCCACTTGATCAAGACAGTCTCCCACTCTCCGGGCCTCTTCGTAAATAACCGATGCTGGTGCAGATCTGAAGGGACAACGGACTCGGTCTGCACGTTGACAAAGTACGACCGGCCATCGGACTTGATGCGCATGGCCAGGTAGGTGTACATGTCGATGTCCCAGACGGCCTTGCCGAAGAGATTGAACTGCTGGTCGCGCGTCCGCCAGGCGGCGAAGCCGGAGCGCTGGATGTCGGGCTTGTTGGGGGGCAGGGCGGTGGAGATGCTGCCGTGAAAGCGGGCGTGGGCCGGTGCTGCTGCGGCGCCGCTACCGTCGGCCGGGGCGGAGGAGGAGGCAGAGGGGGTGGCGGCGGGCACCCAGTCCAGCGAGGCGCGCGAGAAGCCGCCAATGTCGACGTCGCACATGAGCATGGTGTCGCGGATGGACTCGGGCTCGGCGAACGAGTGCAGCGGCTTGGGCCCCAGCGGGCCCTTGATGGCCTCGGAGGTCAGGGCGATCTTGCTGAGGCGCTTGAACTCGTCGATCGAGCGGCCCCAGAAGCCCTTGTGGTAGAGGGCCGGCGTCGCGCGCATCTTTGCGCAAGGGGGGGCGAATAGAGGTGGATGGTGTTGTTTACTGGCGGTCCTCTCGGAGCGAATCGAAAGAGCTTTACCGCAGCTCTTCACCTCGGCGGGCAGCGGGCAGAGGACGAGATGGAGACGCTTTCTCAGTAGTTGTAATTATAAAAACCCTTTGCGAGCCAAGAGGCTCTGGCTCAAGACTTTACATCAGCCTTGTACAGCATCAATTCGTTGAGCAGATATCATACAAGCTGGTGAGGCATCGGGTCGTCGCAAAATCGTATGAGAGCTCTCTCTTTGCTAGGGCGATAAGTGCAAAGCTTCGCGACAAAGCAATTTGAGCTCCGTCATTCAATTTCTCGAAGGCCTGGACTGGTAACCCGCATGCCAAGGATCTCCTTCTCTTAACGCCGATCCACCCGCGCTGCTCTCCAACAGTGGGAACAACCAATCCAGTGGGCTTCTTGGGCAGTTCAGCGCCCAAATAGCAGCTGAGATTAAGTCATTAGCGGCTCGCAGCAGGGACCTGTGAGCTGCCTCTGCTGCAGGCTGCGTCAGTGCTTCGCCGCCCACAGATGCCCAGCCAAGGCCCAGTCTCACCCGCGCAACCCCCCCCATAGATCCACCAGCCAATCTTGGGCAGCCCCTCGAACCGCTTGTCGAAGCTCCTCCAGCTCTTCCGACGTCTGCCACGACTAATTGCGCAGAAGGCTGACGTTGCTCTCCAACCTTGTTAGTCTTGGCTGTGCGAGCTCTTTTCTCTGTCTCTCTTTGTGCCGGCGCCCAAGGAGCGATCCGAAACCCAAGAAACGTAACAGCGTCTTGTCGACACTCTTTTATTACGAGGATCCTGCCCGTCACCGCCGCTGTCTGCCTGTGTAGTGGCTTGCTCTCCCCCAATTGGCACTTATCTTGCTGCCTTGATTGACATCATTCTTCCGAGGCTTTTAGTCGGCCGTCCGCGCTCTCCCCTAATCCGAGCTCGAACCTCTTCCATTGGTATATCCTGCCAAAAAGTTCACAACTTCCACCCCTTGTACGAAGAAGGAGCGAAACACCCTGCGCATGCGAACGAAACGACGATATACGACTGCCCAACATGGCTTCCAACCGTACTGATCACACAAAGTGCGTAAACATACATCCACCCTATTCTTGTTGAATACCCGTATTTGTAGTCGTTCGCCGAAGAGCTTGGGACCTGTCGCGCATTGCTGTAAACATGAGCAACTTGGGCTTCGTTGAAGGAGTCACACCCGAATAGTATAATGCCATCCGTCGCTCTGTTGCTAACCTCCGCCGAACCAGATCCGAGGCTGAATTGGCTATCAACATTAAGAAGGCGACAAGTAACGATGAGACCGCCCCGAAGCGAAAGCATGTGCGCAGCTGTATCGTCTACACATGGGACCACAAGTCCTCTCAGTCCTTCTGGGCTGGCATGAAAGTGTATGTTCCTCCCCGAGGTAACGGCTCGTGTTATACATGCAATAAGCAATGCGCTGACTGGCTATACTCCCACACGCAGGCAACCCATCCTGGCCGATGAGGTGCAGACTTTCAAGGCCCTGATCACCGTACACAAGGTGCTACAAGAAGGCCACCCCGTGACCCTTCGAGAGGCAATGGGAAACCGCGGCTGGATCGACAGTCTGAATAGAGGTCTGCACGGCGAGGGTGTCCGCGGATACGCCCCCCTGATCCGAGAATATGTCTATTTCCTCCTGGCAAAGCTGTCTTTCCACCAACAGCATCCCGAATTCAACGGAACATTCGAGTATGAGGAATACGTCAGTCTCAAGGTCATCAACGATCCCAATGAGGGCTACGAAGCGATTACCGACCTGATGGCGCTGCAAGACAAGATCGAGCAATTCCAGAAGCTGATTTTCTCCCACTTCCGTAATATGGGTAACAACGAGTGTCGAATTTCGGCTCTGGTGCCCCTCGTCCAGGAGAGTTATGGTATCTACAAGTTCATCACCAGCATGTTGCGCGCCATGCACTCGACTACAGGTGATGTCGAGGCTCTCGAACCACTGCGAGAACGATACAATGCGCAACACTACCGATTGAACAAGTTTTACTACGAATGTTCGAACCTCCGATACCTGACCAGCTTGATCACGATCCCGAAGCTGCCTCAAGATCCACCAAACTTGCTGGCCGAAGATGAGGATGGCACCAAGTTGCCCGCGAGACCCAAGCAGGAGATTGAGAGGGTATCTACACCACTTCCCGCGCCGAAGACCGAAGAACCCGATGAGATTGCCGAGTTCTGGAAGGGCGAACTGGATCGTCAGAACCGCGAGTACGAAGAACAGCAGCGTGTGCTTCAGGAGAGACAACAGCAGGCCCTGCTTGCACAGCAACAAGCGCAGATGCAAGCACAGAGAGATTTCGAAGAGCAACAACGGCTGCTTGCCGAGCAGCAGCGAAGAGAACAAGAGGCCTTGTTGGCACAGCAATCTCAGTGGCAGACGCAAGGAAGGCTGGCAGAATTGGAGCAGGAGAATCTGAATGCTCGATCCCAGTACGAGAGAGACCAGCTTATGCTTCAGCAGTACGACCAGAGAGTTAAGGCTCTCGAAGGCGAGCTGGCGCAGATTCAAGGTAGCTTTGGTCAGCAAATGACCAGCAGGGATGACCAGATTCGCTCGCTTCAGGAGCAGGTTAACACTTGGCGGCAGAAGTACGAATCACTGGCAAAGCTGTACTCGCAGTTGCGCCACGAACACCTGGACCTGCTTCAGAAGTTCAAGTCTGTGCAGCTGAAGGCTGCATCTGCGCAGGAGGCCATTGACCGCCGCGAGAAATTGGAGCGCGAGATCAAGACCAAGAACTTGGAATTGGCAGACATGATTCGTGAGAGAGACCGTGCTCTTCACGACAAGGACCGCTTGTCTGGAAGCCAGAAGGACGAGGTCGAGAAGCTCAAGCGCGAGCTGCGCATGGCCATGGACCGGGCCGACAACTTGGAGCGCAGCAAGGGCAACGAGCTCTCGGTCATGCTGTCCAAGTACAACCGGGAGATGTCGGATCTCGAGGAGGCTCTGCGAGCCAAGTCGCGTGCTCTTGAAGAAGCGCATGCCAAGCTTTCCAATGGAAGCTCGGATCTCGAGGCTCTCCTGCGCGAGAAGGAAGAGGAGCTCGAGGTCTACAAGGCCGGCATGGACGAGACGCTGATCAAGCTCAGCGAGCTCGAGCTGAACCAGGGTGGTGGTGATGAAGCCACTGATGAGATGCTCAAGCATCTGATCGACGCCAACTTGGACAAGATCAAGGAAATTATTGATTCAGTGCTGCAGGCTGGAGTGGCCAGAGTTGACGATGCTCTGTACGAGCTTGACTCTTCCATGCAGGCGGGTAACCAGAACGCCTCCCCAGCCTTTGTATTGTCACAAATCGAAAAGGCCTCAGCTAGCGCCATGGAATTTGCGACGCAATACAACAACTTCATCGCCGACGGCCCCAACGCCGCTTACTCGGACCTTATCAAGGCCATCAACGTCTTTGCTGGTTCGGCAGCCGATGTCTGTAGCAACACCAAGGGTATCTTGAGACTCGCTCCCGAGGAGAAGAAGGGTGATGCCCTTATGAATGGTACCCGACAAGCTGCGCAGTCGTCGGTCAAGTTCTTCCGTGGTCTTCAGAGCTTCCGGTTGGAGGGCATGGATGACATGCAGAAACTCGACGTTGTCATCAACAGCAACAATGATGTCCAGATGGATTTCCAGAAGCTCAACAAGCTGGTAGAGCAGTTTGCGCCTGTCGCGCGCCTAGCAAACAGCAAGGGTGACATTGGCGACCTGGTCGATGCTGAGCTGAGTAAGGCTGCAGATGCTATTGCTGCGGCCGCGGAACGTCTGAACAAGTTGAAGAACAAGCCTCGCGATGGTTACACCACTTACGAGCTCAAGGTCAATGACACCATCCTGGATGCCGCATTGGCCATTACCAATGCCATCACTCGACTCATCAAGGCAGCCACCGCTACTCAGAGTGAGATTGTCCAGGCTGGACGTGGAACGTCCTCGAGAACAGCCTTCTACAAGAAGAACAACAGGTGGACGGAGGGTCTCATTTCAGCTGCCAAGGCCGTGGCCTCGTCTACAAACACGCTCATCGAGACGGCAGATGCTGTCATTTCCGGCCGTGGTACTCCTGAGCAACTGATTGTGGCTTCCAACGATGTTGCCGCTTCTACTGCCCAGCTTGTGGCTGCCAGTCGTGTCAAGGCAGGCTTCATGAGCAAGAGCCAGGAGAGCCTGGAGCAGGCCAGCAAGGCTGTGAACGGCGCATGCAGAGCGCTCGTGAGACAGGTGCAGGCCTTGATCAAGGAGCGCGGTCAGGAAGAAGAGCAAGAAGATTACGCCAAGCTCGACTCGCACACCTTCAAGGTCAGAGAGATGGAGCAACAGGTATGTATTATGGGCCTTGAGTGGTCAAGTTTTTATCTTTACAGATTGACTAACATGACATTTTCCAGGTCCAAATCTTGCAACTCGAGAATGCGCTCAATGCTGCAAGGTCTAGGCTCGGCGAGATGAGAAAGATTTCATACCAGGAGGACTAATGTGACCAGCCACTGCCTGAGTTCAGAATCATACGCGCGGCCATGTTTTCTGACAATACCTATATCCCATCAGCTCTAGTATTATAAACAAAGCGAATCCTTTCAAAATGATACTTGTCTTGTGAATTCGCCAAGTGATTGATACGATGAGGCTTCTGTTTGAGCACAGATCTGTCACCCGTTAGATGTTGCGCTTGTACACTTTGGATGGTGATGATGCATGTTGTCAATTGACCGACCCTCTTCGAACTCTGTACTCCAGACCGAGACACCATAGTTGCAGTATCCGAATATGTTGTCGTAGAGAAGGCAAGACAATACCGAGGGACAGCACTCGGTCCTCGTGCAGAAAAGATCCTTCTGAAGTCCCTCGCCCACCTTTTAAGGTGCCCAGACAATACCAAGTAGATCATGCTGATCTAGATGCTGCTTTTGGGTATCATCGGGACAAGTCAAGTCTTCACTTTTGACCGAGATCCTCGGGCCAGCTGTTACGTATACCTATGATAGTACAGAAGAACCAGACTCTGTACTATACTGTAAATAATGGCGTGTAGGATAAAACCATTATGTATAACCAGCCAGACTTTTCCCAGAGGAGAATAAGCAACATGGGGGCGAGGCATCCACGAGCCCTGTTACACGAGACCATATTGGACCACGTTGTGGGTCGATTCGGCCGAGACGCGTCGATCAAATCCGTGCCCCGATTCCTACCTAGGTTCGCAAGCATATCTACCTACCGTAGGCTAAGAGAGTGTGGTTAGTGTTTATCATCAGTTCTAAGCACCCAGACTAGATGGGTGTCAGAGATATCAACACGCCGAATAGTGGTAAAATAGACCTTTTCTAGTATTTCATCTTTGCACTTGCCTAGAATCACGTTTCTCCCATGCTATGCCCAGACTCTTCGAGCCCCTTTGCCGTGGCACATCTCGTCTGCTGGGCAGGACTTGCCGAGGTTTCTTTTTTTTTTTTTTTCCGCCTCGTCCTTCTTCACGCGCACAGAGGTGGCTGGGGTAAAGTGCCAAGGGCAACACAAACGGTATGACGAGAAAGCGCCGACACGGCAAGCCACCACGGTGATGGACAGGCCCGGCATTCCGGGAGCGGTTCCCGAACGTCTTTGTCTACATCTCTCTAGTCCAACTTGACAGGATATCCGCCGTCGCCGAGATGGCATGTGAGAAAGGAAGGGAGAGTAGTCCATCGGCAACAGAATAACTGCCGCTGGTTCCTGCTCGCTGCCGAACAACGGTGGAGTGACAATGATGCGACCAGACGTCGCTCATTTGGTCCCCAAGGCGCGTGGTCAGATATAAGAGGGCACAAGCCTTGGTAGTCACAACGTCGGACATTTTATCCAGACCACGCTTTGGGCTGGCGAATCAACACTGGGCAATGGTCCCCAGGGCTCAGGTGATCGGCGGGCAGGCGTCCAATCGCAATGAGGGGAGAGGCCGGTTGGGGTATTCGTTGTAGGTGCCGGCATCGTAGCTCAGCCTGGCACTTTATCTTGAGTTGCACCCGACTACCGGCAAGTCGAGAGAGAGGGTGCCGACACAGGTCATGGGAAGGAGAATGCCAACTCTTGATGCTTTATCCATACGCCCGGCCGGTATTCTCGTCCATGGTAATTGTTCTCGAGAAGCACAAGGGCGCACTCTCTTGCTCAATGTGACAGCTGGTCGTGTGGAGTTGTGCTGACAGAGAAGCGGCCAGCATGGAGGGGCAATATATCCATTCGTAAAGTCCTCGTAATCGGAACATGCGGCCGAACATGCTGCCGTTGTCGAGATCCAGGATATCCGATGCCCCCCACGAAGTATCCCAGTCTTTCGAGACCCTGAATTGCAGTGCCAACATTACAAGGGAATGTTTTTGGAATGATCCAATCCTTCTTGACATGATCAGACTCACGAATGTATGTAGTCACAATAGACCAAGACGGAAAGCAAGCAAGCAGCTGGGGTCCGGAGAAGAGTACGTAGTGCTGGTGCTTACACACCACGTCCCGACGATTTGGGTAGAGTGCAACATGGCCTGACATGAAGCGACATATTAGACGGTCCAATCTGATTGGCACTGAACAGGAAGCTTGGTATTGCCTTGGATCGGTTATCATCCGACGTGCCAACAACCCTATCCCAAGGGCAAGATTAGGTAGACCATGTGGAGAGCAGAGCCGTTCGGTCTCGTTGCCCAGGTTGGCATCTTGATAGATTGCAGGGCGTCTGGATCCGGCGTGGCGGGCATACTATTGGAATCGCGGCTCGTCGCAACATAGAGTGCATGTTTTTTCGTGTGTACGAGATGGCTCGTTCTAGACGATCGTATATCCGTTGTGCATCTTCTAGAGCATCTTGGCGAACGTGGTACCCCCGACCCTCAGCGTCAGGGGTGTGTCGCAAGCTTACCGAATTTGCCGAATGGGTGCAGTCGAGGATAATGTATCCATCTGATCCTGCTCTATTGGAACCCAGCTCTGCCCAGGCCTGCGATGCCTCCCCCGCGGATTAATTGAACAGTATAGTCCTGAAATTTACGTCATTTGGAAATGGCCCGCTTTATAGTGTCTTTGTCAGGGTAAATCAGACCGAACAGCGCCTCCTGGCCGAGGTCTCGTACGACCCTCCGCAGGGCGCTGCCGCCGTCGGCTGATTGGTGCAAATTCTACCAGCAAGATTGTTTGGGGGGCCGCCAAGTGGAAGCAGCACATATAAACTCGGCCGGTTGATTATCGAGGGTGACAGCTCTCAGGTAGACCTGGCCGTGTAGAGCGAGGAGTAATATGTGCGCGGGTGTTGATGCTGGACCAAAGTGGGAAGCACGTAGTATCGTGGCGCTTGTACGGAAGCACAAGCGAAAAGAGCCCATGCAATGAGGCTGAATGACTCGTCCTACATACCATGCTGCCTTTGTAAGCGACATGGGGATTGATTGGCTTGGCATGAATCTGTAGTGCACAAGATGGGACGGTCGATTTTCCCCATGATTCCCTCAGTCGTCTCGGAATACATACGTATCCAGGGAGCTGTCGTCGCAACTGTTCGTGTATCGTGTATAATAGATTGAACCGCCAGAGGTTCGGCCGAAGAATCGGAATACTCCGGTGACAGGAACCATGCTTACCAGGCAACGGGGCATGAATGCTTAACCTTAGTACGTGCTAGCATGTCGAGGCTTAAACCCCCAGATTGTCATCATGCACATAGTGATTGGCACAAAACAAGAATAGAAAACAGAGCAGAAGAAAATACGGGCTCTTCATCGTCCCATATCATGAGATGCTTGTCGATCGATCGTTCGTGCTGGCAGAAAGAATGGGAGACTGCGCAACGACAACAAGAGCCCAAGAGCGTTGCATAGAATGGGCACATGCGATTGTGTCGTTTCTTCGTGGGATGACCTCGTTTGTGCTATATTGATGGTGACAAGGTTCAGCGGGCAGCTTGCTGAGGGGGGGGGAGCAGAGAGATACGAAGCGAAGGGGCGAACGGTGGCCAATCAATTGCCCTGACGGGAGCCCGATTCAGGAATACAGCTACTAGCTGGCCCCTGCCTGACACGAAAAGCAGAAGGCTAAAAACTATGTTAAAAAAGATGCAGCCGCATTCGGCAGAAGCAAAAAGCAGGTTGCTGGCAGCGGCAGCAACGGCAGCACTGAGGTGAAGAGAAGAGAAGAGGGCGGTGGAGGGAGCCTGCAGTGACAACGGAAGAAGCCAGCTTGAGTGACAAGAAGCCTGGCTCATTGCCTTGTCCAGTGCACTCTGGAACTGCTGATTGGGCGCCCGCGGCCGTTAGCCCAGGGCAAGCTTTCCTGCCCGCCCAGCGTTTCTCGCGTGCGGGTGGCTTTTGATGGGCTCACAGCCAATGGCGGAGAGCCCACTTGAGTGGTTTCGAAACGGGTGGCGTCCGCCGAGGTCCAGTGGTTGCAGTGGTTGCACTCTGGCAGGACGCAGGGGAGCAGGGGACGTCTCTCCAAGCCAGGGCCCGCCTGAGATCTGCTGCTCTGGGAGCCAACCAGGGCTGGGGGCGGCTTGGAGTGGACACAAATTTGCCATGCTAGCGTCGCCTATCAGATCTCCTCTGGACGCTTCTCCTGAATCTTGGGCTGTGCCAAGACCGTGGAGTCTTCTACTGCGCACTAGTCAGGAATCCAGCGCTCCTTTTCCCGTTCGACCCGTCAAGTTCAGTGACTGATGACTGTCCTATGATTCTCAGTGTGTATCCTGCTCAGGCCACCATCGGCTGACGGCGTGGGCATCCATCCAGCTAGGTATCTACTATCGTGACTTCGGCATGCCTGTCCCAGACGGGACTAGGAAGAGGCACGCATCCTGACATCGCGGGCGGCGGGAGTCCACTCAGGGCCGTTGAAAGCCAAGCATTCGAGAGATACCAGACTCGGGCCACGGCCCCATGTCTTTTTCAAGACTTCCAATGGATGGCTACCTAATGTAGGTACTATCTACTATTAGAAAAATGCAATGTAGCACGACGGGTCTCTACTGGGGACGCATCCAAGGGGGAGCCACCGCAATGAGCAATGCTGCGAATCTCTTAAGCTTAGCATCCCGCCCGATCTCGAGTGATCGACATTTGCTTCTGTTCTCCAGTCGTATTGTTCTTCTCCCACGGTCCAATCCAATAACCTGTTGATTCCTGGCTGGTTCTTCTTTCCCTTCTTCCTCCCGTCACCCCTTTGCTTCGTTTGTTCGCCTGCGCCTGGCCTGTGCTGTGCTGCCAGCCTGCGACTACACTGAGGAACGACCTTCTTTGTTTCCCTCCCGCCAGTGACTACTCGTAACCCGCCAGACCAGCAATCAACGATCCCAAAAAGCTCTCTGCCCGGGCTGCTCCGTCAAACAATCCAACATCAAACAACAACAATCACTCTTTTGTACTCAATCGACGACTAGACGGAACTACCGCCTCCAGCTTCCACGACCCATCGGAGCTGGTTCTGCGCCTGTTTTTCCCTCATTCTAACACCTACAGGCAGCGCGACGTGCTCATTTGTTCGCTCGAGAGGTTATCAGAGGTACAATCCGCAACCTCTGGTGCTTTCTTTTCGTTTTCAAAAGGCCGCGCCTCGTGGTTCCACAAACTGCTCGATCGATCTGCTGCTGGCAGCTCCCAATTTCAATCAACACCACCCACCCACCTGGACTCAATTCCTAAATAACCGCTCCATCACCACGCATACACGTCGTCACATCGCCTCGCAGCCTTGGACACGACTTGCTGGTGGGGAGTCTCTATCAAAAACTTGTTCTCACAGCCATTTCAGCCCGCCGTTTGTCTTGATTGGGTAACCGCCCAGGCTCACCAAATACTCTCCGCCTCGGTCTGCCGTCCCACCCTCCCAGGACCTCATTATCTCTTCCAGTCCCGGACAAAGAAGATATCCCGCGGTCTTGAGAAGGAATCCGACAAACCCCCGGCTGTCATCTTTGTCTTCTCCCAGGTTTCCATCGGCAATCGAGTGTAGGACAAGGGCAACCCCCCGCCACCCACCTCGTCGATCAAAGCCAGGTTCCTGTCACGACAAAGCAGCCCTTAACTCCTCAATTGTTCCATCCGCTCGTTGTCGACTATAATGCCTTTGCAGTACAGTCTTTGATACCGCCATTTTCTTGCAATCAAGTCCTTTTGAGGGCTTTTAAAGGAAGTCTTGTGGCCCACCCGTCCACTATAGACGTTCCCCTGTGTCCGGATTCAGCAGAGAACCACCCCTCCATTCACCAAAGGGATACCCAAGGGTAAAACTGATTCCTCACATCTTTCATTCACCAAACTGTTCCCAAAATGTCCATCTTGCGACGCCGGTTCGACGCCATGGACACTTTCCAACCTTCGCCGGTCCTAGCAATTCGCGAAACCGCCATGGCTACTGCAACACAGTCGGCGGCTTCGGCCACGTCGACCATCGACCCCTACACCCATTCACTGAATGGTGTGAGCCAGACTGTCAACATGCTCTTCAAGGAGATGCTGTGGTGGAGTCTGGGAATCCTCTGTCTTATTGTTCTCGCCATTCGCCTCGCCGAGATCGCCTGGTCCAAGCTGCGCCAGGTGTCTGCCATGTCGGTCCCTGGCGAGGGTCAGGCCTACTGGAAGCACAGCCAGTGGTCCTGGATGCCTGCTTTCAAGAAGCACATCATCTACGCCCCTCTCTGGAAGAAGCGACACAACCGTGAGATCAAGCTCTCGAATGCTATCAGCATCGGCACCTTGCCCTCGCGTCTTCACACCATCATCCTTGGAGGCTACCTGGGCAGCAACCTTGTCTACATGTTCTATCTCAAGTGGTGGACTGAGAACAAGTACGCCTTGTGTGCAGAGATCCGTGGTCGATCCGGTACTCTGGCCGCAGTCAACATGGTGCCTCTGATCATCCTGGCCGGTCGCAACAACCCATTGATCGGCATGCTCAAGATCAGCTTCGACACCTACAACCTTCTTCACCGATGGATGGGCCGTGTCATTGTTATCGAAACCGTCATCCACACCATTGCTTGGCTAATTGTCCAGCTCGCCGATGGCGGCTGGGAAAGTGTCAACGCCAGGCTCATCACTGAGAGTTTCGTCGCCTCTGGATTCTGTGGCACCATTGCCCTGTGCATCCTGCTCGTCCTCTCGCTCGGCCCGATCCGCCACGCCTTTTATGAGACGTTCCTGAACGTCCACATCATCCTGGCCCTCATCATCTTCGGTTGCACCTGGGTCCACTGCGTCACCGCAAACGTCGGCACTCTTCCGCAGCTTCCCTGGGTCATCGCCATCTTCCTCTTGTGGTTCGCCGACCGCGCTGCAAGAATGTTCCGCCAAGTCTACAACAACTGGTCGAGTAGAGGTTTCACAGAGGCAAGCGTGTCGGCCATGCCTGGCGAGGCTTGCCGTGTAACTCTTCACTTGCCGCGCCACATGGACATCCCACCCGGTTCCCACGCATACCTTCGCTTCAAGGACGTCCACCCGTGGGAGTGCCACCCATTCTCTATTGCTTGGGTTGAGCATTTCCCGAGCCTCGAGGGCAAGGATGGCCAAGAAAAGGTCACAGAAAGAGACATCCGCCGAGGCACCACGTCTGTCTCGTTCATTATCGGAGCGCAGACTGGATTCACTCGTGCCCTGTATAACAAGGCTGTTGAGTCGGGCCTGCAAACCATCTCCCTCCGTGCCTCCCTCGAGGGATACTACGCTGGCCACCATCAAATCGACTCCTACGGCCATGCCATCCTCTTTGCTGGTGCCACCGGTATCACTCACCAGCTCTCCTACCTCAAGCCCATCATCGAGGGCTACAACGCAGGCACCGTTGCCACGCGCCGCGTCACCCTCATCTGGATCATTCGAGACTACGACTGCTTGGAATGGATCCGCCCCTGGGTCGATGAGATTCTCCGCATGCCCCGTCGCAAAGAGATTCTCACCATCAAGCTGTTCATTACCCGACCCAAGAATCCCAAGGAGATCCAGTCTGCGAGTGCAACAGTTCAGATGCACCCAGGTCGTCCCAACACGATGACGGTAACAAAGAAGGAAATGGAGGAGCAAGTCGGTGCCACATATGTCTCAGTCTGCGGACCAGGCGCCCTGGCGGATGACGTCCGGGAAGCCGTGAGAGCGGTACAAGACGATGGAACAGTTGTCGACTTTGTGGAGGAGAGTTTCACGTGGTGATCTTGGTCACATACATACTTTCCAATACAAAAAAAAAAGATCCCCATCCATCAAAAAAAAAAAAGCAGGATACCCCCTACCCGCATAATGGCCGCTCACATCAGAGCGGCATATTGGAGAAATGGCGTTATATTTGGCATTGCGTTTGTCTAGGCGAGACTCTTTTTGCTGTCTCTGGTCATTTTTGAGAGACAATTTGGAAGCATGATCTTTGTGAGCAGCAAGGCCCGAGATCTCCACGGAAGGGCTGACCTGAAGGATATACTCCTCTTGTCCTGCCTCGAATGTGTTCATGACATTTGCATTTTCTCAGCATCAACCTCTGCAGAATCGTATAAAGGTAAACAAGGGATTTAGATCTCCATCTTTCACCGGTTCAAACTTGTACATAATGCTTTATAATATTATAAAGCTGCTTCGATTCTGTCTATAGCTTATCACCCCTTAGTTTGTACATAAAAACAAACAATTCCAAGTTGATCTGCAACCAAAACATCTTGATCAGTGGATTGTATTTCCCCATTGGACGTTTCGAGTGAATTGTGACATGTTGACCTACCTAGACTCCCACTCTTTGTAAGCTTCGGGCCCCCACTCATGTATAGTGGTTTTATAGTCGTGAGACTACTCCATGATAGAGGCGATCCCCCACTCTTGTGTCTATACTTCTCATATGAAATGGTGGCCCTCCACGATGATGCGTTGTTTCTAAAAGATTGCGGTAAGTTCTTGAATTACTCGAAGAAGATTGAGAATCATTGATTTTTGAGGAAAGACTGCAGTTAATGCCCGACTGAAGCCTTCCAGCACAAACCATCGTCCTCCATCGCCAATAAGTATGTTCCCGCTCATCAATTCCACGGCATACACAAGAAGGAGAACTGACCACGTCAACCATCTCGCAGTGTCTTCGACCAGCGAGACCCAAGAAATCACAGCCGCCCTGCACGCCTACGGCGCCGCCTGTAAGTGACTTCCGGTATCATTATCTCCCCGCTCTGGGTTGTCTCGTGAGCACCATTTTCCCGACATGGTGTGCTATTGGACAGCAATTCAGACAAAGTACCCGAAAAGAGCTACTCGAGATTCCTTTCAATATCCCGATAAATACAACTACTGACACACATCATTGTAGTGCAGAGCCGCGACGTCGAGCGCGCCGTGGCCCTGTACACGTCCGACGGCGTCATCCTGGCGCCGCACTTCCCGCCGAGCGCCGGGACGGCAGCGCTCAGGGAGTCGTATGCCCGCATCTTTGCGTCGGTGCAGCTCGAGATCGAGTTCGATATCGACGAGATCGTCGTCACGACGCCTGGCGAGTGGGCGTTTGCCAGGACCACGGCCGCGGGCACAAAGACTATGCTGGCGACGGGGCAGAGCGAGGAGCATCGGAATCAGGAGTTGTTTGTCATGAGGAAGGAGGGGGAGGGAGAGGGGGCAGGGTGGAAGATTGCTAGGTATGCGTTCTCGTCGATGAAGCCTTTGGTGCAGAATGGGTTGCGGAGGAGTTAGATTTCTAGTGAGGACGAAGATGGAGTTAAACATCACCTAGGTATGTAAAATCCTTATAGGTCATGGAGGTGTCATTAGCACTCTATCACTCACACGTATATCGGATATAAATTCCAAACGCAGACCGAGCCACCCGAGCTTCAACCTGAATGATATGTTTCCATGACACGAGCGCCATTCTCGAGAGGAGCGACAACTTTGCTATACACTTCACTCCTGAATGCTCTTTCTTCTAAATCGAGACGAGGGGACACGAACTCGCAGTTGATGCAACTTCTCACAGCATATGCGTAGTTACTTCCCACGGCCCTCTCGACCTGATCGAATTGCCGGGTCGCTGTTTCGTAGTCGGCCAGGAAAATCTCATCCGTTGTAGGTGAGGACAAAGCAGACTTTTGCCTCATCGAGTCGAACTTCTTGCCCAAAGCCACTTCTATCAGCACTACTCCGAGGCTGAACGTCAGAGGGTGTCGCATGATTTTCGAGGTGGTTTGTGTCGTGTCCTGGCACACTCCGACTTGTTGCAGTCGCTTTGTTACATAGGGATGTTCAGGGTGGTAAAAGAAATCTCGGTCTATGAAGGTGATATCGGCACTTGTCAGGAAACTCGGCAACCATTGAGAATCTGACAATTGCAATATGCTCGATGCGATGTTTGCAGCCAATAGTTGTTTTTGGCGAAAACTGAACCTCATCTCGGGTATTCGGTTGGTATGGTTTGCTAACATTGTTTCCAATGAATTGCCTGCCCATGGTTCGTGTATTTGATTGATGAGATGAACTCGGAACGTGTGCTTGCTCAGCGGTGACTGCGATGTCACCAGGCCGTAGCTTTCGAAAGGTGATACATTAGCACCACACCATTTATTGACCTTACGACAAAAATCAGTGATCTCCGACGGGCCTGGATTGCGGCTCCAATTGCGAGGCCATGTGGTCTTCTTGACAGTGACTGGTGGCACTTTTGTCGGCGGAGACTTGTTTTGTTCCCACTTGACTGTCTTGAGCTCTAATCCTTGCCAGAAAGGCAAGTTCGTCTGTTCATCTCTGCTCGTAACGATGGTCTTGAAAGCTGCTCTGAAGCTGATCTGGTTGACGATATCTGATTGGGTGTCTTCTGGTGTCGGGGAGAAGGATGACAATGGCAGGCCTAGATTCAAGCTGTGCGAGCTACGACACTCGCATGAAACGCTGGACAACAAGGCTTCAAAAGCGCTTTTGGAGCTCTGCCGAACAACCTGAAGCACACGATCTCGTGCGCTATCTAGTCGGGCCACTTCTAGCTCTCGGTTCACGCCTATATCGAGAAGTTTCGTCAAGGTAGTATTGCCATCTTCCAGAGTCTTAAGAAGCCCTTCAAATTGAGACCTCCGTATCATGAAACGAAGTCTTTCGAGGACACCCAAGGATTCGTCTTGGTTCTGATCTCCTCGTGGTAGCTGTGCATCTCATGGTGAGCAATTGGCAGGTATAGTTACTTGAAGAGAACAAACCTGGGTCGAGAGCTTCAGGCCAAATTTTTGTCCCAGCTCGTTCACGGCACCAACCATTTCTTGTACCGTTTCCTCAAAAAGCCTGTTCGACTTCCAAAGTCTCAGGCGGATAGACTTTTGTATCTGTTCATTCTTCCATAGAGGTCCGAGCGGGTTGCGGATGAAAGCTTCGGTCTCTTCAACGGGAACGATCTTGAGAAGCAGCTTCTCACAGGTCGTCTGCAGAACAAGATGCTCGACCTGCAATTCCCGCTTGAGTGTTTTCAGCTCCCTTGCAAACCTTCTCGCGGATTGATATTTGTTTATACCGGAGATGATGATGGGAATGGCGCCAAGTATCACGCCAACAACTTCGAAGCCAGACATTTTCGCACTTGTTAATGCTTTTTCAGCGTCCCCCTCAAAAGACTCAGTCGTGGAAACTTGGTGACACTTTTGAGGGCGTGAAATAGGTTGAGGCAGCCGCGACGCCCCATGCCTATCTAGATATGCGGGCAAAAGAAAGATTGGTTCAACAGATGCGCCTTCCTTGAGCTCGCGAAACAACCGACAGCAGAATCTGTTCCCCGCCCCTTCATCTCAAAGATAAGCCCACCGTCGTGAGCGCTCACTACAAAATGATACAGAACTTGGCGATCATTTTCTATTGTAGGAACGTCGGCCATTCACCATCGAGATGATGGAGTCCCCAGGAATTGACGAGCTAGAAACCAAGGTAAGCACCCCCTCTGAATATCCTCGATACAAAGAGCAATACGCAAGAACATACGTGTACCCGAACAAGACCTTATGTCACAACTAAGTTGGAAATGAAGCCCGTGGACGATGTGCTCCAGACAAGAGACCCCGAGAAGAATCAACCGATTTCAGAAAGCTTAGGTCAATGCGTCAGAGCGTTTCTTTCAATCACGTCCTTTCCCTGGCCAATGCCAGTGGATGAACTATACCAAAACCCAATCGATACTTTGCGCGATAAAGAAATCAAGGCTTTTCTTGGCGGAGTGGAGGACGAGTCTGAAAGATACACGATCTGGGCTGCAGGACCGCATCAAAAGTTCGATGACAATAAATCTTTGGATGATCGCCTGAGGGATGCTTCGAATGTTTCAAAGCAAGTCCTGGCGATCTTGGATGATCTGCTCGAAAGTTTACGCGATGGTAAGGTCGATAGGGGGTACCAAGTTCTTGCAAAGCTCATTTACCAAACCAAAATGATCATCAGCTAATTCCTTGCCAAGTTAAACAAATCTTGAAAGGCGATCTAAAGCCCTGGAACCAGGATCCTGATGGAGATACGATAGCTGATTTGGACGAAGACGGGAACTTCGGCTTTGACACTGAGCTGGAGCAGATTCTAGCGTACATCAAGCATACTATTGATTGTCTGTATCGACTCTCGGGGGTGATTGCAGGTTCGACTCCCCACAATCAAATTGTGCAGGTTCACAAATTCGTGATGGTACCAAGCAAACTTCGGAGTATTGAATATATAAGCCAAATGTACAACAAGATCGACGAAGGGCTCTCAAGCAGATTGGGAGCAGCTAATTCTCAAAGACGCGCCTATTTTACGTATAGAAAAGCACGTTACCACGATTTGAAGGACAGCTCAAATGACCACGACAACTCACTGATGGATATAGACATATCCGCGGTCGAGTATGCTGTCTTCAGAAGCGCTGTCAACACCATGTCGGCCCTTCTGAGAGATGAAAACGGTAGTGATAGCAAGGCAGCAGGATACGAGGTCCTTGAGGGCGCCAATACAGACGTCGAATCAGCCCCGAGAAATTTCGAAGAATTGGCCCTGGTTGATGAGGACACACAGGAGTCTGAAGGTTCCAGATCAGTATCGAGTTCTCTACTATGCCCACCTTGCTGGACACATTCAAGACTTCAGCACCATGGCTGGGAGTAAGTGTCCCCCTCTCTTGACGCCCAAACCGACCTCCCGGCTTACGTAGCATGAGGCAACACATTTTCGATGACCTCCAACCCTACATCTGTATCGAGAGCAATTGCACAGAGTCGCAGCGCTTATTTGAAAGACGGCACGAGTGGATTCAGCATGTGCGCTACACCCACTGGATGAGATGGGAGTGCCCCACAGGCTGTCCCATGTCCTTCGCCGCGGAAGAGAATCTGACGCACCACTTGGAAACGCAACACGCCGAGCTTGCAGAGTCTCACCTCGAGTCCTTGATAGCTCTTGGCAGGCGACCCGGATTAGGATTCCGTGAAGTGGATTGCCCCTTGTGCCTGCAGAGGCTGACCACGGAAGATCAATACCAAGAGCATATCGGTCGACACCAAGAACGAATAGCTGTGTTGGCTTTACGTCTTGAGGAGATCCGCGCGCCCAAGTATCAAGAGACTGGTAGCCACGCCCTTCCAAAAGGTGTCGAAGAAAAAAGGCCAAGAAGAGTAGTACTTCGAAGATTTCTTAAAGATTTCGAGAGGCGCCAAATCATCCACAAGCAGTAGTATGGATGACAACAAGAACGTCGAATACTCTCAAGACTCAATCAAACCATCACCTAGTAAATTCTATGCCGGCAAGGAGTTGAGATGGATTTATGTAAGACAGTCATAGACCTTCTATTTTATAGTTGTGCTAATCTTACCAGCCTAATTATCCCGCATCTAATAATAGCTGGCGATACGATTGGTATTGCCGGTCATGCTTTCAGCTTCGCGATCCTACACTTCGTAGATAAAGTCGGGTCATCTCAGATTGCGACCCCTTTCGCCATCCCATATTCCGAACACTTACGCCGGATCTACAAAGACAGAAACTGGACTAAGATGTATGAGTAGTCTGGATTGCTTAGCTAGGTATAGGGGCAGAAAGCATGGTTCAATTTGAAAAATTCCCTCTTCTGTCTCGTTGCCAATCTATACTGCTCAATTTTGCCATCCAAGCGTTGCCGCGAACTACACATGGAAATATGTGGACGCTCCTGACTGGGGAACACTCCCTATTCTTGCATACCATTTCTTTGATTTCAACCTGATCAGAACCGATGTTGTTGACCGAATACACCCAACGGTGAAAAGAATTCCCGCCATGTGTCACTCGAGACCATTTAATTTCCGGATAGTTCTCCATCATGATATATTCCGACCTTGCACCCACAGAGTCGCTCGTGAGTCACGAACTATAGGTCCGTGTCACATTGCCGGCGGCATGTCTGGGCTCTGTATCTTCTAAGCGAAGTTACATTATCCTGCAATAGTCCGTATCCTCATTAAGAGTCAAGACTACAGATCTTTCATAATTATCTAACCTTAGATTCAAGGAACCGATACAAGTCGTATCCTCCGTCTCTTAGAACCGACACTGATTCAGCTATATAGCGAGGGGAGTTTGGAAGACTAGTTCGTGGCGTTTAAAGGATGCATTATAATGATATTGGAAATACAGTTCTTCAGCCAACCATGATTGTCTGGTTATACATGACTAAGAAAGCGCAGCCAGGGGTCTTTCTTTTTGGAGTTCTGGTCTCTTCATGGAGGGGCCCGTTTCCACAAGTGTGACGTACGGCCGAACCTTGGGTAGTTCCCGATGCATGGCTGACAGCTGATCGGCCGTAAATGGCTTCCCCAGATGCGCCACGATACCTGCAGTCGACGTGCGATGCCGTCACTTTCACTTGTGATGGAATCGGAATCAAATTCATTCCACAGCGAATTCAATTGCTAAAAAGACAACAGAAAAGCAATAAGAGAAATCCAATCTGTCCTGGGCCGCTATATGTGGACATGACAATGGCTTCTGTCGCATAACGTCGGCCCCATCCACCGGCGCCATAGTTCCTAACCTTAGGTAAGTAAGTACAGCACAGGGCGAGGTCGGAGTGTGGGGTTGCTGCTGGGCGCGCCTTGAGACTGGCTGGCGACTGGGTTGGTGGCCATGTGTGGGAGAAAAAAAGTTCGAAAGTCGGGCAAGGCGAGAGGGAACTGCTCTGGGTCTTTGGATCTTTTCTGACTCATTTTTCTACTGATCAATTGACTTACTTATGCTCGCACTTCCTGCGTACCTGCTTCTCCATACTTGACCTTGTTGACTATTCCTCTTCCCTATTCCCTATTCCCACCCGTTCGTCTTATACCCACGAACGTCGACCTGATCCCGTCTTCGTCACTAGGCCTGGTGACCAACGACCCCTCCATCCACTCGGTACAGCTGCGTTACCGGCCGAATATCGAAACTACCTTTTACCCACATAGTAACTTCGTCCTGCGCAGGACCAAAAACCCACAGTCATGCCTATGTAAGTCGTCATTGCGCTGCCGCTGCAGACCCGAGTCTATTTGTACCGACGCTGACATGGTCAATTGCAATTGCCAGGCTCCAAGATCCCTCCAAGAAGTACAAAAAGTTTGTGCCCATCCAGCTGCCAAACCGCCAATGGCCCAATAAGACCCTCGACAAGCCGCCGCGATGGCTGGCAACCGACCTGAGAGATGGCAACCAGAGCTTGGTCGACCCAATGGTCAGTCGCCCAAGTGCTACCTGAGCCCCCCAACTTGCGAAGCCATTTGATTAACGGGAAAGCAGAGCGGCGAGGAGAAGTGGAGATACTTCAAGATGTTGGTAGATCTCGGCTACAAGGAGATCGAGGTCTCGTTCCCTTCGGCGTCGCAAACCGACTTCGACTTTACGAGACGCCTGATCGAGACCCCCGGTGTCGTTCCCGATGATGTCTGGATCCAGGTCCTCGCCCCGTGCCGCGAGGACCTCATCCGCCGTACCGTCGACTCCCTCAAGGGCGCCAAGAAGGCCCTTCTTCACATCTACCTTGCCACGAGCGAATGCTTCCGTCGCATTGTCTTCGGCTTCTCCGAGGAGGAGAGCATCGAGGTGGCAGTCAAGTGCACAAAGTTTGCCAGATCCATCACCAAGGACGACCCGTCGCAAGCTGGCACCGAGTGGGCTTTCGAGTTCAGCCCGGAGACCTTCTCGGACACCAGCCCCGAGTTCGCCATCCGGATATGCGAGGCCGTCAAGGCTGCCTGGGGACCCACGGAGGAGAACCCCATCATCTTCAACCTGCCTGCCACAGTCGAGATGTCGACCCCCAACGTCTACGCCGACCAGATTGAGTTCTTCTGCACGGGTATCACGGAGCGCGAGAAGGTCTGCGTGTCCCTGCACCCGCACAACGACCGCGGCTGCGCTGTCGCTGCCGCCGAGCTGGCTCAGATGGCCGGTGCCGATCGTGTAGAAGGCTGTCTGTTTGGCAACGGCGAGCGCACTGGCAATGTTGACCTGGTCACTCTTGCCTTGAACCTGTACACACAGGGAATCAACCCCAACGTCGACTTCTCCGACCTGGGCCGGGTCATTGACACGGTTGAGATCTGCAACAAGATCCCCATCCACCCGCGTGCGCCGTACGGAGGATCCCTTGTCGTGTGTGCCTTCAGTGGCTCCCACCAAGACGCCATCAAGAAGGGATTCAACTCGCGAAAGAAGAACGAGGACGGCCACTGGGAGGTCCCGTATCTTCCCCTCGACCCCCAAGATATCGGTCGTACCTACGAAGCAGTCATTCGTGTCAACTCGCAAAGCGGAAAGGGTGGCGCTGCCTGGATCATTCTCCGCAAGCTTGAGCTCGACCTGCCACGTGGTCTGCAAGTCGCCTTCAGCAAGGTTGTCCAAAGACGCGCCGACCAGCTTGGCAGAGAGCTTCTGTCCGACGAAATTACAAACCTCTTTGAGGAGACTTACTTCCTGAGAGACCACCCTCGCTTCAACATTATCGACTACTCCATTTCCTTCGATAGATCGGTCTCGCCAGCTCCCGCTGTACCAGGCAAGACGCAAGACACCAAGAACCTGGGCCGTGTGTTTGAAGGTGTCATCACCATTGATGGCCAGGAATACAGCCTCCGCGGCCGTGGAAACGGACCCATCTCCTCTTTGGCCAACGCCCTCAAAGGTATAGGAATCGATTTGGACGTTGCCGACTACAAGGAGCATGCCATCGGCGAGGGTCGCGACGTCAAGGCTGCCACATACATTGAGTGTACTGCCTCAGGCACTCCTCAGAAGGTATGGGGTGTTGGTATCCACGAGGATGTGGTCCAGAGTTCTTTGATTGCTCTTCTGAGCGCGGCAAGTCAGGTAAGTTGTTATTGTGGAGGGAGTCGCGCCTTTGCAAGTACATTGTTAACCTTTTGAATAGTTTGTCCTGAGCCGACCGGGTAGCCCAATTGCCTCCAAGGCTGCGCCACGCCGGACTCTCAGCAGAGAGCTGGACCTCGATGGTGGCATCCAGGTGCCGACCGCGACAAACGGCACGAATGGTGCTCCCGAGGTCGAGGGCGGTGCTCCGTCAGCGGTTGTGAGCAACCTCGAGGCCAAGGCCAACGGCTCGTAAACAATCAATATACAAGCAATATGGGGTCTTTGTAAGTTAGCCTCAAGAAGGGTATCATGTTAAGAGCATCTTCGAGCTATGATTGCTGCGCCTTGCATTGATTGCAAAAATAATGGTCACATATGCATGGGAGAATGGACCTTGGAGTACGGTAGCCAAAAGTGATACTAAATAATAAGCATTTGGACAACAGCAGGCTGTGTTTTCAGATCGGTCGTGCTCTTGGGTATTATTGTTCTGATGCAAATGTTCCTATTCGTGTACTGTTGAGGAATGTCTTGAATGATGGTCTGACCAGCCTTACATAGAAGTGTCATCGGAAATCGCTCCGGTCTGATATGAACTTGATAGGCCCATTCTCCACCTAGTTAGTATAGACGCTGGCACCTTTTGGCAGCTGTCTGTCGACACCTAATTAGCATGATCAACATGCACTCGATACCTGATTCTGATTGCCACTCGCTACAGTGCCCGCTCGATGCAAAGCACGGTAAGCATAGTACCTTGTCCTCGAATATGTATCTTGCCGGGCGGGTGAACTTGCATTTTATTGATTCGAACGCTTTGGAACCAAACGCCCTGTTGTCAAGAAAAAAGTAGAAGCGCTGACCGGCAGCCGGTAGAGGCTTCTTCCACACTACATGCATCTGGGCGGATGACTCAGTCACAAGGCCGTCGTCTGAGGTACAGTACAGATGTACGCAGCGCCCCATTAAATGTATGCTATGCTACACTGCAGAGATGAGGCATTGGAGGCACCCATTGCGGACAGGTTGGACAGAATGGACGCCCAGCGATTGAGGCGCTGTTCAAATTGGGGGNGGCATTGGAGGCACCCATTGCGGACAGGTTGGACAGAATGGACGCCCAGCGATTGAGGCGCTGTTCAGGGNTTAAATGTATGCTATGCTACACTGCAGAGATGAGGCATTGGAGGCACCCATTGCGGACAGGTTGGACAGAATGGACGCCCAGCGATTGAGGCGCTGTTCAAATTGGGGGGTCTCCAACTAGTGGTTTAGCGACTGCGGAGGCTGCAAGCCACTCGCAAAATTGCATGTGCCTGCTCGGGTCTGCCTACGAGCTCGCCTTACGACTGGCTGTGTGTACCTTACCTTCTACCTGCACATGGTGGGATGGAGGGGTGGTAGCCTGGTCCTGACACCACTGCTGCTTCTACCAGACATGTACCAGAGTTGATGTTTATACACTGTGAGCCAGTAGATCAGCCGCCGTCCTTGTTTTGACTGTTCACCGTCTCTCTTCATAGGGCAAGGCGCATGTCTAGGAACTGCAAAGGTGCATTGACTGAGTTACCGAGACCGTTGACTTGGGGGCCATGGTGAAGGGGTAGAAGTCAAGAGAAGGGAGAGAGTGAGAAAGATAGACAGCGTTTTAACATAGGTGAAAAGAAAGAGAATGAAAAAATTAAAATAAAAAAATAAAAAAAATTGTCGTTACCTAGGTACCTACCTGTCTCCCCCGCAGCTGCTCTGGTCCGAAATTTGTCGCGGTGCCAAAATCTCAATCAAAAAAAAGTCCTGTCCACGGGCGAGAAAGTCAACAGAGGCCCGCCCGCTAAGAACAATCGAAAGCTGCCCCTCCAGCAACGAGAACAAGGCCTTTCCACTTTCAGACCGAAACCAGGGCTCGATCAACGACCATCATCTTCTTCCTCCTCTGAGCCATTCACTACTCTCCCCTTCTGCCACGATCAGATTTTCGTCACCTTGTCCACGATCCCTTTCCTCGGCGCTCCTTTGGAATCGGCAGGCACGACGAAACCATTTTCGATATTAACTACCAACTCCCGTCTCCACGAACGAAGCCTTGCGCCCCTCCCCCATCCGCTCAAGTCCAGCCTGAGAGCGAGCCACCCATTCCTCTCTTTTCCACACCTACCCCACGCTGGCTACCACTTGACATAATTTCAACCACCTGGAGAGAGGCTGCAACGCAACAAAAAAAGTCAACATGGCTGAAAACGGGGACATCAACACCGTCCTCAGCAACTCGCTGTCGCCTGGTAAGTCTGCAATCAATAGACCCTGCACTGCGCTGTTCCGGCGCCCAAGTCTTCTGTCCCTCTGCTCCGCCCGCCCATGATGGCTTTTGGTTTAATCTGATCTGCATTTTTCGCTGACTCCTCTCCTCTCTCACAGACAGCGCTACGCGAACGGCTGCCGAGCAACAGCTCACCCAGGCTTCCGAGAACAACTTCGTAAGTCCCTTTGCCCTTCCAGGTCCTTGGTGATCCCCAAAGTAGACCCCTCCCGAGTCTGCGCCGTTGCTAACGTCTTGCCTACCTGACAGCCCCTGTACCTAGCTACTCTCGTCCAGGCGCTAGCCGACGAGAACGCCGAGGGCCAAATTCGAGTTGCGGCAGGTCTCGCCCTCAAGAACGCATTCAGTGCTCGCGAGTTCGCCAGACAACAGGAACTACAGCAAAAATGGCTGCAGCAGACCGACGCCGAGACCAAGACGCGCGTCAAGTCTCTGGCCCTGACGACCCTCTCCTCGACCAACTTACAAGCTGGCCAGGCTGCTGCCCAGGTCATCGCCTCGGTTGCCGTCATCGAACTGCCCCGGAATGAGTGGCCCGACCTCTTGGGCACTCTGGTTCAGAATGTCAGCAGCGGAGCCCCACACCAGAAGCAGTCATCGCTCACCTGTATCGGCTACATCTGCGAGAGCCAGGACCCCGACCTGCGAACTGCCTTGATCACCCACTCCAATGCTATCCTCACGGCCGTTGTCCAGGGAGCTCGCAAGGAGGAGACCAACGGCGAGGTCCGCCTGTCGGCTATCTCTGCCCTCGGTGACTCGCTCGAGTTCGTCGGCAACAACTTCAAGCACGAGGGCGAGCGCAACTACATCATGCAGGTCGTCTGCGAGGCTACCCAGGCCGACGATTCGCGGATACAGCAGGGCGCTTTCGGCTGTCTCAACAGAATCATGGGCCTCTACTATGAGAATATGCGCTTCTATATGGAGAAGGCTCTCTTTGGCTTGACCATTCTGGGCATGAAGAACGACGACGAGGACGTCGCCAAGCTCGCCGTAGAGTTCTGGAGTACTGTTTGCGAGGAAGAAATTAACATCGAGGAAGACAACGCTCAAGTAGAGAGCTCGGACCAGATGCGGCCATTCTACAACTTTGCCAGAGTTGCGACCAACGAGGTCGTCCCGACCCTGCTCCTCCTTCTGACCAAGCAAGATGAGGATGCGACCGACGACGAGTACAACCTGCCGAGAGCCGCTTACCAGAGTCTTCAGCTCTACGCTCAGGCTGTCGGCGCCAATATCATTCCGCCCGTCATCCAGTTCGTTGAGACCAACCTGCGCCACGACGATTGGCACTACCGCGAGGCTGCAGTCGCTGCCTTTGGTGCCATCATGGAGGGTCCTGAGGAAAAGGTTCTTGAGCCTATCGTCAAGCAGGCTCTCCCTGTCCTCATTTCCATGATGGAGGACCAGAACACCATCGTCAAGGACTCCACTGCCTATGCCCTTGGTCGCATTACTGAGGCCTGTTCCGAGGCCATTGACCCCACCACTCACCTTGATCCTTTGATCCGAGCTCTCTTCGCTGGTGTCAACGACGCCAAGATGGCCAGCTCCTGCTGCTGGGCTCTGATGAACTTGGCCGAGCGCTTCTCTGGTGACTTGGATGCCTCTAGCAACGCCATCACTCCCCACTTCAACACCAGCGTCGCCAACCTGCTCGACGTCACTGGAAGAGCCGAGGCCGAGACCACTGTGCGCACCACTGCCTACGAAGTTCTCAGTGCTTTCGTCCAGCACGCTGCCACTGACAGCTTCCCGGCCGTTGCGTCTCTTTCCGGTGTCATCATCCAGCGCCTCGAGGAGACGATCCCGCTGCAGAGCCAGGTCGTCAGCATTGAGGACAAGATTGCTCTGGAGGAGATGAAGACGAGTCTCAACACTGTCTTGCAGTCCATCATCATGCGATTGGACAAGGAGATTGCGCCCCAGGGTGACCGCATCATGCAGGTCTCTCTCCAGATCCTTAGCAACACTTCTGGCAAGTCGACTGTTCCCGAGTCCATCTTTGCGACCATCAGCGGTTTGGCCAACGCCATGGAGGAGGACTTTGCCAAGTACATGGAAGCCTTCACTCCCTTCCTGTACAACGCTCTTGGCAATGCCGAAGAGCCCAGTCTGTGCGCCATGGCTATCGGCCTCGTGAGCGACATTACTCGCTCCTTGAACGAGCGCAGCCAGCCTTACTGCGATAACTTCATGAACTACCTTCTCAACAACCTTCGGGTTAGTAATTTGTCCATCCCCAATTATCTTTTCTGAACAAAACTGACCAAACGTAAAGAGCCCTGCTCTGGGCAACCAGTTCAAGCCTGCCATTCTCCAGTGCTTCGGTGATATTGCCAACGCAATTGGTGGCCACTTCGAGACCTACCTCTCCGTCGTTGCTCAGGTCCTGCAGCAGGCCGCTACGGTCACTGCCAGCCCTGATGGCAGCTACGAGATGTACGACTATGTCATCTCTCTGAGAGAAGGAATCATGGACGCCTGGGGTGGTATCATTGGTGCCATGAGAATGAGCAACAAGAGTATGCACATCCAATCCCGTCGTCCTTTTTCATGTTCATGGCTAACAATCCGCCCAGCTCAAGTTTTCCAGCCTTACGTGCAGTCTGTATTCCAACTGCTCAACATCATCTCTCAGGACATGAACCGCAGCGAGCCCCTGATGCGATCTGCCATGGGTGTCATTGGGTATGTATCATCAACAGTAGTCATACTTCGTGGAATACAGCTAACCTCAATTTCTCGCAGTGACCTCGCCGAGGCTTACCCCGGTGGTGAACTTGCCGACGCTTTCCGATCCGACTGGTTGACTGCTATGATCAAGGAGACTAAGACGAACCGTGAATTCCAGTCACGCACAGTCGACACCGCTCGATGGGCCCGGGAGCAAGTCAAGCGCCAGCTTGGAGGCCAGCAGGCCGTCATGCAGCCTTGAGAAGGTCGTCTAGAAATGACAGGAGCCATCCTTACAGGAACCGAATCTGAAATCCATGGTCTCCCCGGTCACTAGCCGCACCAAGGCACGCCCATCGGCGCGAGCGGTGCAAGAAAGCCAAGCCGGTTATTATATCGTGGCTTCGCAGATATCGCGGCAGTGACGCACGGCATCGCCTACCAATTGTCCCTTTGCGCCCACCCCCTCGTCCATCACCCACTTGAATGAGACATGTGTATATAAATCCATTCCCCTGCCTTAATTGCAATACCCCTTTGATCCCCCCCCATACCCCAAGACACTACACGGCATACAGCTACACACTCGAGTTCACCCATCATGTATCCCCTTCCCTTGCTGCGGAGTTTTGGTTGCGGCAGAGTCGCCGACAAGATTTACGTCGATCAGGTTTAGAGAAGAAACACGTCATGTACGCCCAATTTGCTGATGCAAAGAAAAGCGGGCCACGAAGTCATGTAACGGGATGAAGATGAAGAGTGGATGAATAAGAAAGATGTAGACAATGCCCACCAGGGCTTGCTCAAGTGAGCACCCTCGCAACAGCCCCTCTACCTACAACATTTGTCACTGCTGGGCATCGGAAGACGGAGCAGACGAAAGGCACAACGCGTTTCGGCCTGCCAAATATGCTATCTACGCTGTGGCATTGCCCCCCGCCGAGATGGATTTGCAGGACGGTTGATATTGTTAAGTCCCTGGTTGAGCCATTGGCTGAGTCTAGGGAATATTGTGCTTTTAGTACAATTCAGCCGAGTGAACAATAAAATCAGTCCTGTCCAGTTCGCACGAGCAGTGAAAGTGAAGGTGAAATCTGCTTTAACCAGGTGACATGTCGGACTGTCTGCTGCCGCCGTCCTGAGCGCCAACGTCGCCGGCGTCGATTCGGACACTATCGACCTGCACGCCGCTCTCTTTCTGGTGTCATGCGTCTTGTACACGATAATGTGCATTAGGACCACCAAGGGCAAGGCCACTTTTCTGACGTCTGCGCTCTGGGCGGTCTTGGTCTCAATATGCCTGTCGCTCTTTGTCAAGGCTGCTTGGAACCCTCTGTATTCTCCATGTGTGAATTGACTACACTGCTGACCAAACAGGTTGATGACCTTGTTTCAGATCCTATCTTCGTATGTACGACTCCTTATCATGTCAAACATTGGTTTGTCCCCAGAGATATCGAGATGAGTGCAGTTGAAATTCAACAGTGTATGGATGCTTTATGCGTTGGCACGAGTACAATTCTAAATTACTCTAAAATGATTCTTCAAAGACTTTATTAACCAACCCCATTTCGACTGTTCCACTCGCCAATACGAGAGGCCACCCGGAAGAGCAGCAAAGAGGAGAGTCGAAACCAGGCAAGATATCAAGATTACAGATTAGCAAACACCGCCGCCGCAGCTCCCACGGCCCCCATGAGGGCCGCCGTCGGCATGGCGGCATGGCCCGCGGCCATGGCTATCGTGACTGGGACCAGGGTGGTGGTGGGCGTGACGGCCGAGGTGAAGGGGGCTTCCCGGACAGGGCTCGCGCCGGCGAAATCTGCGACGGGCGTCGCTTTGGACGCGTCTGGGACTGCCGTGGTGGCGTGAGGGTTCAAAACGCTGGGAGGCTTTTGGTTAGCTTTCTTCTGCTGCGTGGTTCATGGACGACCCGGCGGTATCGCAAGAGAGACTCACTCGTTGATGACATGGACGACGCCGTTCTGCGTCAAGACGTCGGCCAGCTCGATCTTGGCGTTGTTAACGTACAGCTGGCCGTTGACCTCCCTCACGGCCAGGGTATAGCCCTCGAGCGTGCTGAGCTGGACGGTGCCGCCGCCGGCGCTGACCCGCTTCAGGAGCTCGCTGCTGTGGACGGCGCCGCCCTCGACGATGTGGTAGCCCAGGACTTCGGACAGGAGGTCGGGGCCGGCGGCCTCGAGGACGTTGCCGACCTGGACGAAAGCCGCGTTGGAGGGCGCGAAGATCGTGGCGTCCCGGAGGCCGTCCACGCCCGTGGTCATGTTCGCCTTGGCGAGGGCGCCGGCCATGGAGGTCAGCCCGACGTCGAGGGCGGTCACCGAAGTGACGTCGGGCTCGGTGAGGATGGTGTCGACAATGTGCAGGACGCCACCGTTGAAGAAGAGGTCGGCCTTGGTGACCCGCGAGACCTGCTTGAAGCCAGAGACGACGAGAGCGTCGGCGTTGGACTTGATCAGCTCTACCATCTGCGATTTGGCACCACCGGTCGATGTGATCTGGAGGGCCGTGGACGCGAATATGGGCGTCGTTGAGAACATGGACGATGAGACAAGACCCTGTACGACGTGATACTCTAGCAGGTCGGTCAGAAACGTCGTGTTCTTCACCATTTCAGCCAGCCCTGGCATGGCCGCCATGGCTTTTTGGAAGGCAGCATTGCTGGGCGCGATGACGGTAATGTTCGTCGCCGTTGATAGGGCGTTGGTCAGCTCGGGGACTGTGCCCAACAAAGCTGCGTACACAAGGTCAGTATTCGTGATTTTCTTCTATAACGACGGGAAGCCATTTCACTTGCAAGTAAGTGTGCTGAGCTCGTTGCTGTTGGCAGATAGAATATTAGTGATGGTTTCTGCAGCCGCAATGGCTGTGAAAATAGGAATCAAGCTTCGCAAATGCATTCTGAAAACAAACGACCGACCAAGCAGCGTTGTAATTATTAGTGATATTATGAATGATGGGAGACTCGCTCGACGAACCCGAACTCCAAAACATGGAAGACATGGCGAGGCTCAAGACCTTCATATATGTACACCGCATGACGCTTGCAGGAGCTAGAGGACCTGCCAAGGGTTGACAAGAGCCGGGTAATCGCGAGCCGTGGATCGTGAGCCATGTTGGCGGTGGTCCGAGAGTTTGACAGCTCTTGGGTTGTATGGCGCTGAGCGTTATACCCGAAAGCTCGCCATTGCGTACTTGGCCAATCGCAATGACCCCAGAGTATCCCACGGACCCGTGCGTACTCAGTCGCTGGTCGTATGAACAACATCAGGTCGTGCAAGAACTTTTGTTCGGATCCGGACACAGCCAGTAGCAAATTGGGATGGAGTTGAAACCGGGGCTTCGAATACGCAAAGCGCGCGAACCCCGGTGTTTCGATTGTGCGCAGAGATCTCTTCGGGTAGATCTTGGCTGGGGAGAAGGGAAACAGAATTTATGCTGCGACTTGGCATCACTGTGCGCTCTTTGGAGGAACGGCTGCTCGGCTTCTTGGAGTTGATGTGATCCACAAGCTCATCAGTAGAGCTTCAGCCGCCGAAACAGTCATGGCGATGTGTTGAGAGGTGCTCGGACGAATGGACAAGAACATGCGATAGAAGAGTTTCACATTGGCAGCTAAGCAAGCATCGTGATGAATCTGGCTGGACCCGAGGCATTGAATCCTTATGAACTGTTCGGCGGTACGAAATAAAACTACAAAGAAGAAGAGATCATGGATTGAGAAGTCAGGTTCGGTTTCACGTTTCGAAAACTTGAAGCTTAATCCAAGGCATAGAATGGAAGGTGCTTTCGATACTAGGTTAGGGAACATTGAAGTCGGTGATCGACGCAGGGGCCCCACCAGAACGAAGAGGCGAGCCAATCACAGCTCTCCACCGAAGCTGCAACATGCTTTCCCCCCTCCTCTTGAACCACGTTTTTGGGTTAGAGTGCAGTGCGGCTCTTTCGCTGTCCGGTGCATTGTTTCAACGTCTTCAGAAGCCATCTCATGATGCCTTCGTACCCTCGGAGAAGAGGCACGTGTCTCGTTCTTGGCGGCTGAGGTCAAGTGTAGTCTGTCGCCAAGCCGTGCTTATCCCAATATGTCCGCTCTGACTGCTCGGCTCGATGGCTTCGCCTTATCTACAAGTTGAGTCGTCTGCAGAGATTTAGGTATCTGGGAGGCACGTATAGCGATTGCGAACTTGTAGAGTATTTTTATGAGTGTCTTTCTGCTTTTGATAATATGCTAACTATCTATATGGTATAGGACCACGTCATGGTGTGCGCGAAAAAACGCTTTTTGCAAATCGAATATGTTTGAACCCCGTAACGCCATCGCCGACCGAACCGACTGAGTATCTTTAGAAACAAATCAAACAATCCCATCCCACATGATATTCGATGCCCCTCGTTAAACGCCGATGTTTATCCTGTGCTCTTTCTATATGCGCGCGATTTTCTCTATGCTGAGGCTTCGACGGGCGCCTCCGACTTTTGCTCCAACTCAACCTTCTCGAGCGCTGCAGTCAGCTGCTCCTGGTTGCGTGCCTCGAGCTGCTCCTTGCGTGCTTGCTCCTCCAGGAAAAGGGCGTAGCGAGACTTCTTGTTGTGGATGCCGCACTCGGTCTTGGCCTGGCCCTTCCAGCGGCCGGCGCGCTCGTCCTCGCCCTCGGCCACGGGGCTGGTCGAGTGCCAGTCGCCCACCGACTTGTAGCCCTGGTCGAGGAGGACGTTGTACGGGACCTGGTGCTCGTCGATGTACGCCTTGACCTGCTTGAACGACCAGTCGACCAGGGGGTTGATCTTGACGATGCCAGTCTCCTCTTCCACCTCGAGGATAGGGATCTTGTCGCGCTGTCCGCCTTGCGACCGACGGCGTCCGGTGAGGACCGCGGCGACGTGGAGGTCGGCGTATGCTCGCTGTTGGGGCTCGACCTTGGCGATGTAGTCGTACAGCTCGGATGCGACGTCGAACAGCTTCTCGCCGTATTGCTCCTCGAACTCGGCGGTGGTGTTGGTGCCGTTGGGCTTGAAGGTGTGTACCTTGACGTTGTACTTGGTCTCGACCCGCTCGACGAGGTCAAGGGTCTCCTGGAAGTGGTACAGGGTGTCGAGGAAGACCAGGTCAATGGCCGGGCCCTGGGGGTCCTCGGCCTGGATCTTTGCCAGCATGTCGATGGTGACGAGCCCGCTCAGGCCAAAGGCGGTCGTCTGGTAGAGGTTGGGGAAGATGAGTCGGCAAAGGCGGAGACGATCCAGCGGCGACAGCCTCTCGAGCTGGTCGTTGAGGAACTTTAGGTGCGGCGGCGTCAGGGAGACCAATGGCAGCTCAGCAGTCGAGCCGGCGACGGACGATGCTGCCGAGCCGTAGCCCGACTCGACCTCGTTGGACTGTTGCTGCGGCTTGCTGGCGTCGGCGGCCCGCACTTGGGGCGACGATGTGTAGGACGACATGTTTGTGGATTGTGTCGCTGTGTTGTTTGGAAGTGGTAAGTCTGAGTTGAGGATTGCCCCGCGTGTGAGGTCTTGTAGTAGCGAAGAGGCGGGCGTGTGTGATCTGTGCTCGGCCGAGTCCACTGGGAGTGTCTGGGAGCTCTGACAAGTCAGGGTATGTTGAATAGTGATGACGTTTCTGCCCGGGGTGAGAGGTATGGAAGAGGAAGAAGACTTTTGACTTTGGAAGAATAATCCGGGGAAAGGTGAGGAAGAGGAAGTGGTTGTGATTAAGAGAGGCCGGACTGGTGGTGTTCGGATTGGTAAGGTCGAGGTACATCTAGTACTGCTCCGTAATGCTAGGCAGGGCGGTATGATAATAGCCCTGGACATGGGGGAAGGAAGTATGCAATTCCTCCGTATCCTCATTCGGCCCTCCTTGGGGGGTTTGTAAGTGGGCTGTCCAGTTTCCTGTTTGATTACGTGCTTTGCCAGCGAGCGTATTTTTGCCAGAAACGTATAGAATAAAGTGTGCATAAATCGGGAAACGGTCTCTGCTGACCGAGCAAGCACTGAAGGGCGCGTGTATCTTTTACAAGCGGGCACGGCAATACGGAACCTCGCCCATGAATTGTTCAGACTGCCCGTATTTCGGCCCTGGTTCCAGCCATGTTCGTCTGTATGTTGGGTATGGGAACAATGAGGAATGATGCTCCTCTGAGACTTAGAGGCAATCACGACATCCGCGCTAAGCTATTCGCGATCTGATGGGCTCTTCTGATTGGCCCGTGGCTGAGAAATTCTTTCTTAAATCTGAGCCGCCCCGAGTACCGAACCTTGGACTCTTTTCCATGACGGCTTCCGCATAAAAGTCATCGAAGCATGAGCTGAGCAGGGGTCATATGCACCATTGTATTCGTCAATGGTCAATTGATCATCTTTGCTTCTATTACTGCTTACTTGTATGTCTGTGTTGTGCAGCTGTTTCCGTCGGGGGTACTGTATGTACTTTGAACGGTCAGACGTTTTTTTTTTCCTGGTCTCAGGTTGTCCTTTATTGAAGATCCAACGTCAACGAGTTTGCCTCAACCCAATAGTTCCACTTTAACACTCTGTTGCTGTTTCTCTAGACGGTAATATGTCCAGCGATTTGGCACCAAGAAAGGACGCTCTCTGCCTAGATCGCCCTAGTCCTCCATAGATCGGCTTTACCTTAAGTCCAAGCTGCCGCTGTCCAGTCCCCTGCTTTTTGCTTTTTGCCCGTGTGCCAACGTGGATATGATGTCAGAAGCGCAGAGCAGATTGAGTTTGTAGAATCACCTTTCACGGCCTGAGATCGGACTTTGCGCTGTGGCCGGCTTATGGAAGTATGTAGGTAACGTGGTTACCACTTTCTGCTGCTGCAAGGCATTGCAGCCAGCGCGCATTGTCTCCATCCAGTATGGCAGTTAGATACAACTTACCGTAACCACGACGATGGGGCATTTATTGGAAAGATAGTGTAGTCTCCGCGGAGGCGCGTTGCCGAAGACGGCGGGGCGCCTTTTATTCAGGACTCCATATCAGAACTATCCTCATTGCCGGGACTATATGCCATATGGTCAAGTCTAACAGGTTTTATGCCTGCTGTATTGATTGTACCACGACGAGAGAGACAAAAACGGAATGATTCAAATGAAAATGCCCGTTTCTCGTTGCCAGCAAGTGTCGGTCGTGTAATAATAAAAGTAGAGTTCACCGCTTGTGAGACTATACTACTACGGAATAAGGTGGTACTACTGCTGCCGCGACCAAGGACACACATACGCGACTGCAGCCATCCATGGGGTGAGACTGAATGACTGGTATTTGGGGCATTTTAGACTCCATGATGCCTTTCACGTCCACTCTGTCGCAATCCCAAGCCAAGGCCTTGGATCAGCGCCTCGTGATCACTTATCTACTCTTGCCGAGAATCGAGATTCCTAGACGTGCCGTCGTCCCTTCCATGATCACTCAGCAAAGGCAGCTTACATTTTCACCATCTTACATTTTTACACGTCTGCGTCCAAGACCGTGATATCTAATCAATCATGTTGTCTGGCAAACCGTTCGGCACATCCAAAAGAGAGAAAACGGTTACATTTGCCATTTCTCCGTATGTGTTTGTTATGCACAAGACCCAATCCAGCATTCGCAGGCGTCCATAAAAGTTGTCCCATGCCCCCGGGACTAGCTCGAACATGAAAGAAGCAGAAAAAAATCACGTCTTCGACAGGGACGATTGCGTGATTGAGACTAAAATTCCACCAGGCTCCATTTCTCTGTCAGATGGGCCCGTTCTTTGCTCGCGGTGCTGGAAAAAAAATTGGCTGATGGTTCAGCAGCAAGCAGAAAAGATTCCAGCCGCTGCCCCTGCAGGGAGAGCCGCAGCCGACAGCCAGGGTTTCCCGCCTCCGATATCCACTTCAGCCGCACCCCGATACCCTGGCTTCTGCATTCTGGGGGCCCTCTCTGCCGACGACCACCCATCTTTGCCATCACAGCCATGCATGTCAAGACTTTCGTATTCGAACGACCATCTCGCAGTCCGCTGTGGATTATTACGTGCTGCTCAGAACGATACCGTCCAAAGCCCCTTCCGAATCTCACTGACGATGATATGACCGCGTCGTGTGCATGCTCTCTGCGCCTTTTTGTGCACAATTGACAAAATTCGTGTAATAATTTGGCTGGCATCGTAGTCGTTGCCGTCCATTCAAGCTGACCTGCCGCCCATAGTATGATCATATGAAGTATATAGTTCACCAAGAGCCGGCGCTCGAAAGCCATGCTATATTCGCCAACACTCGCTTTTTCAATTCTTGTACATGCATGTGCATCATTCTATAAGAGCAGTGTGTGACTCCATGGAGGGTCTCCTGAGCAGATCAACGAATCTTCTTCAAACCCCGAAACAAAACCACGGCACCGCGCGTCTTCCGGCAAAATGATTGCCTGTAATTCCAGACATAATCTCCATGCATGAGTCCTCCTTCAATCATCAACCCATTGACCTGGCATCGCAAACTCGGGCTGCTTCAGCAAGACCCAGAATTCGCCGGCCATCCGCTCAATGTCCAAGTCCCAGATGAGATCCCAATCTCGCGGATCAGGACCATATTTTATATCCAACAGCCTCTCTGGAATCCCGCTTAGTTGAATGTCACCCCAGACAAGATCATCCAAGGTATCTTGCCGGACCGTGCCAATCTCAGGGTGCGTTTCCTGAATAAACTGGCGTTCATGTAGCCCATAAGCTATCAGATCGACTTGATTATGGTGTAGAAGATGGAGCCAGAACTGAAGGACACTGATCAGTCTGCTGTGCCTTTGTTTACCTTGTTCTCCGTAATGACGATAGCAGTAGCCCTGAAGGAGATATAATAATGGCGTATTATCATTATAAGCGAATAGCCAATCCTTTGTGGTAGAGTGCAACCATGTTTGATCAAAGTTGTCAGCGCCCAGCAGTATTGTCAAGCACTTTCCCCAGTCGTCTGCTTCGTGTTCTGATGGGGGCCAAGAACTGCTGCCAATTGCGAATGAGAGATTTCCGACCACTCCATCGGAAAGCAGATGGTTCCGTAATGTCGTATTTTCAAATGCAAAGCTGTAGATTTCGGGACGTATTCGACGATGGTACCAAGAGCAGGCGAAGAACAAGTATGTCCTGATGGTGAGAAGCGCTTCACCTTTTATAGCAACATGAACTTGGAGGAGTAAGTCGAGTACCTTGTGGCTACGGGCATCAAGAATCATGGCAACGTATCCAAGCCAAAATCCGAATGAAGGCTGCTCAAAGGTATCCTTCGGTAGAAGAACTCGATGCCATTCCGAAAGCTGGCCCTCGTCTCGAGTAATCCAAGTGTCAGATGTTTCGTTACCGAGGCGAAGCTCCTCGAAATAACACCCGAACTTATCGAACGGTGTATATCCACTGTTATCGGTATCATGGGCGCTGAGTCCTGAAGCTCGCAAGAAGTGGGCGCAGTCAAAATCTGACATTCGAGCCGCATGCTGTGGATTGTCAGTGGGGAAAAGTCACGGACTCGAGATTTATAGTGTCTCATACATGTAGCAGTGTTTGCCCACTCGGCAGTCTGTCAAATAATGTTGACTGCCTCTTTTCTAATGACTGCACAAGAGCTTGTATATCACCAGATTCGATGGCTCGAAAAGCTGGTGAGTCATAGGGTACAACTCTCCACGCCCTGAGCCCAGCACTGGGGCCGCCTAGGCCTCTGGAGACTTGGATCTCCCAAGATATCCTCAACAGCCAGGTCGGCAGTTGAAGACGAAGTGAGTAGCCTTAAGCACGCCTGGTTAGTTTCGCCTTTGTGTCTTCGAGGTGCGACTCACTGGTGGTTTGGTAACCTGGGAATTTGCGTTCAGAGACACGCCAGACGACCGTCCCATAACCAAAAGATCGCTTGTCAACCGAGCGCTCTGATCTTTGCATGTCGATCAGTTTCAAGTCAGTTTCCTGAGCGATACTAGCGACCACATCGGAGTCTTGCTCTCCAGCGAGGTGCCTGTTCGCCGATGACTCCACATCCAGCGATATCTTTTCGAGACTTTGGCATTGTTGCGCTGTTGTCAACTTGCCTAGAATTACATGTGGCTGAATCTTCATCATTGACCTAGATGACGTGAGACTTGTGAGCCAGCAAGACGAATTGTGATAACCAACATCATATAGCTTTGCTGGGCAAAGCTTAGTAACGCTAAGGCATTGCGCAGTCGAGCCTCGAGATCCGTGAGAGTCTTTTTCTTCAAAAGAACCTTGATCTTGGCCAGGCCACGCCTGTATTTCTTTGCATTTGAAATCTGGACACTCATGTCGTCGACAATATTCGTCAAACTCTGCAACGACTCGCGACAGTACTGAGTGCTGCGGCGCATAACATCATCATTGAACAAGATAGGATTAATGATGGTTGTGCGGTGTGCATTGAGCTCATCTTCCATCTCCCAGACCATCGGGTCAAGGATTTCGATCTGTTTCAAAAGATGTTGAATCGTCTCTGGCACGTTCTGGACTTCATCCCACAGGGCCTTGAGCTTCGGGATCGCGCTGCCGGCCTTTGCGGCAACCTCTGCCACCGCGATCGAACTCGCAACAACACCAAGAAGCTCTGCCATAGATGCTGTAGTATCATGAGATGTGTAGCTGTTGTCGTGCAAGAGATGATGGCTTGATCCAGATGAAGCACTCCTCAGCTGGTGTCTGGGACAATATCAGGCCTCCAGGTTCACGCCCGAAGCTCGAGGCTGTGTAAAGCCATGCATAACCATAAGAAACATGATTGGACGGCTATTGGCCAAGCGGCAACATGATGAGCGTTCCATTGGACAGAGGCCAATCATCTCTGGTGATTATGCCTTGGCCGAGCTTGCCTCAGGGCACAGCCTCCATGGCCAGTAGGTAAGGCATATTGCGGCTCATGAGCACTAGAGAATGCCAGACAACCAGCGGTCAGGATGCTCATGGCAAAGGGTCTGTAAGATGGAATGCAGCATTGAAATGAGCATCGAAGATACCAATATGATACCAACATGCGGAATCCGGACACATTAGGTAACCATATGAATGGCAGGCATGACCACGACCAATTCCTTCGGCAAGCACAACCAGCAGTCGTGCCTGCTGAATGGGCATCATACACTGAAACTTGCTAAGAATTTCGGTCATGCCTTCCCCGGATCTTTGATAGAGCTAAATAGTTGTAGTCTGTAGCCTGCCGACATTCCGCAGCATGACATGTGCTTATCGATATACTATCAGTCCCTTGAGGTTATCGTGACGGAGCATATATTCCGTGTGGAGCCGAGTGCCAGCGTAGAATGCGGTCAGAGGGAAACTGCAGGGTATTTGATTGAGCCGTTGGCCGTTACGTGGCTTCGGGTTCGGCTGATATTCCGGAAAAGACGCGCGCTAAGCCTCAAAAGGCAAAGATCCCTGACGATCACCTGTCGAATGACCTGAGGAGTGGAGGTGACGCACTTTCTCTCAGCCTCGTTTTCCCACTCTATTCGCGATTAGCCAGGCCGTTGGCAAACCCACCTCGGGCAGAGAGACAGACACAGACACTGAGAGCACGCCTCGCATCTGAGTCCCCTCACCTCGGGTTCTGTCTTCCTGCCTCACGAGAATTCCTGTTGCAGAGGTCGTCGCGGGTTCCGTCTACCTAGATCAGAGGTCTTCTTCTTCCTTCGTTTTATCCTCCCATATTATTATACCCCAGTCAGAATCTTTATCCCACCCCGCCGCCCACCATGGCCGACAACAGCCCCGCCAAAGCGAATCCCGCGCGACCGCAATTGGGGAGCATGCGAAGCAGCTCCTATTTGCAGGACAACCAGCAGCTGCGAGGACCCAACAAGCCGGAGAGCCACTTCGGCATCGACACCGTCGTCGAGGATCTCAACACCTCGAGCTTGACGCCCCCCAAGACCTTCAGCCCCTTCAACGGCGTGCCCTCCAAGGACGAGCCCCCTCGCATAGTAGACGGCGGCAGCCATGAATACACACACCCCAACTGCGCTCCCGCCAAGGGCGAGCAGAGCAACCGCCTGATTGCGACGCTCACTTACAAGACCAAGAACACGCGCGCCACCAGTGTCGTTGCGCAGCCGCGTCACTCTTCTTCCGCCTCAGACATCCCGGCAAACTTCGCTCCGACGACCAACATTGAGACTTTCCCTCTCGAGCCTCCGGCGACATCAGCCGAGCCTGAATCCCTAGATAAACTCTACGGCTCGTATATCTCGCCGCTTTGCATTACATCATTCCTCCACTTGATGTCGACTTTCCCGCTGCCCCCAGGTGTCACGGAAATTAACTCATCCCACCGCTGCCTTGACGACCCGGAGCACCCGAACATTGTGGAGCTCACCCTCTCTCCTGCTCCTTCGCTGGACTACCTGCCCTTGGCAGATCTCCGGAAACATGAGCTGATCTACCGATTCGAGCGGGAATGGAACATTGACGTGGCTCTCCAGCGTGACACGATCTGGAGGAGACATCCCCGGCTCGTGGTCTTTGATATGGACTCCACACTCATTACTCAGGAGGTTATTGACCTCATGGCTGCGACCATCAAGGAGCCCGCCGACTTGGCGGACAAGATTGCTGATATCACACACCGTGCCATGCTGGGAGAGCTGGAATTTGAGGCTGCCTTCAAGGAGCGTGTCGCACTGCTCAAGGGTCTTCCCGAGACCGTCTTCGAGCAGCTGCACCCGGTTCTGAATGTGACCAAGGGTGTGCCCCAGCTTCTCAAGGCATTCAAGAAGCTGGGCATCAAGACAGCTGTGGTTTCTGGTGGTTTCCTGCCGTTGACCTCTTGGCTCGCCAAGCAGCTTGGTATCGACTATGCATATGCCAACGAGGTTGTCATTGATGATGCCGGCAAGTTTACCGGCGAGGTTCAGGGTGTCATTGTAGGAAGAGAGCAGAAGGAGAAGCTTTTGATCGAGATTGCTGCCAAGGAGGGTATCGCACTTGAGCAGACGGTTGCCGTCGGTGACGGCGCCAATGACCTGTCGATGCTGGCCACGGCTGGACTTGGTGTTGCGTGGAACGCGAAGCCTCGCGTGCAGATGGAGGCGAGCGCCAGACTCAACGGCGAATCACTCGTCGATTTGCTTTACCTCTTTGGCTTCACCAGCGAGGAGATCGGCCTCCTCATTGCTTAGATGGAGATTATGCTAAGCACCCTAGATATGGAAGTAGGACGTCTTGTTGAAAGATACAGACGTCTTGTTCTTCCAGGGGCTCAGGTACAGGATCCTGCAGAGGGCTAGATAGACCTGCGAACTCGTGTGGAATTGGAAGATACCATTGTCATGTTGTCCGAAAGTCGCCAAAGGCCATTATTCATCTTACATTCTTGATTGCGCGCTCGTGACCATGACCAGCAAGGTTCTCAATAGTTGCGTCAAGTAAGTGTTCCAGAAATCAACCTGGCTGGCATGGAACATATGCCCTTGACATCTCTTTTAATTCTAGTGCCCCTCCGGCTGTAAAGCCCAATATGGCTCGTGGTACTATAGTATTCTAACCTGCTTCTTCCCACCCCAGGATGATGTTTACTAATCACCTCCTACCTAATTTTTTCCCTCTCTCAAAGGCTGAGAAGCTTGTGATAATCTACTACAGCTCACTTGACTTCAGTCCCAGAGCATTACACGCCCCAGAAATGATGTGAGGGCTGCCACCGCGCAGGAGAAGCCGAGATCAGCCATATCTGCGGATAATACTCATAGCCCTACTGCAATGACATATTCTGCCAGGCTAAGCCATCATTTATATTTCACAAGACGGAAGCAGAAGAATGCATAAATGTCATATCCACATCTGACCCGGCTTTATGGGCATAAGTTCTCGGCAAGTAGGAATCTACTTCGTCCTCGTCCATCTTCATGGTGATTCTTGTTGTAAGTCCGAGATCCAACATTTGCCAAATATCTCTGGGGCGTCGTCTGAGCCGAGTTCAGTTGTGACTCGGTGCATCTCCTTCTTGCCATTAATACCCGATACCATGCCGCGTGCTGGGCTTCATCTTGGGTGATGAATGGTGTAAGCTTGTGACTCATGACTACTGGCATCTCGAGGGTTCTAGCTTGACTTCGGTGGACTTGACCTCGCCTGACCCGAATGCTGATAAGCCGAACCCTTCAAAGTCGACGGTACATTTTCGCATCCGAAGACAGTGCTTGAATTGAGGTTGGTGATGGTGTTTGAGTTCCATGAATGATCGAAATGCTTTGATTGTTGGTTATGTACAAATGGAATGAAATCTCATGCCGTCTAGTTTAGTCTCACACAACCGCTTCTCCCCATGTTTGCACATCTATACCTTTTTTGTTATTGTCACGATCTAGTAGCCGTCCTTGCCCCATTTGTTGTACTTCTCGTGCAGGTGCTATATTTCATTGTCGTCAGTCAACTGTTCTTGGCATTTAGTCCCAAAGATGACGCATAAAGACTTCCGTACCTTGGGGAGGTTGACATCGGGAATGACAACGACGTTGATGGCGCTGGGAGCGTCCTTGGGCTCGACGCTGGTGTCACCACCGGGGTGGTACTGGTACTTGCCCTCGCCGGAGTTGTTCTCCCAGGGCATACCGGCGATACCGACGGACTGCTCGGATGTGGACTTGGTAGGGGTGCGGCCTGGAAGACAATAGACGGTCAGTTGGAACGGACTCATGCCCGCGATGAACGGGCAATCCCATTCCTCGAGCAGAAAGACTAACCAAAGTAGAGACCGGCACCACCGAGAGCGAGGACCATGACACCTCCCAGAATCTATTGTGTTGCCACGACTGTCAGCACTTCCCGATCTACAATAGCCCCAAGAATCGCTATATCGCCTCCGAATGAGCCCGCGCGAANGAATCTATTGTGTTGCCACGACTGTCAGCACTTCCCGATCTACAATAGCCCCAAGAATCGCTATATCGCCTCCGAATGGCCCGCGCGAANTCTATTGTGTTGCCACGACTGTCAGCACTTCCCGATCTACAATAGCCCCAAGAATCGCTATATCGCCTCCGAATGAGCCCGCGCGAACTACTGCTCGGCCGCGTCGGAGGCGATTGAGGGCGGAATCGGGATATGACGCACGTAAAGCTCGGGGTTGCGCTTGGTCTCGTCCTTGAGGGCAGGGTCGGTGGCCATGCGGCGGGCCGAGGTGGTGAAGGTCCGGCTGGAGAAGGCCTTGCTCGAGAGAGCGGCGCGGCGGGCGATCATGGAGGCCATGGCGTCGATATTCTTGGTGATGGTATCGTCGTTGCGGGTTTGAGGTGGTTTTCGAGGTTGTCGTATGATTGCAATTGGCAGCCACTAAAATGCTAGAGCTCCCCCAAGGCTGGGCCGAATGAAAGTCGGAAAGCACGCTATTGGTCAATTGTCCCATGGCTCAGGCATCCAGGCAGAAAGAAGTGTCAGCCACATATGGGGTGCCACAGTGGGGGAGACACCAGCCTCAAGTCGGTGGGCTTTGATTGCCATCAACTCGATCTCACAGTGGGCGAGCCAAGCCAGACCCAAAGAAGCATGATGCGAGGGTCCGTGCTCGAGTAGGCAGCATTAGTGGCGGGTCGTACGAGGTACTGGGCCGGCTGGGTTGGCCGTCATCACGTTCATCTGCCGATTGAGTGACTGGATTGATGGAGGTGATCGATCGCATCGCAAGGTGTGTAACTCTTGTCGCATAATCGTGAAAGGCTTCATTATTTGAGCCTGCCCTCGAGATTCTACGTGCGTATTTTCCAGATATCAAATATCTATTCTAGCTAGGAACAAGCCGCATTGAAGATATCCCAAGGCGATCGTCCAATTACAGCACAGCCAAGCGGCACCCCGGTCTGCCAGAAACGCGATGCTTGGAAATTAAAGAGCCCGTGCTCTCCTGTGAGACTCCTGGCTAGGCGACGAGCTTTGGCATGCAACGTTCTGCAACCTCTTGGGGTCCCGATCCAGACTCTGAGCGTTCGTTTCTGCGTTTGCCCGTGTCCAACTTCGGGGGGCCAAACGTGCTTCTGAACTCTCTGCCGCTCCTTGTCTCGACGTCCACTTTCGCATCACATCGCATCGCATCTCCCACCGGCCGCTCTCCAAACTAGTGTCTTCTGCTGTGCAGATAGAACGAAAAAAAGAAACGCCGACACGCTCATTGACCAGACCTCACACTCACTCACCAGTCACCCACACTCTCTCGACACGATCCGATACCAAACGACGCCAACCATTTCACCAACCCATCCGAGTCCTTCCTTCATTCCTTCGCCGCCCACCGTTCCAACGACAAAAGTCACCAAACCCAGCTCAATTCTCCAAATCGCGACGACTCCTCACCCGGCACTCGCGAACCTCTTCCGTGCCCTCGACTGCCAGACTCCCAACTTTCTTTTCCCACATCCCGCTGCGGCCTACCCGTCAGACAGCCCATATATTTAACTTTCGACACTGTCAATCAGCGCCCTTTTCACTCATACTAATTTTGGCGTGACCGGCATGCGCAGGGCTTCCAGACAGCCACAGCCCTAGCCTTCAACCAGAAACACGCTCACGCAAGCCGCCATGGCTGCCAACAAATCAGAAGGCGGCCCGGTCACCCCGGACGACAGCAGCGACTTCCCGCGCCCGCAATTTCCTGCTGGCCCGCCGAGCATCATATCGTCGAGAATGACAGATATCGCCTCGGAAGATGGAGATGCATTCGACGAGCGACAGACAGGAAGCGTCAGCAACGCCCAGAGAAGAAGCTACCTGAATAATTCGGAGTCGCGACCTGGAACCGCAAAGACCGGCTTGTCTTCTTCGAGAGGCGCCTGGTCGCAGTCAACACCGTTGCGACGGGGAGTACAGAGAGGCAGCCTGAGTGGAAGCATTTCCGGTTCCGTGTCTGGCAGACCGCCCAGTGCGGCCAGCCGAAGCCACGTCCCGTCGCTCACTTCCCATGCTTTCTTCCACCCGATGAGCTCGCAAAAGCTACAAGCGCAACGTGGCGCATCGAGACCTGTCACCACAAACCAGCAGCATGGTGCCATGGACGAAGCTTCTGCAGTCGCGCAGCAACAAGACTCCATGCCCTCGAGTCCGATCCACCGTATCGCACGGGAACCCGTCGACGACGCCGATCTCGAGCCGCCGCCTTCTAGAGGCACTGAGATGACGGAGCAGGAGACCTACGACAGGATCACTGCTAACACGAGTCCCACTCATGGCAATACGGCCGGTAGCCTGACCGACAGCGTACGCCCCCTGCAACGACAGAAACCCGAAGGCCTTGACCTCAGTATTGATGTTGCAAAGGCTCAGAACAAAAACGGCGGCAATACCTCAGCTCCAATGCAGTCTCCTCGGTCTTTCAGGTCCAGCTTGTTCATTTCCAAGGGGGATTCGGCGGGCAAACTACCCAACCGCAGCATGCCAGGCGCTGAAAAGCTCTCTTCTGGTGCTTCTTCTCCGCAATTGACGCCAATGGCGACCGCTTCGCACTCGGGCCAGGACAAGTCCATCAAGAGCAAGTTGCCGAATCATGGCCGTAACCATGAGTATTTCGAGGGCAATACGTTCTTCTGCATTGGCGGACGACTGCAGAACACCAGACATCGCCCCATCAACATCGCCACAGGATCATTTGTTGTCATTCCTGCTGTTCTCTTCTTCGTCTTCTCGGCGCCATACCTCTGGCACCAAGTCTCTCCAGCCGTCCCCGTTGTTTTCGCGTACATATTTTACATTTGCATTTCCTCGTTCCTCCATGCGTCTGGATCTGATCCCGGAGTGAGTACCTATTATTCCCCTTGGAAGGCTTGTAGATGTTTCTTACTGACCGCTTGCAATGTAGATCTTGCCTCGCAATCTGCACCAATTTCCACCACCATCTGAGAACGAGGATCCCCTGAGACTCGCACCTCCCACAAACGACTGGACTTTGATCAAATCTGCCGAGTCGAGCACTGCCGCCATGGAAGTTCCAACTAAGTATTGTAAGACTTGCAATCTTTGGCGACCTCCCCGGGCTCACCACTGCCGACTTTGCGACAACTGCGTGGAGACACAGGATCATCATTGTGTGTGGTTGAACAACTGTGTTGGTCGCCGCAACTACCGCTACTTCTTCACCTTCGTCTCATCCGGCTCATTGTTGGCACTGTACCTCTTTGGTGCATCCCTGGCTCAGATCTTGGTCTACGCCAAGAAGGAACGTGTCTCTGTCGGCGCGTCAATCGACCATTTCCGGGTGCCGTTTGCCATGGTTATCTATGGTATCATATCTTCTATCTACCCCATCGCTCTGATGGGCTACCATGTGTTCCTCATGGCCCGTGGAGAAACGACTCGCGAGTTCCTGAACTCCCACAAGTTCCTCAAGAAAGATCGCTACCGCCCTTTCACTCAAGGAAGCATTGTGAAGAACTGGCTGGTAGTGCTCTGCCGCCCAAGACCACCTACATACTACCAGTTCAAGGGGCGATTTGAGAAGGGAGATCAGCGCTTTGCTGCGCAGAAGATCCAAGGTCAGGGCCGGGGCCCGCGCCACGGGCAGGATATGGAGATGCAAGATGTGCCGCCGTCATCATCTGGCTTCCAAGGCCCTGTTGCTCTGCAACAAGAGAGAAGCCATGAGCCTCAGCCTCCTCAGTGATCTCCTCGTCCACATAACGAATATTCGTCATAATGCCGAGCAGTCATACTGACTGCTTCAAACGCACCTACTACGTAATGTCTTTACTTGCTATACCCCGATGTTTCATGTACACCAAGCGCTAGAAATCAAATTACGAAGAATGGCGTCCAAATAGGATTAATATAGAGGCGAAATCAAGATGCGCTCGACATTTTACTTTCTAAGAAATCATGCAAACCTACTGCGAGAAAGTGAGTGTCAAGTCCAGTCCAGGTGTGCTTCTTCAGCTCCGGCTTGCGTCATCCCAAGTTCAGCTCGCATCAATGATGCCTCGCTTCCCCGGAGATGAAGCCGGATCTGCTGCAACCAATACACATGCATAGGTATGGGAAACAAATCAAGCTCGGCAGCCCCTTGCAGATCCCATCCCCGTGCCTGCTCGACACCAATGAATGCCGGCTTACATTACCCCGAGCTTGGCAATATCCAAGATGCGGAGCCCCACAAACCCCCATTACAGCTCAGTGAGCAGCCATCTATCCGGGGTATTTTCCACATATCACAGCCGTAGGCCATGTCCTTGGCCTCTTGGGAGGCACGGACAATTAGTCTGGGTCAATTTGGCGTCGTTGTGAAATATGTCGAGATCTTTGTATATTTGACATCATATTTCCTAGGACCGCCGGAGGGCTCTCGCCGCCACACCGACGTCGTAAATCCGAGTACGATACTGTAGGTTGGAAACAAATTATTGGCTGACACGGCTATGATGATGCATTCTATATAAGCCGTGACAACACCCAGGTTGATCAGAGACTCTACTTCGATTTCCAGCGTCGTGTGCAGAATCTTGGCAATAATTGTAATCTGGGCTTGTTGGTATCTCTAGCAACGAGCACCTGATTATACATCATGAAGACTTTCTTGCTGTTACTGGCAAGTCTGCTCGTCAGTACGGTCTCGAGCAGCTACGTTCTTCCCGCCAAACCCACCACCGTCGGCCCTTTTCTCAAACAGTTGAATGGTTCGACCTGGGTCATTGGCAACGAGCTGTGGAATGTGACTCAGGGCCAAACGTACGGCACGAAACTCTACTACAAGGACCATGACTGTGTTGGCGATGCCGCCGGACACTATGTCAGTTACAGTGAGTCTATCCTCCACTCGGTTGACGTGGATGTTCATGCTGCTAATTACCTTTTCAATCCCCAGACGGCGCAGCAAGCAACCTGAACTGGACGTCGGCCTCCATTGTCAACGAGGGTCACGTCTACGGCTCAAAGTACATCGACGTCAAGTTCACCGCCAACGAGGGCGACTTCCACTGGGTCATCTTCTCCGGCCTGGCGGGCGCCTACCAGTACTTTGTAAACCACGACCTGCCGACGCTGGGCGAGTTCCGGACGCTCTGGCGACTCGACAACACGACGTTCCCCAACGGCAAGACGGACGTCCGGGACGAGCCGCTCCCGCCGCTCGACGAGTACCTCGCGGACCTCAAGGTGCAGGACGAGACGTGGCTCAAGCCCGACGGGTCCGGCTACATCACCAAGTACGACTTCACGAGCTGGGTCCGGACGCAGACGTGCTACGGCGTCTACGGCGGCGCCTTTGGCAGCTGGTACATCAACGCCGGCAAGGACTACTACAACGGCAACCACCTGAAGCAGGAGCTCATGGTGCACCGCGAGTCGGCCACGGGCGACGCCGTCCAGCTCAACATGATCCACGGCACCCACTTCATGGTGTCGTCCTCGGACGTGTTCCCCGACGGCAAGCTCTGGGGCCCCTGGCTCTGGTACCTCAACGACGGGTCCAAGGACGACGCGGCCGCGCGGGCCAAGAAGGAGTTCGCCGCCTGGCCGTACTCATGGTTCGAGGACGAGGACTACCACACCCGCGGCTCGGTCCGGGGCAAGCTGGCGCTCTCGGACGGCCGCCCGGCCAGCAACGCCGCCGTGTTCCTGGGCGACAACACGCCGAACAAGACGGCGCTGGACATGGGCTCCGAGTACTACTATACGGGCTACGCGGACGCCCATGGCAATTTCGAGTTCCACGACGTGCGCGCCGGCACGTACGGCCTGCAGGCGTGGTCCAACGGCAGCTCGATCGCCGACGTGACGACGTCGCTGCTGCACAACGATGTCGTCGTCGCCGCATCCTCCTCGTCTCGGAACCATACCGCCGCAACCGACCTCGGCCTGCTCGAGTGGCCCATCTCGACCAAGACGGCCCTGTTCCAGGTCGGCGACTTCGACCGCTACAGCTACGGCTTCGCGTACGGCGGCGCGCCGCACCAGCACGCCCTGTCGGACCTGTGCCCGGCAGATCTAGTCTTCACCGCGGGCGAGAGCGCCGTCGAGGACTGGTGCTTCGCGCAGTCCAAGCTGGGCAACTGGACGATCGCGTTTGACATGGACAGCTACCCGACGCCGAACCGAACCGAAGCCACCCTCATCGTCTCGCTGGCGGGCTACTCCTCGGGCGCGAGCGCCGCCGTCCTGGCCAACGGCGTCCAGGTCGGCAACCTGACGAGCGGCGCCGGGTCGGCGGCCAACGCGACCGAGGGCCTGGTCAACGACCCGTGCCTGTACCGCAGCGGCACGGCGGCGGGCGAGTGGCGGTACTTTGAGTTTCCGGTCAACGCGAGCCTCTTGACTGCCGGGACCAACGAGGTCACGTTCCAGATCACGAGGAACTCGACGTGGCATGGGTTCATGTGGGATGGTATCAAGCTGGAGTGGTGAGAGAGTTGTAGAGTTTTCTGCGGCTGGACGTCGATTTATATAGTATATTATAATAATGAGATATCTCGAAATTAAGTAGAAGAAATCTAGTATCATTGTCGGGGTTGGATTGAACTGCTAAGCGTCCAGGCTCGTGCTGTCCGAGACTCGCGATCTCCTTTGCGTCGGTTAAAATTGCAGTGAAAACTTTGTCCTAAAAGAGTGAAAATAAACGAAAATGTCACTGAAGGTGTGGTCGGGCCAAGTACTATATATAGCTTGGGCGCAAGTATCTCTCTGCTTGGCCCCGAACCCGTGCGCGAAGCTGGGCGACGAGGCAACCAGATTCCGATTTGAATAGGGCAAGCAAGTCTGCGCCGGAAGTCGATTGCGCGGACCACCGGCACTTGAAGCGTCTCATCTGCTTGGTGTAGTTTAGAATTGCAGTGAATTTACTGAGCTACAAGGGCATGCGTTTTAAAAGGAGGTTATGGCTGCTGCGGCTAGGTTCACCACATTTATTTACCCGCGAACACTGGAGTTCGAATCTTAGTCCTCGACAGTATCTAACTATTGTTTCCTGATACTATAAAGCCAGTTAACACCGGCTCAGGGCTGCTTTGTTGAGAGCGAATCGGCTACCTGGGCTTATGACCGCTCGACTCCCATGTTTAGAAAACGAGAATAATATACTGCTTGGCATTCGAATAAGAGAAATCCAGTTCCATTGTCAGGTTTATCGCTTGTCATGGACTACTAATCATTCACCATTGTGTTCCCCAAGATGACTGATTTCCTTGTGTGGAATCAGATTGCAGTGAAGTCGCTGAGGGTGCCACCGAACACCAATGATGTATTTGCCCTTTTATGATTGGTCCTAGACATATAAGCGAAGCCTAGCAACACGTCACCAAAGTCTATATCATAAAGCAGCCTCATATGCTTGGTGCGGGCTCAAATTGCCACGAAAGGACTGTCAGCCAGGACTTGAGTCTTCTACAGCTGGGAGTCGATGCTATAATTATATGCAGTTGCGATTCTGATTACAGCACATCCAGATGAATTGCCTGACTGCAAAATGATCAGGCTTGTGTTACTCACGATTCTGATCTCTTTTGCGGATGTTCAAATTGTCGTAAACGCCTCGATTAAGCTATAGAATAAAGTGGAAAAAGGAAAAAAGAAGTTGCTGGTGGTGTGATCGGGTCGAATACGATGCATGTCGGGAAAAAAGTAGCTTCATAATCGGCCCCGGACCTAATGCCTGTCGCGCGAAGCTGGGCAACGAGGCAACAAGGTACCCGGAACTTCATGCGCAGGGGACAAGTCAACGACAAAAGTCGACTGAACGCTTTGAACTTGAAATAAACATTCTCTGGCTTTGTGTGGGTTAAAATTGCAGTGAAACCAAAGAGATGGCAAGAGCATGCGCGCTTTGCAGGTCTTGTTCTAGTACACCCATTGGTCAATGGTAGTTGTGCAGATGCAGGCTGACCACCTTACCCGGAGACTGCAAATGCCAGGAAATTTCAGAGAATGCAAAGCCAGGAAAATATCAGGGAAGAGCCGAGTAATATCTTTTAAATAAGGAAAGCCCTAGAAGGAATTATATTGGAGGAAAAAAGAAGGGATTAAGAAAAGGTAATTTAGCATGTTCAAACATGATGTGTCTGCCATAGCTACCAGTTCCGCTGAATGGATGCTTCAAAGATGATTTATAGTACTTGGAAAAAGGAGGAAGTTAATTGCCTGAGGTGGTGTTGTGTATTTGAAGTCTTGGAGGAAGACGTCAGGGGTTTCCGCTCCCTTTTTCTTTTTCCAGAAAATAGAATCGGAAACTTAATATCACATGCTTACTAGTTCAAGCACTACACACAAATTAATATGTATACATGTCGGATTGACATAGAGGTATTCAGTGTTTTTATTTCACTCGAACACAAAAGATATCTAGGTAGACGGTTGTCAAGGTCATGGGTATCACGTGATACCCAAAATCAATGTCCCGCTCCACAAATCTAGTAATTGTGCCAAACCAGCCAGTCTGGTTCATGACGCTTCCTCGAGGCCCAAAATACTCGATCTGCTAACCTGCGACCAAATCGCGAGGGAAGCCAGGATGCGGAGTCTCCCGCAACCCCCGCAAAATTTCCTCCAGAAGAAGACCAAAATTCTGGAGCAGCTCTCCATTCCGGACTCGGAGTACACAGATGCCTCGCCAAAGGGTTCGGTAGATGCCGGTATCAGGGATCTGATCGACGAGCTCAATGGCCTGCCGGGGTTCGTGACGACGAGCAGCTGCGCGGGGCGCGTGAGCGTGTTTGTCGAGGGCCGAAAAGCTGCAGAGATTGGCGGCCAGGGCAGCGGCGAGGAGCTTGCCGAGCCGAGCCAGGACGAGTCGGCGAGGACAGCAACGGTTGCCGGCGTGGGTGGTAAAGGAGGAGGAGGCAACTGGCTGTTCGTGAGCCACGATCCTGTAAAGGTGGAGGACGGCCAGGATTTGCGGGATGTGTTTGGCATCAATGGGAAAGAGTCGACAACGAGCAGGGAGGACTCAAGCCGACTTATTCACTTCAAGTTCGAGCCGATGGTAAGTTGACGAATCACTCAGCCGTTGGTTTCTTCAAGGATTAGAATCGCTGACTCATTGTCAGATTCTTCATGTCCTTACCGCATCTCCTGAACACGCCCAGCTTATCCTCAGATGTGGGCTCCAAGCCGGCTTCAGAGAAAGCGGCGCGCTCAACTTGACGGCATTGGGCGGCGAACCCATCACCCCCATCGTAGCAATCCGGACCATGGGTCTTGGTTTGGAATCATTGGTCGGCATTCAGAAGGGAGACCAGAAAGAATGCACAGTATCAGCCGATTACCTGCAGACGTTGCTTGCCATCAGCCACGAGAGGTTTGCCGAGAACACGAAGAGGATACAAAGATTCCGGGCAGCAATCTTGGAAGCTTCGCAGCCGCCCAAAAAGAAGGATGGCACGGAATGGGAAGATGCTGCGGCTCGAAGAGAAAGGAAGAAGGCAGAGGGACTCCAACGGAAGGCTGAAATGGAGGCTGCCAAGACAGCAAATCGTGACACTGATCAGGCCTATGCATTAGACTTGTCCCTCAATACAGACCTGACATGACCCCAGACATCCATGCTGCCAATTGCGGTGTCGTCGAACAAATATCATTCCGTCTGCACGGCCTTTTTGGAGCCTCTATATCGTAGTTGTACATAACAGCTGAAGGAACTCAATGCTCGCTTCTTCCTTTTTGCGGGAAATTAGTTTTGACCCGCGCCTCTTCCGATCTTTGTCTTTTCTATGCCATCTTGAAATGATCGAAAAATGACACGACACAGCCGGACCTATCGCACAACCTTCTCAACCCACTCCTTCTCCAGCCTCCGGACCTCCTCCTTGAAGTTCTCGACCTCCTTCCAGCAGTTGAGCGGCCTGCGGTCGTTGGCGATCAGGCACTGGATGACCTCGCTCCGCGACTTCTCGACCGTCTCGGGGAGCTGGCGCAGCTGTTTCCGCTTGTCGAGGCGGGCGCGGAGGGCCTCGACCTCCTTGGACACGGCGGGCGTGCTGTTGCTGTTGGCGTCCTTCTCCGACTCGGCAGACTCGAGGGCCTTCTTCTGGGCCGCCGTCAGCGCCAGCGACTCGTTCGCCGACAGCTTCTTCAGCTCCTCGGCGACGCGGGCCTGGACGGCCAGCTCGATGGTCTGGGCACGCGATCTATCGGTCTGCAGGTCGGATGATGGTCAGAGATGGGGATTCGGGTCAAATGGATCTAAGCATGGCTGGCTTGTCGATTGCGTACCTCGGTGCTTCCCTGCAGCGACTCGACGATCTCGTGCGATACGCCAAGGGGTCCGGAACTGTAAAGATTTGATATTGGTGAGCAATTGATTGATCCCCGAGGGTGTCGACCGCAAACGTCGCCCGGCGAAACCGGGGCACGGGAAGAGTGGTTTAATGTACGTACGCCTTCCAGCTATGCGAGGCTTGGCCGTCGGCCGTCTTGGAGGAGCTCGCGCCCATTGTGCTGATGTTCAATTGGCGATAGGTTTGTCTTGGCTGCGAGGTTTGCGCCTTGCTGGGAGGATTGTATTGATAGCTCTGCTCTGCCGACTTGTTGCTGGGGCCTTTGAACGCTATGCGAATATTTCCGAGGTTTGGGTCGCAGCGCGGAAAATGACGTACCGTGTTTGCTGGTGGAGAGAGCCGCAGATGCGCACGGTGCAGTGCACGGTGGAGCAGGAAGGAACCAACAACGGCGCATCTTGATGATAACAGCAATCAACATGGGAACTTGGAAATTGTAGATTGCGATACTATTTATGATGTATTCGGATTTTAATGCTTGATTGTATCTAAGATAGAAAATGGAAAGGCCGGGAAAACATTCAAGAGCCATCAACTTGGATCGACTCTTGGCCAACATTTATATCAAGCAAGCAGGCTGCCAGTCAGAACTTACACTGATTTGTTTCGCTCAGATGTTTCCCAAAAATTTGGCCATAGATTTCTGGTTTGAAGTATACAATAAAGGAATAGAAAACGATTCAAAAGGAAGAGACAAAGAAAAAAAATAGCAAAATGATGCAAATTGAGATCGACCAGGATATACGAACTCAACTTCAACACTTCCCGATCTTTGGTTGGAAAAGATATATCTCAGATTGAGACAAAATCAGCGTAATGGGAAAATTCTTTTTATCCATAAGCGAGTCAAAAATTCGGCTTTGGCGGCCGGTTTTATAAAAGATAGCCCAGGTGAGCTGTCTACGCACCTACGAGGTATATATCTATATAGTAGTCATATGTTATTAATATTACAATGCCATCGAGGTCTTTGGAAGGAGCATCCAAAATCGGACCTCGAAATTAATTCTACGCCATAACGATGCTATCCAGTATATTGGGTTTCTCGATCAGTGTCGTCATTTTCTCCAAAATAGATCATGCGTGTTGGAAGGTAACTGCCAACATAATACAATGGGATTTGTGACTGGCATACTTATTCGAGCTGCCATGTCTGCCTTTTTCGAGGCTTCCAGGGATATTGTCTAGTAATCCTCCAAGTTAGAGCTTATTAGACAATGCCTGGCGATTCTACTGCATGTCATTTCGCTACCAACCGTCATAAGGAAGTTTCGATCATGAAATATGTCATTCTAAATCACTGACCTAGATGCATCTATAGGAAGATGGATACTGCTCACAAAAAGAACTCATCTGTTGGGACAGAGTCGACCCCATGCCAGTGATTAGAATAGTACGTTGGTACCTCCATGGGGCTGTACATCGAATCATTAATAATGCCCCAAGAAATCCAATGTGCTGTGCCATTAGGTGAACAATATCCTTGCGAAAGATGACCTTCGCAGAGCCTGGGGGAAAAGATTGCAGCTGCGACTTCTCAACCTTGGGCCAGTTTTCTTGCTGATCGAGCCATGCTCGAGAACAATCCAGCAAGGGTCCTCTGGCTGTCCATGTGAACAAATGGACTTGAAACAACCAGTCACTACAAAACTTCATGGGCGCCTATCTAGGTTCCTGCCCGGCCTCATGACTTCTAAAAAAAAAAACCAGGCAGTCACCAAAATCATCCTGAAACCCTTTCAAACGTTCACCAAAAAATCACTGGCATTTTTTTGACTGCCCACAATCTCAAATTCACATTTCCGCTCTTGGCCGCAAAAAAAAACACACCTGCTCAGAGATCAACAGTCAGTTGTCAGAATATTTTTTGTCGAGAAAATTCGTTTATTGTTCTGCGATTTCGGCAGGCAGTGTAGGTGCAGGCGTGCGAGCTTGTCAGTTCCATCATTGTCTTCTGTATTCGACCTCGCACCACCACTCCCATTATCTGTGGAAGTGTCTGGACCACAGCGTCTCGATTCCACTACTCCATAATCCCTCTTACCAGAAAATCAAAGGCGCCGATTTTACCACAAGCATTACTACCTAGTGCGCTTCAAACAATACGTACCTACCACTTTCGGCGGTTCTCTGAGTGGCCGTTTGTACACTACAAACGCAACATCTACCACCAACTCTTATCGGGCAATTATCTCTAGGTATCTATCTCGGCGAAAAACGACAAACGTAACAGCCAGAAATATTCACTCTTATTCTCTCGCATTGCGTATTTCACGCGTTCAACAGCAAAGGCAAACGACGAACAGCACAAGTCTTGAGTGCCTAGATCCAAAGCTGGTACCAAAGAGCTACATGCTGCCTGAGGAAGCCATCTCAGTACACACTTCACGCCAGGCAAGCAAAATTCCTGCAAGTCCGAAGTGTTCTCAGACGACAAATCCAAGTCCACACGACACTGTCTCTGGCACCACCCTTCAGGTCGAGATTGCAAATTCGAGAGCAAAAATCCAAACTGCCAACTAGCAGGGTGAGCAGACACTGTTGTCTACCTCTTTTATTGCTCCCAAGTCTGTTGTCTCCACTATTTGGTCGAGGCGCAGGTTTTGATGCACAACTTGTACTCCATCTTGAGGACATTGCTAACAGAGTACAGTGACAGACTTCTGGTCCCATCAGGCAGTGTGAAACGCCCAGTAAACAACACTTGCCCTCGGGTTTATTGGGTGCGATCAACTTTCAACCCAGACCACACACCACGCACTCTCTCTCACATACCCCATCCGTCTTTTTTCCTGCTCCCTGACTCTGTCAATTTGCGCAAGCAATCGGTTCCCGTTTCTTGCTAGAACCATTGCCCCTTCGCCAAATTTCTGGAGAAGCTCAAGTCGACTTTTTCGATACCTTTGGATATCAAGAAACCCACTTGGTCCATCTTGATCGGGCGCAGCTCTCACCACCCACAAGCTCACACCATACCACACTCGACACTCGGCAAATTTAGAGTAGGAGACGCATCAAACTCCAACTTGACAGATCTGACACCAGAGATCTCGTCTTGACCAACACCAAAGTCCGCAGTGTCCCCTGCCTAGACGCTGTTTCTGACCTTGGTCACACAAGCGTTCTGTGCTTCCCGCGGAACAGCCCCATACACAAATCTCTTCCGACACGAGACTGGGCGACATTCACCTGCCTGTGCTAGGGTCGTGACATCTTTGTTCGCGAACGACCCAATATAGCTTTTAGGGCTTCACGTTCGGCGAGGCTCTGGGAATTGCACGGGTCCCTTTTCTAGCTCAGAGCTAGGTCAAACACAACAGACCGACCCAGAGAAGGAGGCTTGACAATACGACCCAAAGCTTCACACAAGCTGTATCTTGATTTTCCAACCACGGTGGGAACTCTGTCTCAGGACATAGTTATCTGTGGCAGGTCATCCTCTACAACTGTACATCACTGGCTTGGAAGTCTCAGGCCCGGCGACATTTGTGAGTTGATTTCTTCAAGTATATCTGCCTGTTCCTTTTTTTCATCCCATCTGGCCCACAACGTCACATATACCGGTGGGTTCCGGATGTTGTGCCATCGGCGCTATATACGTCTGGGCGCTATATCTGTCCCATATCATACACACTATACGATCCTCGGCGATCACTTCGGTCTGGATATTGGCGCTTTCGAGGTAACTCGCTCCCGACCCACGACGCCAAGGATTAACGCCGCCATCACCGCCATCACCACCATCACCACCACCATGGCAACAGGAATGGGCTGCCCGCCTCGATGGCTCTGGTCGGCCGGCGAACAACTGCAGTTCACTTTCCAGCCACCAAAGCCTGATGACCGGTCACCTCTTCCAAGCACAGACCGCTCCCAAGAACACAATTTGCTTCGAATTTTCTCTCCGAGGCAAAAGTTATGCCTGGACAGCACTATCTGGATTGTTCTTGATCTATTCAACTTCAACACAACTTGCAGCCCTGGTGGAGCCATCATTGATTCCGGAAGGAAGTGGTTTCAACTTCCATTGTCGACAATCCCATTCCTGCCACCGCATAGGGGGATTCCTGACTCTCGACAATCCAACTTCGTCAAGTTACTTGGCCCTTTCCACTTGGCACCAACCGCAGAATTTGACCAGAGGCTGCACAAAACTCCGATTCTGGGACCTTCCTCTTCTCTTCTTTCCTTCCTACACAAACCATCCGCATTCTGTGTCTCGACAGCAATCATTCTTTGATTTCTCTCGTTGCACACAAGACCTGCGTGGCTTCTTGACACTAATCATCAACTAACAGCACAAATACTACCAAACACAACCAACATTCAGCAACCATGGACGAGCACTTCCGTTTCACCGGTCGTGCTACCAGCGCATCCGCAGCTACTCGCCGCAACGAGCGCACCACTACCCAGCGTGGTGGCTTCACTTCGCCCAGTGCCGACTCCAGCTCGGACAGCGAGGGAGGTAAGTAAAGCAAATTTTGCCACTATCACCAGTTCTTCAACAGCAGATCAAGGATCGCCCATCACATCCCAGTCTGCCTCACTCCACCCCTTCAACATCCAGTAACCCAATATCCATCGCACATCGTCACTCTTGGTATCGAGTCGTTGTCCGAGTTGTGAAGTCTTCTTCACATCTTCCGCAACTCGCCTGTAGTCGACAGCTTCTGACTAATTCCTCATCTCAGGTGGCGCACCTCTCTACGACGACGAAGCATCTCTTGCTCACAATGAGAATGCATCTGTCGCTGCCGGCGAGGATACCTCTGCCAATGCTACCAGTGGTGCTGGCCTTGCCGCTGGCATTTCGGCCTTGAACATGGGTCGCAGCTCTGGCAACGCGTAAGTTACTTTCCCATTCATCATAATTCTATTACCCCGCTAACCAATATGTTACCTCAGCTACTTGCCTCCTCACCTTCGTGGACCTCGCGATGAGGCTCCTGGTCAGATGCTTCGCAGTGGATCTAACTTCCAGCTTGGCAACGCTCCCACCGACGGAGATGTCTTTGGTGATCCCAACGCCCAAGATGCTGCTCCGCTCCAGGATGATCGCATTTCTGGTCATCTGCACCTCAACCTTCCCGATCGCACTCGCAACCAGATGGGATCCGTTCATGGCACCAATGGCAGCATTGACACTAACATGCAGCTTACCCAGACTCCCGGTGCTTTTCGCCGCAACGTCACTCATGGTGCAATGCTTGGAAGCCCCGAGTACCGAGAGACTGGTGCAATCGCTCGTAGTTCCTCGAGCAACATGATCACCGCCAGTCGCTCGTCCGGCAACTTGGCTCACTCTGAGTCTCGCCACCAGGTTGGCGGAGTTGATGCCCAGGCTTTTTACTCGCCCGGTGCTTGCGTTTTCGTCGCAAAGTAAGTCCTTCTGATATGAAATCCCCAAAGCTTCTGAGAAGAAAATCATAGCTGATGCAATGACTAGCTTGCCTGAGAGCGTTGAAGACACTCATCTGGAGGCAGAGGTTACCCGTGCTTTCAGCGAGTACGGTACTGTCTTTGTGAAGATCCGCCGTGATGCTCGCAACATGCCGTTCGCCTTTTGCCAGTTCACCGTAAGCTCTCTCAACACCCCCAACAATCAATCATGTGGACTATGTGACAAAATTGAACTGACATTCAAACAGTCTGAGGCCGACGCCAAGGTTGCCATGGTTCAGGGCAAGGGTCGCATGATCTTCGGACGTGCTTGTCGCACCGAGCCCGTTCGTGCCAACCGTAAGTCCCGTACTAAATCCTCTTTAGCAAAGGAGATCAAATCTAACATTACATAGGCACTTACATCATGCATCGCACCAACGGTGACGATATGTATGCTGACGAGGCCCGTGAGGCTCTCGCTGACCGTGGCTTCCACCCCCTGGAGAAGTGCGAGATGCTTCCGTATGATATTCAGAAGCAGCAGGGAATGAGCCGTTCCGTCCTCGTCAAGCTCAAGAAGTTTGACCCTTCCAAGGAGCTTCAGAGCGTTAGTCATCTCCCTCTTAGTATACCGAATCCTGGACTGAAACTAATCTCTGTTTGTACTATGTAGGCCTTCCGTAATCACATTCGTTACCGCGTCATCCCCTTTGATGAGCAGAAGGGCGCCCAGGTTACCAAGCTGGATCCCGCCGAGGTCTGGCTGCAGCGTTACGAGGTCGACCGCCGCTCCATCTTCATCGGAGACCTCCCCTTTGGATTGCCCCGTCTCGAGGAGCGCCTTCGCGATTACCTGGGCGAGTTTGGCGACATCGCTGACATGCAGATGGTCAGTCGTGAGCCCCGTGACGGCCGTACTCCCATCTGCTTCGCCTTCGTCGAGTTCGCTCGCCCCGACATGGCCGCCATCGCTGTTGATCGTCTTGTAAGTCATCCCTCTCCGCATCTGACACCTCCACATCAAATGATTTCAAACGCTGACATGACTCTGTTTTCCAGCGCCACCGTCAGCTCTTCGGCCAAAATGTCCGCGTCGAGCGCAAGGTCTGCCGTGAAGGCATCAGCGGCCGTGGCGCTCCCCGCTTCAATGCTGCCCGCGGCCGTTCGTATCAGAGCCCCAGCGCTGATCGCGGCCACCGCCGTTACGACTCCTACCAGTCGCCTCAGACTCCCCTGCGCCGCGACGATGGCATTCCTCGTCGCATTGCCGGCCCCGACGCAGCTGCCGTCGCTGCCAGCCGCTTTGAGTGGTCCAGCCCTACCCTGGGCACCAACATCAACTACACGACCTCTCCCTACCCTGACAGCGAGCGCACTGTCATGCCCAGCAGTGCTTACGACCCGACCAGTCCCCAGATGACCGGCCAGTATGCCGCCCACGGCATGATGCACCCCATGAGCCCTCAGGTCCCGACCCCGTACGGCGCACACATGGCTGCCAACCAGATGAGCCCTTACAGCGCGTATGCTTCCCAATACGCCTGGATGTCGCCTTACCTGGCTGACCCTCACTACGCCCCCTACGCCATTGCCCACATCGCCAACGAGGTCAACCAGGCCAACCAGGCCCAGGCTAACCAGGCCGGCTACAACGCTGACCAGGCCCCTGCCGGCGACGCCGGTGCTGGTGGCAATGCCCAGGTTGCTCGCGGCAGCAACCAGGAGGAGGACGATCAGGAGCCCGACACTCCCACCCGCATCGCTCGCGCCCGCACTGCTCGCCGCGACGGCAACAGTGGCGATAACGCCTAAACCTCGCCTCCCCCAAAAACATCGAAGGTCATGACCTGACTACTTCCGCGCATGCACTCTCGATGTGTTTTTCGGGTTTTGCCCGGTCCAACAAGGCTTTTTTCGCGACTGGTATGAGAACTGAACAGAAACGAGAAGGTCCATCCTTTTGCCCAGAGAGATAAACAGGTTTCCGTCTTTCGAGCAAGGGGTACATACAACACAAAGCTGGTGATCGCGCGAATGGAATGATATGGACCCCATGAGAAGAAGAAGAAAAATTAAGGGTTCTTGAGAACGTAGATAGCTACACAATTGAGACCTCTGACAAACCATTTCGTTGATTGATCTGATAGTCGTGGCTCGCATGTTCGTGGAGTTGAATGCCCAACTAAGTGAATGATGAGGTGATGCAGACCAGTTCGTTGCAGTTACCCAGTAGGCAGTGGGTATCGTCAAGATAGAACAGTCATGAGTGGGGGAGGAGTGATCGAGTTTCTGACTGAATAATAAATCCAAGACTTGACAGAAGCGGAGAATACCTATTCACTATAGATTCACTTGGAGTGTAAAGCCCTGATTGCAGACGGCTGGCCATCTATACCAACTCGTGTGCGTGGCGAGAATTAATAGCTTTGTCTATTCATCCCATCCGCGAAATACTGGCCAATTTTGCGACGGTCGGAATAGAGCCGTTGCTGTGTTGAAAAAGTGCTGTGAGGTACTTATCTAGCAGACTGTACAAAGAATAGCCGCTTGACAATACACGTAGAAATATAGAATGATGGTCAAGGCCAGTGACAAGTTGCGTCTAGACATAAGCCCATTTACGGGAGGTTCCATGTCTTGATCATTATGGTGCTGAGTGCGGTCGTTCTTGTTTGCAAAGTGAAAGGACTGGCATTACGTGTCGGGCATTGGCAAAGTGAGTCACCTGGGAAGAGAATGCATGTTTCTAAGTGTCATTGAATTGTCTTTTGATTCACGTCTATCGTTGCTTCATCTGTATACTGCCACATGAAACCGTAAACGCCTTACTCATGATCATGACTGCTAAACCCAACGACTCTACTCGACGGTACCTTGGGCGGTAGGAAGCGGGATAGCCTTGTACAGAAGAATCAAAGCCGAGTGGGACTCACCGCCACCTGCCAGAGCGTCTATCTTGTCAGGTGTAACCTCGGTGACCTTGTCGTCGTTGAACCACCACCAGTTGCCGTCCTCCTCCTTCTTCTTGCCATCCTTGGGATCGACTGTAGCCTGCTTCTTGACGTATGCTGTGTAATGACCACTGTCGGCGCTGGCACCCTGGTGCGTAACGACGCCGCGGAGCTCGTAGAGGCCAGACTGGTTGGCGCCGTCATCCTTTGCCAAGTCAGGGTGGATAAGAGCGTTCAGTTCCTTCTTAGCAGACAGCAGAGCAGCCTCCTTCTCTGCGTCGATCTCCGCGTCCGTCTTGTAGTTCTCTTCCATCTCGACGTCTCCATCAGCCGACTTCTTCTTGTCCTTCTTGTCGTCGATTTCAGCATCCTTCTTGTTGAACCTGGCGCCCATAGCACCCGGAATGTCCTCCAGAGCAGGCTCGCCATTGTTCTTCTTGCGGCGCTTGCGAGATCGTTCAATATCCTCCTCATCTTTGCGAACCTCACGGACCTTGTCTCGGACTGGAACGATCATCTTTCTCAGAGGCTCCTCGCAGAACTCGACCACATCAAGCTCATGGGGGAAAGTGACCTTGCGCATGATCTTGGCCTTCTTCTGCGTCTCACGCTTCCAGAAGAAACGCACAAAGTGTACCGTAAGATATTTGGGCAGCCGCGAGATCTCGGATTTTCTGGTGTACGTAGTCTCTCTTCCCAAGAGCTCAGAATTCTTCTCAATCTTTTCGGTCAGACCATTTCTGATGCCATCCGACAGATGGTTTGTGGAGCTGTCAATGTGGCAGTTGAGCTTGAGGAACGAGTCCTTGGTGAAGACGGGCTCCTCGCCAACCTCCTTGGCGGCGGGATCGTCGCATTCGAGCTTGCTGGAGAATTCACCCGACATGTACTTGTCGATGAAGGAGTTCTGGGCAGCTTCGGGCAACTTGACCTTGGACCTGACTTGACTAATGATCTGGGACCAAGCTTCTTCGGCATCCTGCTGCGCAAATCCAGGTCCACTCCTCGAACGCTCGGCGAACTGGGGGTAAGCAGACCGCAGAGCGCTGAGGAAGGCGTGGGGAATGACGGGTTCCTGTGTCTCGTTCATGTACTTCCAGAGATCGCGGAGCTGTTTCGGCAGATCCAGATGGGGGAGTTCGCCGGTGAGGGAGTTTGCCGGGGCGGGGGTGTAGTTGACGAGGGCGGTCTGCAGCTCGGGGATGGCGCGCAGGGTCTGGAGGGTCGAGTTGAGGTAGCAGGTATTGCCCAAGTTCTGCAGTCCAGCTGGGGTGGCGCCTTCTTGTTGGGCGAGCTCGGCTTCGGTCATGTCCTCGGCGAACTTGACGGGCTGCTTGGGGCGCTCGAGGACGTTGGCACCCTCGCCGGGGCTGCCCATCATCATGATGGTCTGGCCGGGCTTGAGGCCGAACTTGCTCAGGTCGGCGTCATCCTTGAGCGGGCCACCCTTCATCAGGACCTTCTGGCGTTCAGGCTCGACACCGGTGAGACTGAAGAGCTGATACTTCAGTGTCTCACCGTTGGACTCGGTATCGACTTCGACATCGTACTTCTTGCCGGAATGCTTGATCACGACTTTGGGGCGGTTAGCAATTGAAATCGGGATGCCGTGGTAGATGGGCACTGCTTACTCGGTATGTTCGTCATCTTGACTGCTTTGTTCTCCGAGAGCCGATGATTGTCTTTTGGAGTAGACGAACGTCGCGGGTTCAGAGAGTTGAAGTCTCAATCCCGAGGGAAACGATGATCGAAAAGATTTGATACCTCGAAACAGGCAGTCTCGAATGTACGTATGCTCTGGGGTCTAGGTCTACCACCAGTCGATTCCACGCGCATCCAAGCAACGATGTTGGTAGTGGCGGAGTGGAGATGTGATTGGCTTCAAGCTTCTGTGGTGGGGAGGACGGGACGGGACCTACGGGCTGACGGGGGGCAATTGGGGGGGGAAGGTCTCTCGGTTTACGTAAGGCTTTGAGGTCAGCCAGGTCAGCCACAGCAGTCTGGCTCGTCTGGGAGCTTGTGCCACAGACGACCGAAGAAGCGCTGTGGAAGCCTCAATTGCCCCAATAGCCCCGTACCTAGGCAGCGGCAGGGGTGCTCAAGGGGCTTCGCCCCACCATCAACGTCGTCGCATTCAATGAATGCCCATCGCCCAGTGCCAGCGACCTGAACCCAAGAGTGGGCTGCAACTGGCCGCTTCGTCCACCCCACGTTCTCCGTATAGGTACCTGCCGACTCGACTACCACTCCGACTCCAGACCTCCGGGATAGACGATAGGAGAAGCAAACCGTCACCCGTCTCGACGGACCATCCCACTTCGACAATGGTGAGCATCCCCTAGCGATGCGCCGCCGAGGCCGACTTACACGTTGCTAACCCTCTCTCTCCCCGGTAGTCGCAATCCCTCCGCCCCTACCTCCAGTGCGTGCGGAGCAGTCTCACGGCCGCCCTCTGCCTGTCCAACTTCGCATCGCAGACTTCGGAACGTCACAATGTCCCCGAGATCGAGGCTCAGACCTCCCCCGAAGTCCTCCTGAACCCGCTCGTCATTGCGCGAAACGAGAACGAGAGAGTGCTCATTGAGCCCAGCGTCAACAGCGTGCGGATAAGCATCAAGATCAAGCAGGCAGACGAGATCGAGAACATCCTGGTCCACAAGTTCACCCGCTTCTTGACGCAAAGAGCAGAGGCCTTCTTCATCCTCAGGAGGAAGCCCATCAAGGCATGCTGCCCCGAAGCTTCCTGCCGGGAGAATACAGACATGCTGACTGATTTACAGGGATACGACATCTCCTTCCTGATCACCAACTTCCACACCGAGGAGATGTTGAAGCACAAGCTGGTAGACTTTATCATTCAGTTCATGGAGGAGGTCGACAAGGAAATCTCCGAGATGAAGCTATTCGTAAGCTCGGGTCTGCTGATGCCAATATTGGCGATTGCTAATTCGATCCCAGTTAAATGCAAGAGCAAGATTCGTGGCCGAGTCTTTCCTCACACCAGTGAGTTGGTCGATATCAATATATCTTGGAGGCACTACTGACCCATTTCTAGTTCGACTAAATTGCTTGCAAGACTCATTCGCAGCACTCGATCATGGGCAGAAGACAGGCAGGCTTAAAATGTCCGGCGTTTGGAACGTGATAAAATTTGGCTTTGCGGCTGGATTGGCAATCTGCATAGACGATGTAGATTCCTACCATTTCCAGTTCGATGGCACCTTTATGAACACAAATTACTCGGTTTCGATGCCAACGACCACGACATGCAAATGAGTGATACCTGTCAAGGTCTGGCGGAAAGGAAACCTGTGCCGAAACCTCACTCTTGTCATCCATGCTCTTCACTGACCAATAAACAAATCAACCCAGACGCCCCATAATGTACACAAAATCAGTAGCCAAAAGGGTCGAATCCCACACTATATAAGAAAGATCAATCCTCCTCACGTGACACTGACAATCACTATCATGTGCTCCGCGATACAACTGGCATCCATAATGCCAACTAGCCACATATGGGGGAGACTGAGTAAATTACAATTCAACCACGAATTCTGATAATAGAGCAATTGCTGCACAGTAGCTACTGTGGGGAGCGCAGGCTGAAGTATGGAGGCATCGGACTGGACGACTCCGATGGACTTTTAGTATACTTCTTTGATCATGCTGTTGAGCCACCCTTCAGATTTACATCATGTCTCTGCCACTCAATTTGGAAGTAGTCAGGCAGGACTGGAGAGAAGTTTCGAACCACCATTTATTAGGATGTCGCTTATTTCTGCGAAAACGAGTCTTTGATTCAACGAGGCAATAAAGGTTCCGAGGAACAGTTCACGAAATAGCAGGAGACATGATGGAGAGACAAGAAAAAGAAGACGAACATGTTGCCGCGCATAGTCAAATCTATAAGGCAGCCACCCCAGTCAATTTCCATTTCTGGCCATGACCACCTAGTATGCAAATGGCCGCAGCCATGGTCCCTCTGGCGGGTCATTCGCATTCTTTTTTTTATTTTATTCGGACTGACCTCCTCTATTCTTTGGATAGCCGATTTATTCAATGATACTTTTGTCGTATTCTGTATCAATATAGTCTATGTGTCTAATCATTCAAGACAATTGCTGGCCATTAGCCTTTGCCTGGCCCGGAATCATACGGTAGACTTGGTTGAGAGATTATCTCGAAGACTTGACTGGCTGCGAGCTTCTCCTCGTGCCTACCAATCAGAAGTCCAAGATTGACTATGCGCGGCATCAAGCGAGTCAACTCGGGCAATATAATAGAAGTGGGGCTCTATAGTAAAATAACATAATCGTTGTGCTGATGGAGAATAAAACTAAAGAACACAACAACACAGTCCCGAATTCTGATTATGGTATGATCTCTTCCAAATACGCATTGTCCGTGGGACGCATCGACACCCAATCTATACCAGGATTTTTATCCCAGTCTCGGGACGTAAGATGCGTTCTTGTCTCCGCATCAGAGCATACAAGTAGCTAGTTGAACTGGTAGTTGGTTGAACTTCTGCTCTTCTTAGATTTGATGATATTGTATTCGTTAGGCTCTCGACAAGTTACTTAATAGAAGACTGCCTTTCGTCGAGACGATTATGCATTGCTGATTTTGCGAAGTCATTGCAAAAGCTGGGCACCTGGAGCTGGAGCTGCCGCGGGTGCTGTCCAGCTTTCTATTCAAGTGGCTGGCCGAGCAACCAGGCAACTTGTCCGTTTGATGGCCATGACATGCCAAACACACGACTGGCCCTGCAGACAATCAAAACTTGCACTCGACACTCCGTGTTCTAGAAGACTCATATTACAATCACCCGAGTCTATTCTCTCGAAATAGACCTGATTCGATCCAGACTTTCGGTAAGCCCCCCTCTGTCCCGATTGTTTCTCTGCACCGCGCTGCCACCACAATCAAAATCACCACTACCTCGACCTTGCCATTCATGCTTGATTGTCGTCCCCCTCTTTCCTACTTGACAGCGCGGGGCAGCCTTTCTGATGCACATTTAACCAGAAGCCCTTCCACCAAACCTTTGTTGCCAAACCCTCTACAAACCAACAACCCTTTCTAATCTTCTCTTTCAACCAGCACCCAACCCGACGAGGATCAAGATCCTCATTCACCACTCAACACTCAACCAAGACTGTGAGTAAATATTCCCATCTACCTATTCCATCGCACACATCTGCGCATCGGACCAAAGCCGGACTGTCAGAGTTCTCTGGTGTTGTCGTTCCTGCCCATCGCCACTCGACGTCCCGTCGCTGCCATCATCCCACTCTGCCTTGACCGCGGACCTGCCTTTGTCCTATGCCATCAAACACTCACTACAATACTACACAAAAATCCCACTGCCACGGCGACGTTCTTGCTTGGTCGAAAGCTGTCAAGAACGCTGCCCATCCCCCGCCATCAATCACTCAATCACCTACCAGACAACTCGACGTCAATTGTTCTTCCACTCCAACCATCGAACATTCGACCACCTCGTCTGTCTCTCCACGAACCTTCCGTTCGCTCCTCCAACAACATTCTTTCTATCACTTTCCACCTCCAGCAACACACAAAGTTCCGACACTAATCATCGTCTTCCAGACAGTTACCAAACACTGACCTCTTGGGTCCGATAGAACCATCGTAAGTCCTCGAGTCTCTTAGGTCATCGTCGCTCTAGCCATATGATCGATTCGAAAGATCGGATCGCGATTATCTTGAAGATCCTCGCATTCACCCGATCCCACTGCTTCTACGACCTCGAGGATCGCGATCCCATCTTCCTACTACCTCTACAACCATAATCGCCATCCAATCTTCCCGGTCTCGAGATCCTCGCAATCAACCGATCTTACGACTCTACAATCACTGTCGCGATCCCATCTTCCCGGTATTGCCTGGGCCACCAGAGTCATATTACCATTTCATACCACATCTTCCATACCGACCCTGGACCCCATCATACCGCCTTGGGAAAACATTCCTGTCGTTCAACACAGTCTGTTCACGTTATCCATGAGTGGTTGTTCATGAATTCGCTCTTTCCAAACTCCCTCCTCACCATCTCTGGCGGCACTTCCAAGTCTCCCCTCCATCCGAAGCCAGACTTGTGACTTGCCCAGTCAGGCCGTTCCGACCCTGACTTTTCCTGTCCACCTCTTCAAGGTCTGACCTCTACTTCTGCACCCCCGCCTATCCATGTTCACCAACTCCTAATCCCCCACACACCTTCAGACACAGGTCCGTACCTTGAGCGACCTACCGATAACCATCCCCTTGATCTGCATCGGCCTGGTAGACTCCCAACTTTCCTTTCATCTTTCTCCACGGTCCTGCCTCTTGAAGGATACACATTACTTCTCCTCTCTAGATACTGACCCGTATCCTAGCCAGCGTACCGATAACAGTCCTCAGGATCGCACATAGCTACTGTAAGTTTTCTTGCCTTCTTGCTGTCACCTTCCTTGTCGTTCTTGCCTCATCGCCGTTCTTTCATCTTCCGGGGGCCGCACGACTTCTCATCCCCAGACACTGGCCCGAATCAAAGGCAGCATATCGAGAACCACTCCTTGGACTTCACCTTCTTTGAAGTTCTTGCAGTTTGCACGACTTCTCTCGCGATACTGCCCGATTCCCAATCGGCGTACCGATAACTATCCCCTTGGACTACACCGAGTTCCTGTCATTTCTGGGTCTTCACCTATTTTTCACGTTCTTGCCCGATTCCCAATCGGCGTACCGATAACCATCCCTTTGGACTACTATCGAGTCCTGTCATTTCTCGGTCTTCACCTCTTTCAACGTTCTTGCCTCATGAACAATCCGCACGACTCCTTTCCAGATACTGACCGGTGATCCAGACAGCATACCGATAACCGACCCCTTGGATTGAACAGAGTTGTTGTAAGTTCTCTGTCTTCCTATTTTTTTTCCCTTTTTGTCGCTCTTGCCTCATCGCCGACCCCCCTCTTCAACAATCCGCACTCCCAATTCTTGGTCGACTCAGAAGTCCTTCAGCCATATTCACAACCTCGCCACCGACCAATCGGCCTACCGAAAGACCACACTTCATTGTTCTCTCAATTCACCAACCTGACAAGCAGACGCTTTTTTTCCTTCTTCGAACTTCACTTCTGATTTTCGGCGATTCACCGTTCTTTCCAATTTCAATCCTGGTTCCCTCAAGCTAATGAGCCATTGCAACTATTCAGGTCCATCCTACATCCTCGTGAACAACTCTTCACAATGTATCCTGGTCGCAACAATCGACAGATCAATGCACCTTGGCGAGGCCGAGGTCGCATGATCACCACGAATGAGCAGGCCCGCTCATACTTCAACAACAGCAACTTTGGCGGAGGCGCTCCGCTGCACCCGTTTCCGCCCCCTGTAGGCTTGTCGAGCGCAGGTGACGATTCCGACTCGTCCAGCGACAGCGAGGATGGTGGTGCCCCCCTGAGAAGTCCTACTATTGCCAGTAAGAGCACCGAGAACCAGAAGATGCGTTCTACCGCCATCGAGGGTAATATCGCCTCGACTACTTCGTCCATGGATTTCGCCATCCGATCTACCGATGTCCCGAAGGATCAGACCAATAGCAATATGGTCAGTAACTCCACACAAGACAAATTCACTTGCAGTATAGTGACTGATCCATTGTTTTCTAGTCCACTGCGACTACTCCTCAGACCAACAACGGTATCGGTACAAATGAACTTCTGGCAATGATCCGAAGGACCAAGCCCGAGTTCTTCAGAGACAGTGCCAAGACGAGTGCTGGCGGCAGTCTGGTACGAAGCCAGACCTTTACTGACGGTTTCCACGATGATGCTCCTCTTGGTGGCAGTCATATTCTGCCCCAGCCTATCCAGCCCAACTTGGGTACCGGTCAACAGTCGCAGTCCGGCAACACCCTTCGGACTTCGCGAACCGACCCCTCTATGGGCGATTCCAGCCTGACATCTCCAAACGTGTCTGAGCACAGTGCTTACAGGGTGGGCAATGGCAACGTCGGTGTTGGCAACCAGCAGTCTTTTGACAACAGTGGTCGGGCCCTGAACGACATGGCGACTACTACGCCTGTGAACATTCAGGCGCAGATCGAGGAGTTGCAGCGAATGCAGAAGGTGCTTCAGGAGAACCTCGAGCGCAATCATATGGCATTGCAGAGTGCTGCTCCTCAGCAAGTTCCGAGCAACCACCACCAGGGTCACCGCGCCACCCAGTCTTCAGTCAGCGTTCGTCCTGGTGCTGGTGCTCTCATCACAATCCCGGAGATGGACCGAGATACGACTCCACGACCGGGTCCCAATCAGTCAAACCAGATGACTGTGGCGCCTCAGGCCAATTTTGAGCGCAGTATCCAGCAGGAGTTGGGCCCTCGCTCGCAGCTGCTGAATGAGTTGTTGAGCTACGATAACCAGTCGCTGACGACTATGATGCTCGATTCTCGCATGTTCCCCTTCACTGAGAACGCATCTAAGCAGGCCAACCGTCGCAAGGAAACTGGTGTTCTGAAGATTGCCAACGTGAGTCTCACACACATTCGAGCCTGACACCTTTTTTCTCGTTCACCATTCACTAACTTCTGATTAGTGTCCCTTCAACGTCAGCCGTAACGAGATCATTGCAATCTTTGGACGCGCCATGCGCCTGCTCAACGACAATGAAGAGCCCGTTCACATCATCTTGGAGAAGGTGACTGCAAAGACTCTCGATGCGTATGCCGAGTTTGAGACCCCATCAGATGCCATGCAGGCTCTGGAGCGCATCAGGGAGAACATCGCGCACAATCGCCCTCCTCGCATCGGACCGCGCGCAGTCAAGGTTGAGTTTTCCAACCAAGCTGCTCTGATGAACGACCTGTTTCCCGTCGCTCATGGTGTTACTTGGTCGTTTCCTGAGCCTACCATCAGGACGGATTCTAAGTATCCGATCGACAACTTCAAGTGCTTCACCAGTGAAGAGGAGAACGCTCAGTTGAGTCGCCATTTCGAGTGCCACGGACGCGTGAGTATTCCCCAGCATATCTCCTTTCATCCACTCACGGACCGTCATCCATGTCTCTTCCATGTCAATGTGCTAATGTGTATGAACTATAGACCCCCTTTTCTCGCGATTGCCCTGAACGTTTCATTGAGTCCATGATCTCGACTCTGAAGAAGCTCCCTTGGCAGATGACCAAGTTCATCACGGTGCACCAGCAGCATTACATCTTCGAGTCATGCTGCAATCTGATGGCGACCTTGATCGATGAGATCAACTCTCATCAGTACAAGTACGCCCCTCGCCGACCCGGCTTCGAGCGTTTGACTGAGCAGGTTCTCCATCGCTTCATTGATGCGATCATGCTGTGCCCTGGTTTCACCGTGGTCCAGAAGGACAACATTGCAGCCATGGTCAACATGAACGATCAGGAGATGCGCCGGTACAATATGCCGCGCTTCGCCAACTCGTTCACTCACCTGTACGCGCTGAGTCCCAAGCAGGGCGTTCCTTTGGACTTGTTGGAGGTAAGTCATTCATCTCCGTGCGCTTTCGTTCTCTCATGTTCAAAGAAACATTATACTGACTTGTCTATTGCACAGTTTTATATCCACGTCATCCGCATTGAGTCTACGCGAGCTCTTCAGAACGAGCAGCTCGACGTCAAGATGCAATTGACCGATCTTGCCAAGTCCACCGACTCGTACTTTGGATACTTCTGGCGTGAAGTCAACTACCCCTTGGGACCTGCCTTCGATCAGATGACTCTGCATCAGGCTGCCAAGCGTGAGTGGGTCGCCATGGATCAAATCCTTCGTCGCTTCGTAGAGAATGCGATGCAGAGCGGCAACAGCGTCTCTAGTGGCATCAATGCCTTCCATGGATACAGCTCCCAGATGCAGATCGGCGGTGCCAATGTCGCTGGTCTGCTGATGAACTAGAACAGTTCATCCTTGCTTCACGACAGTCGAAGTCACAAGCCTCTACCGGCTGTGACTTATCGACTTTATGGGCCACCTATATCATGGGCCCCTGTTAGCACATGTCAACCGACATAACATACACATGTGCTCAACATATCGCGATCATAAGACGACAATTACCGACCTTTCTTCTCGGGATCGCAAAGTTTCCTTGTACACCACGAATTTCTTCGCCTTCCATATTCGGGCGAAATCATATGCGCAGCCGGGCATTTCGACGCTTTTCCTTTGTCATTCTCGGATCCGGCTTTCTCGCATGGCGTCTCTGGAGATTCTGTCTCTTGCTGAACGCTTTTCATTTTCACTAGAATGCGTCGACATTCTCGCCAGGCGTATATGGAGACATTGGTCTCTTTCTGAGCGCTTTCTCCTTACTAGAATGCGACGACATTCTCATAAGGCGTCTTTAGGGACATTAATCCCTTTCTGAACGCTTTTTCTTCTACATGAAAATGCGTCGGCATTTCCGTCTCTCGCATGCGTTCTCCATTCATTTCGGCTTTTACTTTCTTCGGTTTTCACCGTCTTCTGCGACATTCGGGTCCAACCAGAATCGACGATGGAAATCACACTTGGGTCGGAGGATACCTCTATATACGCACCAAGGGGAACTCCAGACCAGACATAGAACGACGAAAAATCACAAAAAAGGATCATGACAGATGGATGCTTTGAGAAGGGATGAGGGGACAGAAGGGTACTGGTGGACGTGGTAATGGTGAAAAGCGGAGGACGGCAGTTGACTTGGTAAGAAGCGGAGGAGAAAAACACCGAAAAACACACAAAAAAAAACACGGATTGTCACATGGGAAAGAAGAGCGCATGGGTTTGCGGATACACTAGGTTTGCGATGCGTTTTCTGGGCCAGAGAGAGATGCCCCGTGGCTTTCATGGTTTGGTCGGCTGGAAAGTGTGCGCCATTGGGAGTATGACTGGTGCATTTTTGCATCAGGCAGCACCCCCAACCAATATCTGGATTCGCGAGAATTGGTCGCAGCATTAGTACAATAGATATAAAATGGATTGCGTTGATCCCATGTTTGGCTTGATTGTGCGTGAGATGTGACTAATAGACTGATACTAATAGTATAGGGAAACAATTGCGCATGACCAGCCAATGAGAAGAAACAAGTAATCTTGTTTGCATCTTGACCAATGAAGATACTAGGATGCCGATGGTTATTTCCTTTTGGATTTTTGGATGGATCACTGAGTCGAACCAAGACTTATTATTATAGAACGGAAAGCGCGATCTGTGAATACTTGGCGGCCGGAAGGTTGCTGCCGATGATAGGAACTGAAAGACCCGACGGCTGGCGGCATCTGTGGGGCAATCTTAACGCCGAACGGCAAGTGGGAACGTCATGCTGCAAGCTCGGCCGAGAATTGTCAAGCACTTCCAAGGCTTTTTCTACGAGGTACAAGGGCCAGAATTCCACGAGACAAGGGAAGATGACAACAGATACGCATGCTGTATCGGACACGTCTCCGGCGTCGCGGCTGGATGAATCCTTCTCCAAGCCGCGTCCGCGCGCTCCCCGGAGCCCAGCGCAGGCGGCGCAGGTCCGGAAGCAGAACCGCCGGCAGGAGTACCTAGAGCGGCATCCGTCATATCTCGATTCATTCGAGCACGAGCTAGCCGGTAAGTGGCAGACATATCCGATGGGACCCAGTCCTCTTGGATATTTTCTTTCTGCCTTCCTCTTTTTCTTTTCCTCCGGAACTCTCCCCTGGATCTCCTCGCTCACCAGATCACAGATCCAATTCTCTATGACAAACTGATACGTCGTTTCCAAACGGCGCAAGAACGGGAGCAAGAGGGCAAGACGAAGGGCTACTCCCGTGTTCTGGAGGTCGACCTGCTACGTGGCGAGGCAAAGCTATCGCAGCTCGCAGCTGGGTCCTCAGCAGATGGAGAGCAGAATGAAGCATCCCAGACAGCATCAGAGTCCATCAGCCTGGGCCTGAGTACGTCGACAGCGGAGCCCGAGACCAAAGAGGAAGGCCGCCAACGATGGAACAGTTTTCTGAAAGAGCGATTTACCCTGGGCCAGGACGAAGACTTTGATTACGACACAGTGGACGCAGACGACTCTCTTGATGTGCTGGAACGAAGGGACGAAGAGGAAGCATGGTTTAATGACGAGGCACCTGGCTGGGCCAGCGACAACGACGACGCTTCTATCACGGGGAGCAAACAACCTCAAGGGGAGACTGGAATCCAGGATTTCTGAATATCCTTGCGAGCGATCTATGTTCAAGCAACAACTTTCTAGCGATTCTACTTCTCATGATTCCCGACTCCATCGCTTCGAAAGGACAAAATATCTGGCCACAGCTTCTGGCTACCTTTGGGGCGGCTCTGACGATTACGGCTTTCCCCTCGACTCAGTTCATCGTCGTACTACTGGCCTACTTAATGACAAACGACCATCGAATGTCAGAGAAAGGATGTCTAGTGAGAACCCCGTATGTGTGGTGGCTCTTCTCATGTTCCAGACATCGAAGTAGAGTCCCCTCCAGCCCCTTATTTCTTCGGGGAATCGGTTTCGCTGATGTAAGGGGCGGTTTCACACCGCGTCGTTTTGGCTCTTGTTATTCTTCTCGTCCCGGGTCTGCTGCACTACCCCCGGCTCTGAGTGCTAGTCGAGTACCCGGGCAGCCATATACTACCACCATCAAGGTATGTTGCAGAGATTATGCTCTTTTACACAAGCGCGGACTGTAGTTCGCAAGTAGCCGGCATGTGTCATCAGCTGCTGCTGCAGCAGACCTTGCCACGCTGATAACCGAATTGGCTCGACGCTTGAACCTCACGTGTAGGTGGCTGTGGGTTCCGTTTTGTATTGTCGATATTGATCCAGTACTGCTCCAGCCATTTTGATCCCTTTGATTTGGAATGTGTATTCGAAGATCGGTTCGATAATCGCGCGCTGCTCGGCCGTTGCGAATGGCGACTCCAGGGCAACCAGGAAAGGGGGGCATTGGTGCAGCCACATATAATCATTCGACCCGACCCCATCGATATCCTGGTCGCTGCAGACGTAGGGGCCACTGCCTACAATCATGTCGATTGCCTCCCGAGCTTTTCGTACAATGACCTCGTACTCTGCGCTGTCGATAGAAGGGTCCTTCAGTTTCGCCTGTTCGAAAACCTTGGCCGCCACATTATATCCGAACAGACGCGTTCCGAGCAAACATATTCCAAGGTTCGCGTATTCCAGGCTTTTCCAGGTGTAACCTTGGAATTCGTACGGCCAAACGATTCCTGTGCTCGAGACAGGATGTACGTCGCATGGTTTTGGGTAGAAGTCCTCGATCGAGTGGCCCGAAATCTCGGTCATTGAGAAGGCATTTGCTGCCATTCTGAGATACTCTTTGATGGTTTGAGCCAGATTCGGGTCGCCTTCGACCAAGTTCTCCACGACTGGACCGGATGCAAAGGCACATGGTACCGTCAAAAGTGAGTGTACCGGATGCGAAGACATGGTGGCAACTAGGTACTCGTCAATCATCTTGTGGACGTAAGAACTGAGACGCTTCTCCCGGCAGCCCACAGTCGCTACCTGCGCCTTCCCGACACTAGGATCATCGACGATCTCCATCGTTGAGATTGCCCAATCGTCGGTGTATCGAGCTTGCGGCTCCAGAAATCGTATCGCAGAGGATCTGAACTGCAGTTTGCATTGTTAGCAGCAATTATGGGTCGAGACCAACTCGCCACAGAATACTTGAAGACGACTCACCAGTTCACGACGAAACAGAATAAAAAGTTCCACACCTAGCTCGTTGCTGAACTTTCTGCTTCCCCTCGATTTGAGAATTGTCACTGCTCCGTATAGATGATTATGGTAGCCGTTCACGTTATCTGCAATCAAGCACTACGACTGGTCAGTCTGTCCAGGGGGCACCTCTTCTCCTCGGGGCTCTTACCTCTACGAGAGCCAAGACTGCTATCGAGGCCAGGAGTTCGTCGTCAAATATCGATTCCGACCTTCCGATGGTGCCATTGACCTCCTTCAGGGCGACCGAGTAGCAAGCTTGCGTGTCGACCGTGGCAGATCTCGAAGCTGGCCGCCTCGAGAAGGCGGCGAGGGCCAACGTGGAAAGACATGCCTCGAGACAGCTTCCTCTATTCTTGCGCCGTAAAATCAAGTTCAGAACATCCAAGTAGCCGGGATCCAGGCTTTGCGGAGGGACATCGAGGTAGCAGTTGGTCAGGTACGCAAACGCCTGCTGTTCAGCCGGAGTTCGCGGGGGCGCCCGGAGAGCTACAGTCGGATCGAAGCGACTGGTGAAAGAGCCGGCCCACGGCGCTCCCAGAACAACAGGGTGATCTGACTGATTCCTTCCATCATCCGGTTGGCCCTCACCTTCAGGGCGATAAGGCAATTCCCACGACCGAGACACGTCTCCATTCACATTCGTGCGTAACGTCAGCACCGGAGCCGGATAAGCCTGGTCATAGAAGTCAAAATCACCCGGCTTGGGCATCGGCCTCTCGTACTCGAAGCGATTTATTGTCGTCGCTGTCATGTCCCGGATCTTGATTCGCGCCGGATCCCGGTATCCGGGGCACTCTCGCCCTCCCTTTTTGCATCTCTGGCAATGAGGTTTCCCTTCATCGCACTATTGCAAGTCGGCTTAGCCTTGTGTTCGCGGGAGATGATGGAAGAGCAGAGTTACGCACCTTGACACGCCGCTTCAAGCAAGCCAGACAACCTTTGGAGGGACCCGTGTACACCATAGTATTCCTTGTCGAGCCGAGCAAATGTTCCGTCTCGCAAGATCATTGTGGGTGCCTCGCAACCCAGGGAAGTGTGGCACTGGGGTCCCGCTCTTCCTTCCTAGGACTCGGCAAAGGTAGACGAACAGAGTATGCACGAACACGTTGGACACCAATAGTAATCGTGGTTGGTTTGATTTTTTTCCGGGCAGGCCTTCAGCTCGCAACAAGGCTCATAATCATGGGGGTTTCTGTCTCGCTTGAACCGGCACCTGTCCGAGCTGACCTATTAACGTGGCGATTGCTTCTTCAAATTTGGGGAGATATCGTGAGCCCTTCGACTACTGTGGCCGGGGTTTCGATCCTAATTGGGCAACAGCTAGAGGTGCGTTGGAAGATACGAGCTAAGTTCCTAGTGTCGTTGCTGTTCGTATGCCCTCAGTGATCAAGGCGTCGAGGGGCGCACGGGGTCCGGCGGCGTCAGAGGGCTCGGCTAGTCGGGCACTGGCGCTCACTAGTCGCCGCATATGGTGCCTCTTTCTCGACTGAAGCACTATTACCTGACTAGAACTTTCGGCAATCAACCGAAGATCCTCGGCATCGAGTCCACAAATCTTTGCCCAAGACTGGGGGTCTAGGCCAACCGACGGGCATTACCTGCTCAGGCCTTGCGTCTGTGACCGGGTTTCCCTGACGTATCATGATGTACGCGAGCTACATGCAAGTGGGCTCATAGTCTGATGCTGACTTGATGGACGGACATGTTCGCTAACCCGTATGTATCGGATGCCAGGCCACAGAATTTCCTATGCGGTGACCAACTGCATTAGTCCCGATAGAAACATGCTAACGACCATGGGAGCGGAGGACGCAGTCTTTCCCACTCGGCCGAACAGACCGTATGTATGCCTCTTGAGTCTTTTCAGAGCATGCGCCGCCGTATGCACAACAGGCTAGGGTTTCATAGGTGACATGTCTCATCGACTGCAGTACCGATGCTGCCAAACACTTCCGCTGGGCCCAATCGCAACCGCGGTCACGGCCTGGGCTATATGGAATAACTCGCTACGTCACGTATATGCGTTCACATCACCCTGCTGTCAACCTGCCACGAGATGGGACCGCACATCAATGGGACAGACTGTCGAGCGTGTACGATATGGCCTACAGTACGTCGTGGCCGCGTGTCAGATTGAATACTCGCAACGCTATGACTCATCATACTACACCCTGTAGCTGTTGTGCAGCTGCGGCCTGTAGGTACTATATGACCCGCGGCTTATTGGTTGACAGTGCTGTATTTTTTTTATTTTCCGGATCTCTCCCCGGGAGGATCTATGTGGTGAAATATGAAAGTACAAGCTCTGGGTATTGGACGTTTCAGTTTTGACAACTGGGCTCGAACTTTCAGGCTCGAGGCAGGCTTCTCAGGCCCGTCATCTCTAGGGTACGTATGAGTTCGTCGGGGACGTCGATCCGAGATAATGCAAGCGCTCCAATACCCAAGCACGACGGATGGGCTACGCACCTGCATCTGAGAGCTAACATCAGCGCTATAATACTCGGTCATGGCAGCATGAGCGGCTGAATTGCGGCGCCTATGTATTACTTTCATACGATCGTATTTCGTTTTCGGTATCATACAGGGTAGGACCAGGAAGATCAGGTATCTTCCTGACCTTGCAGAGGGCATTGTAATTGTGGTCTCGGGAATACTGCATGTACGTGCATCAATACCCATCCCTTCTGCCTGCCAGTCTGCCTTGCCTGCATAAGCGGCAATGTCGGCGTACCTAGCTGTCACATGAAAATGAAAATGTCGCAGGGCATCGTGGCTGGCGATCAATGGGCGAGCATGGATATCATTTGGCAAACGTAGCGAGAGGCCACTAGAGGCCTTCACCCCTGCTTGTTCTTACGTTTATTCCAACTGGGGGACATGATGGACCATTTGTCATTCTCGTTCAAGCGTTGTGCATTCCTTCCAATCACCCATCATTTTCAATAAAAACAAGAGCCCCTCTTGGCGGCCCAGTGATATCGACTTGACGTTTGCTGATCCAGTGGTGCTTTTGGACTGGTTTGATGAATGTTGATGATCACAAAACAAAATGAAGACTAATGAATCATTTAGCTACCTTCCTATTCCTGTTGATCAAAAGTCGAGGTTGACGAAAACTTTATCGTTTGGCAGTACATCTGCATCTATGTACAGACCAGCGCTAGAAGCATTGGTGGTCTGCTGGCTCGGCATGTATTATGTAGGGTCCTAAACTTAGATTTTTTTTTTTCATCGACAGCCAAGCGAAAGTGGAAACAATAGGGGATCGGCTGTCGCTAAAGTCGTGTGCCTCCTCATCTTTCCTCCTCAAACCGCATCTGCTGTCTCCTCTTGGCCGCACCAGAAGTGCCCCTCCAGCCAAACGCCTGACGAACTCGATAGACACAAGACATTTTTTTCATCCAAAGTTTCTTGGCTCGCAGCTTTCCCAACGTCCAATGGCGCTCTGACGGAGGCGAGTCCGCCAGGTTAGCGGGTTCGGCACTCGCGCGCGGCCTTGACTGGGCTGCCTGGACTAGACGAAACGTACACAAGCAGTAATACAGAGATTTCAGATTCATCGCTCTTTTTTTATGTCGGTATAAACCAGAAGGTGACGAGTCAGCCCGCCAGGAACGACGGGACATTACGCAATAGGGGCGCTTAAAAAGTGTTCGAACATCTGATTTCCCAGCTCCAAGTTATGCAGGACGAGTCTCCTGGTGATGTGGTGGAAGACGACGACCAATACTCACGATGGGAGGTGGTAGAGAGGTATGTAGCAGCCTCGCGAGTGACACTCCTACAACGGTCTCGGTATTTGTGCCATGCTGCTCAGCCTTAAAAGAGGACACTCACGGCATATGACGAGAGGAGGAGAAATAGAATTGCCCAAATACCGACGTCTCCTACTTTACTGTTGCAGTATGCATGACATTAGCCTCTTCTATAGAAAGCCATCCATGTCGGCTCTTGATGGAAATGGGTGATCAACCCGCCTGACAGCCGCGCGGATAAGTGATGACTACAGTATTACCGACCAGCAACAAACCAGACTTTTGTGGTGGTACGTATGTAGTATGTAGTAGTGTAGATGAACCATGGCAGCCCTCGAGGGGATGGGGGGTACCCCGTATTTCGAAGAACATACACAGCATAATAAGAAGGATGGACGTTTGGACTGGCTCGGCATTGGGGGGGGGGGCCCTGGGATCCGATCGAGGCTTGTCCCATCATCGAAACGCCGGTGGACTATTGGGACAAGATTGTGTGTACCTCGGATGGCTGCTGGCTGGTGGGCGTGAAGAAAATAGTGTCAAAAAGGGAACCGGCGAACGGGCGGACGGGGGGAGGAGGCTCTTTGGCCCAAAGGTCTCTTAATAAAACGGCGGTCACGTTACCACGGTCCGTGACCAGCGCTATAGTCTTTGCTCCTTTTGCGTACCTCAGCGGCAAGCAGCCGTTGGATTCTGCACATAGCACCAACGCAGACTAGGGGATTAGGAGTGAGATGATTACAAAGTACAAGATTTTTTATTTTTTTTGGCCTTTGTTCTACTGTTTGCAAACACGCCGAACTCAAAAGTCCCGTCGTGTCATAGGAGCGCATCGAGAAAGAGAGAAAAAAGGGGTCCGCTCGTAATAAGCAGTCCCAAGAATTCCAAATATGTTCCAGAAGAACTTTAAAGAAAACGCCTCAAAATCTTGTTTCAATGCACGGAAGCATTTTTAGACTGCAGATCCCGTCTCGGCTCTACATCTGTCAGAAATTCAAAAAATCATGCAAGTTGTCGGAAGAGAGGGAGGGGGGGATCATGGATGGATACTACGTACAGGGAGAGGGGCCAGCTCAGTTTTAGTGGCAGGAACCATAATAACTCGCATTCTTGTATAGAAATTGGCAATGCCGTCCGAACCAGCCTGCCGCTATCCTCTTTTCTTCTTGCACATCCGAACCCTCTGAACTCGGATCACCTCACGTACCCTTCCTTCATCCTTCATTCCTAGCAGACAGCAGACAGCCAGCCTACCAGCTACCTCGTACACTTCCGAGGATTGCTAAAATGGTAAATGGGATCGTCCCCCCCCC